>VZRI01002950.1:0-146783 GCA_013397515.1 Upupa epops
GATGTTAGGTTATAGACTGGGTTGGATGATCTCTCAGGTCTTTTTTAGCCTAAACAATGCTGTGATTCTGTCATTAGAAAGCAGAAGGTTCAATAATTGATTGTTCCCCTGAGCAGTGATGGGCAGCGACAGAAGCAGTCACACAATGCCACTGATCACCCAGGAATTACGTGTTCTCTTGGTGAGGTGCCATGTTATTTGGCTGCCCTTCCCAAATGTTTCTGCCAATGTATCATTTCACCCTGTTAAAAGGGAGGGAAGTTTTGCTGGTTGAGATTTTTTTCCGCCAAATGATCCAAATATTAAAGGTAACATGAAGGCAACACAGCATGGCTTATTTTTGATAACTGATTTAACAGACACCTACTAAAAAAAGTGGGGAACTTTGCAGTGAAGCACTAGCCTATGCTTGAAAAGGCATTAGAAAGTTGATGCATCATTTATTTTGTATTTATTTAAATTGTATGTATGCAGCCTTCAGATATAACCAGAATGATATCTGTGTGTATGCCAGATCACACAGTCACTGTAACAGAGATCTCGCTTGAGACTGGAGTTCCTTGAGGGTGTCATTCAGCTGACAAATGTCTTCCTGTTGGTTTCATTCAGTCTCCTTTTACGTACAATGTAATTTTCTAAGTTTCCAGTAGGTGAAAACCAGCAATGAATGCCCTGGCACAGAGAGCATTGCTGGGGTTACCCTAAGAACCTTGTGTGGAAAATACCTCCTGGATTTGATTGTTTGTCTTAGTTGCCTCACCAACTAATGGTACTGCGGTGAAGGTGGAGTGATACTTTAATTTTCTAAGGAAGATTTTCACTCCTTTTTCTGAGTAAAGAGAGCATAAAACATAAGGCCAGGTTGAAGAAGTCTGAAGGGCTAAGGTGAAGTGAGGGCAGGGTCTGACAGGTAGAGCTGGGCTGAGATGTGGTTTCTGGGAGTGAGAATGGAAACCCAGATTTACCCTTTATCCCTGGCTATTTCTGTCAGAGACCAGAGTCCTGTCCTCTCACAGTCAGCGTTGCTTTTTTAACCACTTGTTTGCCTTTTTCTCAAGGATCTTTGTGAGACCTTGTGGAATCCACTCTGGGTGGGGAAAATTCTCTGATGGCTAGGAAAGCATTGCTCCAATTTTCGTGTATTCTGTCAGTGTGGATTACAGACTGTTGGAATAGTAGTGATGTCCCCAATTCTGGCTGTTAAGACTAGACTCAGTATTTCATCCTTACTGCTTCTTTGTCTGCCTTAAGTCTTCCTGTTGAGTCATCAAATTGCAGTTTGAGGTTTTGGGGTAATTCCTAGCACAGCAAGTCAGGGATGCATATCTGTAATTTATATGCCACTGTAAGACAGTGTATGCACAGGACTATGAATGGCTACAGGAACATGGACAAGCTGCTCCTCTGCTGGGTTTTAACCCTTTTGGTCCCATGCTGATGTTTTGTAGCAGATCCCAAGCTCAGCCATTGTCACGTCTGTTAGTAACTCGGATGTAAATACCTTCAGTTGACAGGTCAGTGCAAATGACAGCAAACTTGGCTGAGTAATTCATCTGTTAATATTTTGTTATCTGCCACTGAACTCTTGTCCATCACTATGGACTGTAGAACTGAGCTGTTTACTGAGTAATCACTGGAAACTGGCCTCAGAGCCTGCAGCTAGGATCAGTGGTTGTGAAAGACCTCACTGTCACTTAGGGTAGCTTCCTCAGCCATTCCATCTCCATCCAACGTACAAATACAACTAGATTGCTCCATGTCATTTGTTAGTTATTTATACTGGCAGCAGGAATTTTTCAGTAAGATGTTACATAAGAGGATGAGAGGCTTTATGGAATTCCTGAGTCTTGCCTTAGCACAAAATTCCTCCTCTGTGTAGCCTGAGATACCCTCCAGTAAGTGCTGCCCATACTCATCAGTCCTTGCAGTCTAGACTGAATGCTATCAAGTACTCAGTGCAGGTTGTTGGCAATAGCAGTGCTGTGATGAATATGAATATATGAAGAGAACAACAGCTGAGAATTGCTTCTTGAAAATAGTGAGCCTGCAGCAGTGAAGAACTGGATTCACTCACAATGAATTCATGATAGACAAAAGCTCACTTGGGAGAGTTATTCAAATACTTAGGTAGAAAAGTATGTCCTCAAGGGCAGATTCAGGGATGGGTAAGACCTAGCTCGTCAGCTAAGATTACATTCCAGAATGGACTTCAGATGTGGCTGGGCTCAGTTGATCTTGGTGTGTGATCTTAGGGTGTGGAATGTTACACTGGAGTATTTCAATCTGNCTGTTAAAAGGGAGGGAAGTTTTGCTGGTTGAGATTTTTTTCCGCCAAATGATCCAAATATTAAAGGTAACATGAAGGCAGCACAGCATGGCTTATTTTTGATAGCTGATTTAACAGACACCTACCAAAAAAAAAGTGGGGAACTTTGCTGTGAAGCACTAGCCTGTGCTTGAAAAGGCATTAGAAAGTTGATGCATCATTTATTTTGTATTTATTTAAATTGTATGTATGCAGCCTTCAGATATAACCAGAATGATATCTGTGTGTATGCCAGATCACACAGTCACTGTAACAGAGATCTCGCTTGAGACTGGAGTTCCTTGAGGGTGTCATTCAGCTGACAAATGTCTTCCTGTTGGTTTCATTCAGTCTCCTTTTACGTACAATGTAATTTTCTAAGTTTCCAGTAGGTGAAAACCAGCAATGAATGCCCTGGCACAGAGAGCATTGCTCGGGTTACCCTAAGAACCTTGTGTGGAAAATACCTCCTGGATTTGATTGTTTGTCTTAGTTGCCTCACCAACTAATGGTACTGCGGTGAAGGTGGAGTGATACTTTAATTTTCTAAGGAAGATTTTCACTCCTTTTTCTGAGTAAAGAGAGCATAAAACATAAGGCCAGGTTGAAGAAGTCTGAAGGGCTAAGGTGAAGTGAGGGCAGGGTCTGACAGGTAGAGCTGGGCTGAGATGTGGTTTCTGGGAGTGAGAATGGAAACCCAGATTTACCCTTTATCCCTGGCTATTTCTGTCAGAGACCAGAGTCCTGTCCTCTCACAGTCAGCGTTGCTTTTTTAACCACTTGTTTGCCTTTTTCTCAAGGATCTTTGTGAGACCTTGTGGAATCCACTCTGGGTGGGGAAAATTCTCTGATGGCTAGGAAAGCATTGCTCCAATTTTCGTGTATTCTGTCAGTGTGGATTACAGACTGTTGGAATAGTAGTGATGTCCCCAATTCTGGCTGTTAAGACTAGACTCAGTATTTCATCCTTACTGCTTCTTTGTCTGCCTTAAGTCTTCCTGTTGAGTCATCAAATTGCAGTTTGAGGTTTTGGGGTAATTCCTAGCACAGCAAGTCAGGGATGCATATCTGTAATTTATATGCCACTGTAAGACAGTGTATGCACAGGACTATGAATGGCTACAGGAACATGGACAAGCTGCTCCTCTGCTGGGTTTTAACCCTTTTGGTCCCATGCTGATGTTTTGTAGCAGATCCCAAGCTCAGCCATTGTCACGTCTGTTAGTAACTCGGATGTAAATACCTTCAGTTGACAGGTCAGTGCAAATGACAGCAAACTTGGCTGAGTAATTCATCTGTTAATATTTTGTTATCTGCCACTGAACTCTTGTCCATCACTATGGACTGTAGAACTGAGCTGTTTACTGAGTAATCACTGGAAACTGGCCTCAGAGCCTGCAGCTAGGATCAGTGGTTGTGAAAGACCTCACTGTCACTTAGGGTAGCTTCCTCAGCCATTCCATCTCCATCCAACGTACAAATACAACTAGATTGCTCCATGTCATTTGTTAGTTATTTATACTGGCAGCAGGAATTTTTCAGTAAGATGTTACATAAGAGGATGAGAGGCTTTATGGAATTCCTGAGTCTTGCCTTAGCACAAAATTCCTCCTCTGTGTAGCCTGAGATACCCTCCAGTAAGTGCTGCCCATACTCATCAGTCCTTGCAGTCTAGACTGAATGCTATCAAGTACTCAGTGCAGGTTGTTGGCAATAGCAGTGCTGTGATGAATATGAATATATGAAGAGAACAACAGCTGAGAATTGCTTCTTGAAAATAGTGAGCCTGCAGCAGTGAAGAACTGGATTCACTCACAATGAATTCATGATAGACAAAAGCTCACTTGGGAGAGTTATTCAAATACTTAGGTAGAAAAGTATGTCCTCAAGGGCAGATTCAGGGATGGGTAAGACCTAGCTCGTCAGCTAAGATTACATTCCAGAATGGACTTCAGATGTGGCTGGGCTCAGTTGATCTTGGTGTGTGATCTTAGGGTGTGGAATGTTACACTGGAGTATTTCAATCTGTTCAGTTTTTCTCCTCTAACTTTGGTTTTTAAATTATCTTTAATAGGAGTTACCTGACTTGATCTGTTCAATTATTATTTATTCAGCAGCTGGCTGGGTTTGGATGTCACCTTCAACCAAAAAAGCTCAATTTTACAGCTGTTTTGGTTTTTTTCTGCTCTGTCTGGGTTCCTGAGAAACAAGAGGCTGTTTGAATGTCAGAGAAATGCATTTACCAGCTCCCATTTGCACTCAGCTTCTTTTTTCACATGACACAAATGTGAAATTGACAGAAGTTTGTTGAACCTGAAATGTTGGGTTCAAAGCATCTCAAGCTTGACAAACTGATGCTTCACAGGAGCGAAGCTTTGCTGGAACGTTTTTCAACTGGGAGGTGTTAGAACCATTTTTCTCCATGAAAAGAAGCTGTAAACTTCTTCCAGCTGCTTCTGCATTCTGTCGCCTCAAACTATAGCATCAGATGTTCGCAGCAGTGGTGTTAGGCTGAGGGAGTTTGATTAAAGGCTGATAAAGAAATCTTGAGATGATTAAAGCTGCAGGACATTGTATTGTTTTGTGTGGATGGAAAACATGGTCTTGAGCTTATTTTTTTATTCTTTTTGATCTTTAGTTGTTTGAGCAGTCTTTTCTTGAAAACATCAGAAAAATAGCTCATGGTAGACATCAATATTTGTAAAAGATATATAATAATCATGGACAAATTCACACTCTACTGTTTTCTTAGTTGTCTTGACATTGTGGAGTTAAAACAAGTCAAATGAAGTGAAGTAGAAGCAGAGGTCCTTTTTAGATTTCTGTAGTTCCCTCTTTCTCAAAGACAATTGGGTTAAAGCAGCACAGAAACCTTCTGCTATCTTGGAAATCTCTGATAAGAAGTCTGTCTCCTCAAATGACATCTTGATCTCCTGTTAAGGGATTGCTGTGAAGTAGAAAATGTTGATGTTGAAATCCCCACTTCTCCATTGCTCTCATCCGGCCTTTACTGGGTTAATGACAGGGTGCAAGGTTTTCAGCACAACCACAGTGGGTTTGCCTGCTGAAAATTAGGCTATGCTTAAATTACGTTTTGAAAATGGAATGAATAAGAATTCCTGGCAAAAAGATCCCTTCTTGTGCTGGGGGAAATGTCCTCTCTAGGTTCTAAAGCAGATGACAGAAGAGTAACTGAAAACTAACTCTGGAAACAAACTAATTTCAGGCTAAGCCAGTTTCAGTTTCCTGTTCGAGCTGCAGCCAGGGAACCTGTTTGCCCTGCTATTGCAAATGCTTGGATTTCTTAAGAGCCCAGTGCAAAACTGGTTTAAAAAAACAAACTCTCCCTAAAACAACTAGCCAAACCCAATTTATTGAAGTACTTTGGATGAAAACTGCTATATGTGACAACCTATCAAAAGTTGAAGCTGCTTTGCGATCATCTTGGGTTCTTAGAGGGGCCAGATGCTGTATTTTAAGGAAATAACTTTTTTTAAAAAAATCTTATCAACCTAAGAGGCCTTAGCCTTCTCAAGGGATTAAAGTGCTTTCATTCATTTAACCAGTTATGGCTTCATCACAGTCTGCCAAGTCTGGTGCTTCAGGAGCTGAGCTGCAAAGCTCTAAGTTGGGCCCCTGTCCATATGTTCACTGGAGGTTGCAAACTAGATTTAGAGGCAAATGCTGATGTGGCCTTTTCGCAAAGTTATTCCCTGCACACGAGCAACGTCTGACGACTTCTTGCAGTCTGTTTTACACTCCTGACTGTAAGTTATTTCTTGCTTTGTTATTTCTTACAAAGTTCTTTGGCAATGTAATTGTCAGAGACTGGTAGGAGATTGTTGTCAGATCTGTTTCCACCCCTGTAACCTATCTGCAAGTAAACATGACGTAAGTCTGTCAAGTGATTAAATTCCAGGGCTCTTAAAAGGGCCAAGAGGAAAGGAAACTTTGTGTATAGACAGACGTTTCTCCCTTTAGAAAGAACCCTGCAGTGACCAGGGGATGTTTTTAACTTTCTTATTTCCTGTTGTCTCTGAACGATATCTGAAATAGAAAATGCTCTTCTGAGTTTAGTTTACTTAAAAATCTTTAATAGTATTTATTTGTTAGTAAAACTAATAATCATTGGTGTTATTACACGTAAAGCAATCCAAAAGTACCTTTTCACCATACATCTGTGCTCTAACTGGGGCTGGTCCCCTCCTGAGCCTTTTTTATTGTGACTGCAAATGCACTGCAGTGTTTAACTGCTCAGTCACGCTTCTGCTTTATCCCTGAGCTGAGTGAGTCAACTATAAGGTGTTTTGATGGTTTTGTCGTGTTAAGTCAAGGATGAAAGTCATTCTTACATCGATGCATGTATATTTAGACAGTACTTTGGATACTGTAAAGCCTGATGTGGATTAGTTTACCAGGCGGTTGCCACAGCATGAAATGGATGTAAGAGAATATAGCTGAAGCTATCCAAGGGCTTTGGTGATAATTCATTATCTGGGTGGGGTCTTTTTTCTCTGTACAAACCATGGATTTCTTTTAGTGTTGCCTTTAAGCCTTTTCCAGGATATAGTATTACCTGTAAGATGTTGCGAGGTGTGATTTGTGTCTGTGAGTCTTACTGTTTTGGCAGCTCCTTACGGAACTTAAAATTGTATGTGAGTTGCTGGGATGTCATGGCAGCAATAGGTGACTTCACCACGTGCTTTGTTAGCAGTTTGAATCATAGAATGGGTTGGGTTGACCTGGAAGATCACCCAGTGCCAACTCCCTGCCACAGGCAGGGACACCTCTCACCAGACGAGGTTGCTCAGAGCCCCATCCAGCCTGGCATTGAACACTGCAAGGGATGGAGCAGCCACAACCTCCTTGGGCAACCTGTTTCAGGGCCTTGGCACCCTGATAGGGAGAAATTTAAGATTAAATCTCCCTCCTTTAGCTTCAAACCATTCTCCTTTATCGTATCACTAGATAACCCTTGTAAAAAGTGAGGTAAGACTCAAGTTATTGTGTGTAGACTCCCTGTATCCTTAACCCCTCCCCCTGCCTTCCCATGTCGGGTGTTATCCAGGAACATGTTGTCCTCACTCCTTGCAGCACAGGATGGGAGAAAGAACAATTTATTTATTTACTTATTTTAGTCTTTGGGTTTTTTTTTTGTGCTGGCAAGTTTACTCAGCTTTCGTAGTGCAGAATTGCCGTTAGTTGTCTTTGTGGCATCCTTACTGACCAAAGGAGTTGAACTGTGGTAGCACATCACTTTTAATTATTAAACCCTTACCTTCTGGAAGCAAAGAGTTGTGTGATAGCACTGTGTCTGTGTCACTGCCTTATTGCTCTTTAGCCCTTTGATCACTTTGGCTTTGCTTTTGAACTTGCTGGTCAACTGCAACCAAATTAGATAGAATTATAGAGGTTTCAGACATCAGTTACAGAAGCACAGAATTACTGAGGCTGGAAAAGACCTCTGAGATCATCCAGCCCAGTCTGTGACCTGATGTCATGACATCAGATACACCAGGGCAGTAAGTGCTGCGTCCAGTCTTAAACACCTCCAGGAATGAGGACTCCATCACAGCACTGGGCAGTTCATTCCAGGCTCTGAGCACTCTTTCCACGAGGAAGGGCTTCCTAACATCCAATCTAACCATCCCCTGGCAGTTTCAGCCCCTGCCCACTCATCCTGGCACTGATTGCCTGGGAGAAGGACCTGACCCCCACCTGTCAGTAATTTCCTTTCAGGGAGTTATGGAGTGTGATAAAGTCCCCCAAGTCTTCTTTTCTCCAAGCTGAATACTCCCAGCTCCCTCAGCCTCTCTTTATAAGACTTTCTCTTTTATAACTTAGAAGCAGCACCCTTTCACTGCAGGATATGAAACTCCTGGAGAAGATAGAAAGTAAATAATGTAGCCACCAGTTTTCATTTCAGAAAGGTCGAAGTTCCTTTGTGTAGTGGGATTTTTAAAGAATATATATATTCTAATACTAGCTGACAGTCTAACTTCAAAATTAGCACTGGGCTTTGATATATTTATGGATGACAAAACTCCTACACCCACTGCTCCCTAGAAGGTCATTTGCTTGGTACCACTGTTGGGTAGGGTCACTACAGTGGGGTTTTTTTGTAACTAATGTAGTCCTAACATTATTCAGCACTTTGATCCGTGCTCTGAAAGAACTGCCAAGGATCCCTGATGAAATCTCTGGGCAGTCAGAGGAGTAAATGTGTAGTTACGTGCCTAGTTGTTTGAAAAGCCCACTGGAAACCTTGGTAAGAATTCACAATGCAGCTGCAAAATGACTCGAGCAAGAGAAAGCATCTTGCAATAGAAGCCTTGAAGAACTGTTTCATTTGTGAAGGAGAAAACCGATTTATCTTGCTGAAACCAACCGTGTGTGTTCCTGCCTGGTGAATGCCAGTTGCTGAGGAGCTCTCTAATCTTCTGTAATGAGTCAGTGGCTCAAAGCCCCAGTCAAATTTGTTTTATTTCACATTCAAATCTGTTTCTAACAATGGAGCCATTAACTATGAAAATAGCCTGTGAGTGGAAGTCTTTTTTCCAATGGATATCGGCTCTCATCTGAAAACATCAACACATCCAGCTTAGCTCACTGCGGTCACAGGGTTAATTACAGATGGAGCTGGGTGAAATGTGAAGACCTGCTTCTGGAGAGCCAGAGCAGGTGATTTGATGGTTCCCTCTGGTCTTGAATGGGTGAACAAATTAATTAAATACATTTACTTCTGCTGGTTGGAAGTTCTTCCTCTAAATTTTGAGGAAGAAGGTTCTAACTCACAGAACCTTGGTGATTACTCAGGCAGAAGAGAAGACAGAGCAGTTGGTACATTTTACCTCTGCTCAGCTGGTCTGGGTGAGTGATACCAGTGAACACTGGTTAAGCAGCACCTTTGTTTTTGTAGACTCCTTATTTTTCTTCCCTGATTACACCTGTTTATTTGTTTCCTACTTCTTATCTTTGGCAGTGCAGCTCTGCAGAGGTTCTCACAAAGTTTGGTGTGCTCATCCCAGCATACTTTCCTCAGGACGTTTTAATTGCTTCAGATTTAGAAACCAGTTTTACTACTTAAAGCGCAGCAATCCTGAGCTTAGCTATAACTTGATAAATAGAATTTAACCACATTGTGATGTGTCTGACATAACACAGGTTATCCTGCAGTGACCCGTAGCCTAACCCAGATATGCTGGCATTTTACTGCTTTGTATTTTACAGCTTGGCTATATTGAGTGTGGTAACTAAAAAAAGGTCTGGCAGTTCTTTTCCTTATTATTTAGTGACCTGCCTTAGCATGAATGAAGGTCGTGGAAAGCTGTCTTTGTGGTTATGATGCCCCATTTTTCCTTAGAACTTGTAGAAACTTACAAACAGTAGCCCATCACGCTGCTATTCCAAGGGAATAAATTACTGTTTTGAAGGAAACAATGCTCTCAAGGCCAGTGTGTTGTCATGTGCTGCATGAGGCATCCTGGCTTGTATCAGGAATAATGTGGCTGCAGGGCTAGGGGTGTTATTTTCCTCCTGTACTGGGCACTGGTGAGGCCTCGCCTTGAGTACTGTGTGCAGTTCTGGGCCTCTCGCCCAGAAAGAGATTGAGGTACTGGAGTGGGTGCAGAGACCTGGAGTTGTTTAGCCTGGAGAACAGGAGACCCAGGAGGGACCTTATCAATATCTAACTACTTATAAGAGAAGTTGTAGACAGGTGGGTGTCAGGCTCTTCTCCCAGGCAACCAGTGCCAGGATGACAGAGCAGGGCCTAAAGCTGCCAGGGTTAGGTTCGATGTTAGGAAGCTGTTCCTCCCAGAAAGGGTGATCGGACCCCGGAATGAACTGCCCAGGGCAGTTGTGGAGTCCCCATCCCTGGAGTTCTTTAAGAAAAGACTGGATATGGCCCTTAGTGCCTTGGTCTAGCTAATTGTGATGATGTTAGGTCGTAGTCTGGGCTTGATGATCTTTGGGGTCTTTTCCAATCCAGATGATTCTGTGAGTATTTCATTAAAGCTGGAGAGAAATACATTGCCTGAGAGTGGCTGGAAGTCTTCAGTAGGTTCTAGCTTTATACAGCAATGCCCACTCTGGCTTTAAACCTGAGAGGTTTTGCTTGTAACTAAGAAAACTGCATCTATAGACCTTTGTCGGTGTTGTGAGCACTTCATTACTGCAGTGTACCCTGATTCCTACTGTTGGTAAGATCACACATTTCAATATTTGCAGAAAGCAGAAGTGCAGTAGCTGGTTCTTTGAAGAAGCTTGACTGGATTTGGAAAAAACAAAAATTCTTTGGCATTCTTCCTTGCATCTTGTTTTAAAATAACACTGGTACCATGGTTACAGGACTAGTCACATTGCTGCTTCTCCTGGGGATCTCACGTTGTGCAGCCCCATATGCTCTCAGGATACAAATTCTTCCGTTTGTTTGCTCCCACTGGGCTTTGGGTCACAGGCCCATGTAGGTCCACTGTGGTCTGTTGGGCACTGGTCATTGCCAAAGCTTTTCTGCCAGCTTGCGCCTTTGGGTTTGTGATTTGGATGTGAACTCTTCAAAGCCAATGCCATGAGTTCTTTACATGAATGTGGAAGACATGCAGGGCCAAGGTATGAAACAAAAAGGATCGCTCCTTTTTCTGAATATTCTGCACATGAGTTTAATTTGTGTGATCTGGAGCTTTTCTGCCTAGAGGTTTTATTTATAGATTGAGTTGGAAGGAACAGATTGCAACAGGTTTTTTTCCTGTCTCTGGGAGTCTCTGCACACAGCTATCCTTTCCCACTATCCTGGCTCTTACCCTGCTTATTCCACTTACCTTCCCATGAAAGGGTTTTGAGGGTGTTTTTGGGTAATTCGTAAGATATTTATTATAAAAGCCAAATGCAGAACAACCCTCTCCACCACTCTATTAA
Organism: Upupa epops; assembly: GCA_013397515.1. NCBI lineage: Eukaryota > Metazoa > Chordata > Aves > Bucerotiformes > Upupidae > Upupa > Upupa epops. The sequence continues at coordinate 11,222 of VZRI01002950.1, forward strand.
ACTGCAGTAAAATTCCTTGGCCTGGTTGAACAGAACATTTCAGTTCAAAGAGCTGAGGAATCCCTCAGTGCAGACCTGACTATTGTCTTTGAAGGGATGCTCTGTATCTAGCCCATTGTTCTGGATTTCCTGTCTAATTTCTTAAAGGGTGTTTTGCAGCCTCTTCTGATTTAACTCTTAGGCAGACAACAGAACAAAACTGAGTAGGGAAGCATGACTAACCAATCTTTTCACCTAAAGATACCTCCAAAATTTATCTTTAAAGAAAAAAAATATACCCCCCACTGTTTTTCTATCTTGCACTTTATCCCCTAGAAAATGCCTAGGGTGAATAACATGTGCTGACTTAAGAGAGAGCTCTTCTCAGGAAATACTTGCACCAAATGTTTTTTATTCCTTCTCTACCCCTGTGCCGCAGAGCTTTGGGTTCCGTGTGGCTGTTTTTTTCTCCTAAGACACTACTTGTGCTTGTTTTTTTGAGGGCATGTTTGTCTGGTCTCTGCCAAGAATACCAGATACCAAACATTCTACTAGTAGTTACTATATTAGGCCGAGTCATGATCACTGTAAACTCTGCGTATTTTTATTCCATGAAGAGGAATAATTTGCCCCTTAAACCAAGATATTACATTTAAATTAAACATTTTGAAAGTGCCTCTAATGAGAGAGGAGAAAGGGTTCTGCCACCTCAAATGGGGACATACGGTATCTCTTCCACCTTTCTTAGTGTAGCAGTATCAAAAAGGGTTAATTCTTTCTGGTTCTCAGAGGTATGTGTGGATTAGGACTTTTTTCCTCATCAGCCTAAGCAAAGCTGTCAGCTCTGGTGAGCTGAGGAGTCAGAACCTAGAGCACTAATGTGTGTGGCAGCCCCTGTGCACTAACTTAGTGCTTTGTGGATACCTGGTGCTTTCATGCAAGATAATGTCCTCAGTTCCTAGATTCCTCACAGTTCATCTCTTGTGTGAACGCTTCCCAAAGGTATTAACATGGATTATCTGCTGCACAGTGATCAGGCACCTGGGTTTATGGCACAGGAAACTTGTTCCTCAGTTAGCCTGGGAGGCTCCCCTCAAGAAACAGAATGTTTAGAGTAAAAACTAAACAAAATTCTAATTTTTAATATTTTAAACAGGAAAAAAACCCCAGTGGCCCCAAAAGCATTTGTGTTGATTTGAGTGACTCTTGAAGAGGTTTTCATTAATGCTTCCTTGTTTCCATAATGCAAAATGCAGGCTGAACAGATTTTCTCACAAATAGGGCACGACATGTTGTCATGCTGACCAGCAGAAACCCTGCAGTCCTGGCCCGTGGCCCTTCTTGGCAAGCATCAGCCCTGCTGAACACCTTTTGCTTCTTCACTTAATTTAATTCTTCCTTCCCCTGGGCATTGTGAAAAGCTTTATCTTGCAGACATTGCAAGTAATTTGCGATAGCTGTAAATATTTAATAATATGTTTGAAAACAATTGATTTCTAGCCTTTCTTTTAGGAGTCTTCATTGTTTGAGGGTTGTTTTTTTTCTTCTATTTAGGCTTTTTTTTTGGTTGGGTTGTTTTGTAAAGTGAAAATAAAGACATTTACTCCCTCCTCCCCAAGAACTCAAACAGCTGTTTGCATCTCCAGTTTTGCGAAGTACTGTGTGTCACACTTTATATCAGTTTTTCAAAACACTGCAGCTTATCTGAGCAGTTCCTTAGAGAAAATATGATAGGCTTTATCCCATCTCATTTCTTTCCTTCACAGAATTAGAATACGAAAAAAGCAGTTCTCAAAAATCTTGATGTGCTGATTGTACAGTTTCACAAAAACTTCTATCAATTAATACATACCAAGCTGTGTTAAATTTAGTTTTAAGCTTAGAGCCATATCAGGTCGCCCAATAAAATCAGAGCTGTTTAGATTGGAAAAGATCTTAAAGATATCAAAATATGGCCTTCAATCATGAGCTTCATTAATATCGTGGACAAAGCTAAACGTAATGAGGTTCACAGAATTACAGAATAATCCTGGTTGAAAAGGACCTCCTAGATTACTGAGTCTAACCACCCCCACACCAACAAAAAAGCCTAAATACCTGAGAGATTGACAAATGCAGACTAACCCCCTCCATGCTGCCCCTTGAGCAGGGCATGAAGCACCATGGCTACAAGGTTCTTCAACACCTCCAGGGATGAGGAATCCACCACTGCCCTGGGAAGGCCCTTCCAGTGCCCACTCACTCCTTCTGTAAAGAATTTTTTCCTCAGATCCAATCTAATACTCCCCTGCCTCAGCTTCACATCATTGCCCCTGGTTCTGTCAGCAGTTACCAAGGAGAAGAGGCCAACACCCACCTCTCTACAACCTCCCTTCAGGTAGTTGTAGAGGGCAGTGAGGTTCTCCCTCAGCCTCCTCTTCTCCAGACTCAACCTGCCCAGCTCCCTCAGCCTTTCTTCATATGACTGGTTCTCTGAACCCCTCACGAGCTTGGTAGCTCTCCTCTGAACCTGTTCCAGCATCTCCATATCTTTCCTGTAATGAGGGGTCCAGAACCAAACACGGTACTTGAGATGAGGCCTCACAAGGGCTGAGTACAAGAGCACAAGATCTTCCCGTCTTCTGTTGACCACACTCTTCCTGATCCAGGCCAGGATCCTGTTGGCCTTCTTGGCCACCTGAGCACACTGCTGGCTCAGATGAAGCCAGCTGTTGTTTTGGTTTTTCTTTCTTCTAATATTTTTCCTTCTGTTCCACATCAGAGTAACCTCCTAAGCAGAAGAACATGGAGCTTCTAATGAGAGCTGGTCTCATCATTAACATGCTCTGCGAATGTGATTGTACCAAAAGCTTTTCACGCTCTGCTCGGTGTTTTCATTTAGGAAGGTATGAATCACAGTTGTGTGTCTGATTGCTGCAGGTTGGTGGAACAAAAGCTGGAGTTGTGCGTTTCCTGGGAGAAACCGACTTCGCTAAAGGAGAGTGGTGTGGAGTAGAGCTGGATGAACCTCTGGGAAAGAACGATGGAGCAGTTGCTGGAACAAGGTTAGTCTGTCCTCAGGTAGCAGCCACATTAAAACTTTGCATCTTTGTATTTTGGTTTGGCTTTTCACTATATTACATTAAACTTTATATTGAGAGAAGTAGTTGAACTGTAAACTGACTGTCTGCTCCTGCAGGGTCGTTAGACACAGATTTGAATTTTATGATACCCACACATCTCCAAAAATCTGCATCAACTTCCAGTTCAGCAGATTAGATGATCTCTTTCTCCCATGCGAGTTTTATTCATAGACTGGTAATGGAAAAACGCAAACTCCTGGTTGTTGAAAGTCTGCTTCGTTTCTCAGCTTGGAATGAATGCTCAGCTCAGAAAATATCTTTGAGTATCTAATAGCTGATGCTAAGGGAAATCTTTCTGCATCACAGGAATGGAAAGCTCCTGTCACACCAGTTGCCTCATTGTAAAGAATTTGGAATGGTATAGCTGTTTACTCCACTAAGTCACACTTAGAAGGCATTATTCCACATCACTAGTCTGATACAGTCACTCTGTTTCAGCCTCTCAAAGTCTGCTTTGCAATTCTAGTGTTAAGAAAACCTAAATGCAACCTAATTCAGATTTGACTGGCACCAGCTGTTATTCTCTCCTTTAATTCTTTTATAGAATTCTTTATGAAATCAGACCGCGTATCTGAAAAGGCAGAAGTTCACGTAGTCTGTCTGCTTTGTTCCTTTGCAGGTATTTTCAGTGTCAGCCGAAATACGGTTTGTTCGCTCCAGTCCACAAAGTTACAAAAATTGGGTTCCCGTCAACCACACCGGCGAAAGCAAAGACAACCGTGCGAAAAGTGATTGCCACTCCCACAGCCCTGAAGCGCAGCCCGAGCGCATCTTCCCTGAGCTCTCTCAGTTCTGTGGCATCTTCAGTAAGCAGCAAGCCGAGCCGTACAGGACTAGTAAGCTTCTTTTTCTATTGCATGCTTTACAGCCCCAAATGGGAAGCCACGTGGCGCTTGCCTGTGGTCTACTTGTATAAACTGAGGATAGATCTTGGGCAGAGCATGATATGTGTTTAATTGTGCTCTCTTTTTTCACTCAAAGCATGCATGAAGAAGGAAACCTTAGCTAGCCCTGAAGAGGAGCTGTATATTTGAGCGTTCAAGCTTACATGGTTAATTCTGGCTAACAGAGTTACTGCACTAAGAAAGGGGCTTGTGGTGCCACTGAAACTGAAAAGGCATCGGTGTTCTCTGACTGGAGACTTCATTTAGTTTTTCATTCTCCAAGCACTACCTCTGTTTTAGGAGGTTTGTCTATGAGGATATGGTATGCAGTACAGCTTCCATAAACAAACCTTGTTGTATTGAGCAGGAAGCTTCAAAAAGATGAATCAGCTGTGAGAAATACAGAAGTAGCAATTGTCAAGCTTTTGCTGATGAGAAGCCTCTTTCTTGTCTTTTAGATTTGGTTTTAATCCTGTGAATTCATAGAGGCTAAGTGTCGCAAAGTACAGCAGCTCCAGTGAATTCTAACACAGTACTAATCCACTTAATACACTTAACTCTGATTCTTCTACAGTTGCTCTGTTACATAAACGTCCTAATCTTGGGTTGCAGCAATGAAATGGAAACCTTTTGGGAAAGTTGAAGGGTAAAAAGTGTCTCTCTTGACAGCAATTAAAAGCATAGAAATAATTGCTTTTTTCCACGGTCATCCTAGATTTCACTCCCTTTTTTTTTAAACCGAGGTATATAAATACATCTAATTAGGAAGAGAACCTCCCACTGCTCCAGCACGGGTGAGCTGACCTACTGTCCCACTGACCAGCGGGTACAGACTAAGAGGTGACTTACTCTAGTCCTTCAAAACTGAAGCAGATTACAAGTGAACAGAGGTCAACAGTTGGTCAGGGCAGCAGGGTTAATACCTTATAGCAGAAAGCGTTAAGGGATTTTTAGCTGGCGCAAAACAAACAGTGGGACTTTATTCCTTTAATCCATTCTGGAAGTTGCACTTGTAGCTCTCTAGTGCCCTCTAGTCTGAAATTGCTGCCTCAGCTGCGGGGTAGACTTTGTGACAGCTGATGGTGAAGCATTAATATGGACCTCTGTGCTCTGATCCATACGCTCTGTACCCTTATGCTGCTTAGAGTATCAGTAACACATTGTAAACGTCTGCAGTACTTTGCTTATTTAACTGTGTTGCTCCCAGAAGCCTCCGCATATTTGCGGTCATAAAGTACAAAGCTGCTGTAATCCATTGTTTCTGGAATTCCATCTCTTTTTTTTTTTTCAAATGACTGTCAAATGAATTCTGGCATTTCTTTAAAAGTTAAGCTGCTGGAGGAACAGGATTTCCTGCAATCAGTTTTGACATGGCAGTCTTTTCTTGCTCCAGTTTCTAGGAAAAACATAACTTACATGGAAATTTCTGGACTCTTAGATAGTCTTCTCAGTTATTCAGGGCTATTGATGTTTCCCTCTTCCTGTGTAAGAAAAGCAACTGTCAGAATAGGTGATCTAATGATTTAAGAGGGCTGGCTGATGCAATTTGGATTTACTGCCAAGCCTGAAGAAGTTGAGATTTGTATGAAATCTTGTGGAGTTATTTTGGGATCAGGAATTGAATTCAAGCTGCATTCAAAGAGCCGGAATTTTTATTGACTCTATTGGGTTTCTTTGATTCAATTGTTGCTGTGTTTGCAACTTTTGCTCACTTCTACTACATAATCTCACTTTATTTACTTTCCCTTCTGTCTCAGAAACTCTTGAGGAAGTAGAAAACAGGGCTGAGTTTTTCATTGACACCAGCTCCACTCAGTGAAGCAGAAATGGCGCAAGGTCCAAAGAAAAGTCTGCAATTCGTTTTAGCTCTGGTTCTCCAGATTGATTTGTTTCTATCTGTACTCTTAAATTTATCTTTTAGGGTTTTTTCCCAAGTCACCTGTTCAATCAGACACCAGTTGTTTTTTCAGCAGATTTTTAGCTGTAAATCGGATTCTTTAATTTTAAGGTTGATCCTTTTGATGCTGAATGTTTTATTGCCATAGCAGAGGCACAAAATGCTAGTTCAAGAGCATTTGGAAATGTTAAACTGTTGCTGGTGACCCAGGATGATGACTTGATAGCTAAAGGCAAAACGTTTTTAACTTGCTAAAAGGCTGCCTTGCTGCTTTTAATGCAATAAGATGCTTAGAAATATAATGAGCAAGGCTTTGTGTGAGCCTGCTTTGACTGAGACCTCTTTTTTCACTTCAGCCCTGCTGTCTCCTAGCATTACCTGCTCCTTGCTCTTACAACAAGTGTATGGCCATTGTTAAACTCTAGAAAATGAAGTTATTTACATGTAAATGGAGAAGGTAACAGTAGGTCACAGGAAGTGTTTGCTTTACTAACGCAGTGTTTGTGGAGTCTGGAGATATCCCTTCTTTTCACTCCTACAGAATGATTAACTCATTTACTTTGTGAAGTTGACAGAAACATCTTCTCGCTATGCAAGAAAAATTTCTGGTACCACAGCCCTGCAGGAGGCACTGAAGGAGAAGCAGCAACACATTGAACAGCTCCTGGCAGAAAGAGACCTTGAAAGGGCAGAAGTTGCAAAGGCTACCAGTCACGTAGGGGAAATAGAGCAGGAATTAGCCCTTGTTCGCGATGGACACGATCGGGTAAGAGTGGAGTGCAGCTCTTGAAATAGAGACTTTTGAACTATTGACTTAATTTTCAAAGATGTGTTTTCTTACTGAAAAGCTCTGGGAGTACAAGGTGCTGTTGTAAAAACAAGAAGTCCATCCCTACCGGATCTTCCTTGTGGGAGCTTGATGAGATGGCAGATCTCTTTCATTGAATGGGTTTTCATTCTCGATAGGCAGTGGGTTTATTTGTTTTATTCATATTGGAATGTGATGATATTCCCATCCTTTGGCCCGTCTCTGCCAGATTGTGATTACTGAGGTGTGGGTTCAGATCTTGGGAAAAAATGACAAGGTTTGTGTCTTATTTTTCCTGCTAATTAGCATGTCCTGGAGATGGAAGCAAAAATGGACCAGCTGCGAGCTATGGTGGAGGCTGCTGACAGGGAGAAAGTGGAGCTTCTCAATCAGCTGGAGGAAGAGAAAAGGTAACTGAGAACCTGTCTTTGTAAGTGTAATTCTGTTAAAAATCAACTTAACATTGAAAGCAAATGCTGTGATGACTTTGAAATAGAAAGAAGCTGCAAGCTTTGTTTATAGCTCAATTTCATGCAACTCAGTCCTTTTTGTTATTTCTTTCTATTCTGAAGGATTTTATCCCTACTCATGTGAAATTAATGGATTGTGCCTCCTCTTGAAACACTCCTCTTTCACTTCAAAGTGAAAATGGTGATAATCTCATTTCCTGACAGTGCTGGATAAAGAGTTTAAGGTTTAGTCCTCGTGTGAATAATTTATGACTAGTAGTCACGTGCCTCTAGGTAGGGTCTCTCTCATTGGAAAAATCATCAAAGCCATGGATTTTAATGCCTTTTCTAAATGTCTTCTGTAACTGTTTGAGGAAAGGAACTGAGATTCATACAGGTAAGGTGAGGCTAGGAAAGGAAATAATGTGATAAATGGCTGGGATAAGGTTAGGTGAGGAAATAATGTAATGGATTCTCCTGGTGGGTTCAAAATGCTTTTGAAAAGCCAGAGTCTATTCAGAAATCCATGGTGAGTCTGCCCTGGAGGCTTGTTTGCCTGAAAAAACCTCCCTAAAACCAGAAAACAGAGATTAAAAAGCGTAGTGCTAAACCCTGAGCAATTCATTGGAAATGTTCCTGGTGCCTTTTGTGTGACCAGCTCTAACAGTTTTCAAAACAAGCAATTGAGCTATTAGTATTTTCTCTATTAAATAGTGCAGTGGGGCTTTAAATTTAGAAAAAGCAGCTTTACAGGCCCTGCGGTAGCCTGGCTGTGGAACCTACTTTTGCTGAGTGCCAGGTCAGTGGGGGTCTGTTTTACCACAATCCTCCATGGCCTTGAGCTCACCTTCAGCATGTTGCTAGGCAGCATGGCAGTGGCGCTCTGTGCCTGCAACCCATTCACCCCAGTGACATCCTGCAGCCTGGAAAACATTTAATGGCTTCAGCACTGAAACATTTCTCTCCCCTTAACTACTTTAAGCTTACTTTCGAAGTCCTCCATAATATATTCAAGTCAGTTTCTGCAGTGGCTTGAAGTCAAATAATGTTTAATGCTCTATTTCCCGAAGCACATCGATGAGCCCCACTTGCAGTAACGAGTTCTTACTGCCCTTTTATTTTAGACATCCATCACTTGTAACTCCCTTTGATGCAGCGATTTCTACATCTGTCAGCCAAGCCGCAGGCGTCAGTGATGTGTGTAATTCAAAGGCAAGAAGACATGCTGGTCTTTTCCTTTGCAACATCTTACAGCACTGAAAGGATCAAGTTGAAAAGGAGGAGGTCTGGCCCCTTGTTTGTTGGGATAAGCCAGAGCCAGGGGAGGCAAGAAAGGATTTCTTTAAGAATATTAAGTTCTCTAATAGCTTCTTACTTCTGTCTTCTCATCCTGAAACTCCTGGCTGGACCAGGCAGGGCAGAGTTCTTGCTTGTGCTCCATTCTGCACCTTGTGGTTCATCTCGCGTGGTTGTCTGTGCTGTAGTTGTGATGTAGGTTGGCCAGTGCACTCCTAAGCAGCCTTTGGATGTGTTCTAATTTCTGTTTCACATACAGAATGGCAGAGGAGACTATTCGTCTAGGTCAGCTCTTCGGAGGACATACAGAAAGGTGGAAGAAAGACAGAGCCAGCGATAACCTAAGGGTTTTCTTTTTAACTCATCAGAAAACACAACACAATGTTTTCTTTCCAGTGCTGCAGGGAGACTGATGTCTTATTTGTCAGTGGTTGTGTTTTAAAGGTGACGACTTTCCTCCTCTCTGCTGCTGCCCATGAGAGATTTCTCCTTTCTGATGTGATGCAGACTGATGTCAGTGTGGTTCTGAAAAGTGAGTTTGACAGCATTTCCTTTCAGAGTCACCTAAATTTTAATGAATTGTCCCTACAGGAAAGTTGAAGATCTTCAGTTCCGTGTGGAAGAAGAATCCATTACCAAAGGAGACCTAGAGGTAAAACATCTCCAGCTTTGTCAGCAGGATATAGAGTAGGATACAAATGGAGTTGGTTCAGATAAAGTGTATGGATCTCTAGAATAGAAAGGCAGGAGTGATGAACAGATGCAATAGCAGTCCAAGTGCTTGCGAAGGACCTGAAAGTAATTCCCAGTTTTGCAGTCCTTAATCACCAACTGTCCTCAAACTACTGGACTGCACCCTTAATTCAGTTACAGACCCGAACAGGGGTTGCACTGGGAGATCATAGTTGTTCAGAGTAATTAAATAATTCATAGAAAATTCAACTTTTGATACTTTAGATTCTGTTTTACTAATTATTCCAAGATAGTTTTGAAGTACCCCCTGCAAAACCATCATTTTGAAATTAGAAAATTGCAGGTTAATATTTATATCTTTGAAAATTAATAGTGAAGGCTTGGCCTGTTTGTCTTCAATCCATTTTTAATAATCCTCATACTTCCTTCATGGAAAACTGATTGGCAAAACGCAAGAGTTCCTGAAGCTCGCTGAGCATCAATTAACATGCGCAACTGTAATGATGGGCTGAACAGTTCTGTACAGTTACACAGTACAGAAAATACTTGGTGAAGAATTACTCTGAGATACTTGAACTCTGCTGATTTTTATCCTAAATTGCAAACTGAAAAGCAAAATACTTACCAATTGATTTTAAAATGGTTTTAAATTTTGTACAGTGTAAAGGACAAATCTTCCTTAACTCTTGTTCTGTGTAGCATTTACGATCAAAGTGCTGAAAACGATTCATTCCATATAACATTTCTTTTATTTTAGTCTTCATTTTAAGATTCCTATCTAGGCTTCTCACAGAGTGCTCCTTTTATTGTTTAGTCCATGGAAAAATTTAATTTCTTTATTTTTTTTCTTAAATCAGCCAATAGCCAACGGCAAACCACTCTAAAGACTCAGGTTTGTCGAGCCCCATAACTCGATGAGTTTAAACTGAGTTCGTGACAATGCGCTGTATCCTGTTGTTTGTGTTGATAGTGCTGAGTCTGCGGGTGAAATATTTTTTGCTTTGTTTTGTTTTTAATTTTACTGATAGCGAAAGAGGCAGATTTCGGAAGACCCAGAAAATGTAAGAGGGCACTTCAATGTGCAGAGATATCCCATGTTAACAGATTGTGTGCAGAAAATGCTTCTACTGATTCACTAACTGCATAATCTGTTACTGGAACGTTGACTCTAGTATCTGTGTGCATGTTGCTTTCAGAGCAATTACAACATTTATCCAAAAGAATGTGTGTAATGACTAAACGTTGTAATCCCCATTAACTGAAGAGAGGGCAAACGTGTCATTAGAATTCTTTAGAGTCACAAACTTTGCAGCTGATTGAAGGGTGTAGGAGCTTGTAGCAAATACCTGTCCCAGGGTCTCAAAATGTTTTTCATTTCAATGCAGGATTTTAGTTGCTTTCTTCACAAAATTCTGCCTGCTTTCCTCTGAGCTACTACTGCTGTTCAATAGATGCAATTAGCTGATAAATTTTTCTGAGGAGAAAAAAAAAAGCAGTATGTTCCCCACCTCCCCTTATTTGTTTCTGCATTTTGTGGCATGAAATGCAAAGGGGAGAGATGATGAAAAATAACTGAAGAACTAGTGTGCAAAGCTATCTGGTTTCACTGTAGCTTCATGTAGCTTCTCTCTGAATTCATGTAGGAAAAATAGACACTGCTGGATAACAAAAATTGCCTTACAAGATGTTTAAGCAGCCCTCTTGCTTCCTTTGCTCAGAATAGGAGAATTTAAAAACCTTCTCTGTGGTTGGACTCAGGAGAAATTATCCTAGGCCATCTCCTCTGCTCCATCCTCAGCTGAGATAGGAAGTTCTCAAGACTAAAACTGGTTTCCTGCTATGCATTCTTAGGTGTTCCTTTTGCGAAGCTACTTCAGCGATCTGGGTCTCCTCTATTCTTCCAATCAGGCTCACGGTGTGTTTAGAAGTAAATCTGCATGTGCCCTTCCTTTCTCTTGTTTTGTGCACTCCTCGTTTAATCCTATCTTTACTCCTGATTTCCCTATTCAAATTTTTGTGTTAAAAAATTTACATCTTCACTCTCTAAAGGAGAGAAGTGGGTGATCACCTAGTGTCTAGGCCAATGCTTCATATTCTCAGTTGTGTTCTGTGATTGTCATCCTAGCACGGAGAGAGCAGGTCTTCTTGGCCCCCCCTACCCTGGAACTGACTATCAGCATTTAAGGCTTCAGCACAGCCTGACCTATAGATGGAGAACTGACCTGTGAGGTTTATTTTCGAGTGAAAGCCTAGCTGGACAACACAAGTGCTGAAAACAGCTGGTGACTGGGCTCCAGAGGTTGAGTGGAAATGCTTAAGGTTTATGGCAAAGTGAGGCTCATCCCATTTCCCCATCAATCTCAATCTACTGCAGATCTTTGGAGAAGGGGAAGGTCATTCCTTTGTTGTTGATTTGGTGGGTTTTTTCTTTTCTGTTTTTCTATTCCATCCAAGTTAATGTTTGTAATCTAATTCTTTTCGTAGTACTCTGCCTTTCTCATTTTACTGGGTTTCCTCAAAGAGAAACATGATTGTGAAGACATTTCTCTCTAGATGATCAAGAGAGAAATTTGAGTGATTCAGAATTTTGCAGTGATTTTTTTTTACCTCAGAGAAATTGAAGCCTGTCCCTTGGAGATCAGTCTTGCTTAAAGGATAATCCCTCATGCCCTATGCAGAGGGGAAGGAAGTGTCCAGCAGAGATCTCTGGAGTTGGCTTATTTTATTTTCAACCTTTCCATTTTGGTTGGATTTGAACTTAGCTTCCTCTGTAATATATAAGAGGTGGGATTTGAAAAGCCCCAGTAGTCAGTGGTGGTATATCTGATCTTCACTGTACTCATGCAGTGCCTATACAGTTGACGACCAGAGTGTTTGGAGGTTTGTGTAGCATAGAAAAACCTATGAATGACATCTTCTGCAAAGTCTTGTAGGGAGAATTCATCAGGGTCTGGGAGTTATTGGGTTTTAGTCAATCCCTATGTTGAATTAGAGCAGGGAAGGTGTGAATATTCAGTTTGTAAAGGCAGATTACTTTTCAGAGTTGCCCATTTTGTGGTGGATCAGAGCTGATACTGACCTGTCTCAGAGAGGGAAACGAGTTGTAGCCACTTAAAAATATTGTTTCCCTGAGATATTAGTTCCATTCTCAAAGGCTGTGGGAAGCAAAACCAGCAATCTCTGTTCTCATGAGGGTTTGTCCCCATCTACACCAGAGGTCCTTCACAAACAGAAGAACAAACCTGCTGTGGAACTGCAAAAAAAATAAGACAAATTGAAGAAGCAACTGTCACTATTTGTGGATCTTAGTAGTTTGGACCTAGTGACTACATAGTAAACCAGCCAACTGCTTTCAGCTCAGAGTGTTTAAAAAATTAACCCACCAGATGTGTGGGTGCTTCTGGGGAGGAAGATAACTTGCTGCTGTCAGAAGGAATATGGTGTTGGAGAAGAACAGGCCTGAAGCAAAACAAGAGAGTCATCCTCATCCCACTTGCTCTCTGCAGAGACAACATAAGATATTTAACCGCTGCGGCTGGTTTGGAGGCAGCACTAATCAGCTTGTCACTCTATAAATAACACAGTCCTGGAGGGATTTTGAAATATCATGTTACAAATATCAGAGAAGCAGCAGTGTCCTGCCAGCTGTGCACATGCTGCTGCGCTGTGGCTTTGGAGTGATTCATGCATCTTCCTGCCTTTTCAGGCTCTTTGAGTCCATTGTTCAAGGGGTAGCATGACTCTCTTAGCAGGAATTCACAGGGTTTGGGGGTTCCTGTGTTACTTGGTTCTACAGTAAGTGAACTCTTAAGCTCTGTGGAGAATTTTTATCAAGACTGATAGATGCAGCTTCTTTGGTTAATAAACACCACTTCAACTTCATTCAGTCATCTTCTGGACATCCACCTCACTCTCAATGTGAGAACTGTTTCTTTTGGAAAAGACACAGGGAAACAGCCATAGGATTTCAAAAAGCTTTTAATTTGGATTGTTTAGTAAATTTAAACTAACAGTGACCACTGAAGAGCAACACAAGAGTCGAATCTCTGCACTGCAGAAATAAGCATGGCACCTCATTCTTACTGCTCTGTTTCTTTTATCTAGTCTATCACTCCCTCCTCCTCTTTTTCCCACATCAGGTTTGAAGTAGCTCCCGGATTTTACCTGCATCTCTCAAACACCAAGCTCTCTGGGTATCAGACCAGAATATCCCGTATTCTGTGTTCTACCTCTTTGTAATCAAAGGCAGGAGGTACCTGCTCACTTAGGTTCATCTGCTTCCTGCTCTTTAAGAACTTACTAGAATTACAATCATCGTACTCTTCTTTTCCTCCCCTTACTTACACAATCTTGCTCAGTGTGTTTAGACTTTAGTAACTATAGAGCAACCAGGCTGATTCTTTTTTACCCAGTTAGGGAGAAACTTACTCATTGCTTCATCCCTGAAAAAGGAGGGAGGGGAAAAGCTCCTGAGGGAGGAGTGAGGAGGGTTCTGCAGTTATAGACAACCATTCTCTTTTGGTTTCCATTCAGATAATTCACACCATAGCAACAAATGAACCTTAATGTTCCCAGGTCTTGGCCACGAGGATTTTTATGGCTAAAACTTGAGACACAACTACTGAAAAAATATATATAAAAGAAATCACCAGTTTTGATTTGTCATGTTCAGCTTCAGTGGTGAATTTTTGTCCCCTGGTTAATAACTACATCTAAAATCAACCAAACACAGTAAGAAAGTCAGTGGGATGCCAAGGAAAGGGCCTTCTCATCCTGTTAGAACAGGTATAAGTAGATAGATTTTTTTCATAACTATTCTAATTTGTGCTGAAAACTTCATGTACTGATAAATAACTTCTACATGGCTGCATGAAACTTTTTTGTTCATATTCCTTTTATTTGTGATTTATTTTTTTTTACATTTTTATTGTTTTTTTTTTCCACACGTCAGTCCATTTACACTCTCAGTCCACCTTCCTCATCCATAGCATTTCCCTGTTCATTTTATCCACTGCATCTTCTCTGCTCATCATTGGTAGAAGATTCTGGCAGCACGGCCTGCATGTGGCTCCCTCCTCTTGTGCTGGCATGTGATGGTGGCACCGTTGTGTTCTCTTCCTTTCCCTTTTTACTAACAGACGCAGACCAAACTGGAGCATGCCCGCATTAAGGAGCTTGAACAGAGCCTGCTCTTTGAAAAGACCAAAGCTGACAAACTCCAGAGGGAGTTAGAAGACACTAGGGTAATGGTTTTCACTATTTAAATAACGAGACTGCTTTGTGTTGTGGAAGATTTCTGATGACACAGGCTGCTGGCTGTAACACATGCTGAAACAGGTCCTTGCTCCTGCCATGATCAGTACCTGCTGTAGGTAGAGCTGGAACACTTGAAAGATTAGCATTAATTCTGAGCTTCAGTGTTGTGTGTGTGCATGCCCTCCTCGTTCCTCCAGAGGAATTCAGGTAAGATGCCTTGGAACTGCAAAATGAATACTTGAATCCAAGTCAAAGGTAGCGAACGGGACTGCGAGTTGACATCAGGGAGTGCCCAGTGGCTCATTTTTAGAAGTAGCAGTGTTCATTAAATCAAAAAGAATGAATATGACTGTGCTATACAAATTTAATGTGTGGGGCTTGTTTTTTCTGAGGTCTTCAATGGCTGTTGTACTGCTTCCTCTGCTAAATCATGGTTTCCAGTGGCTTTTTAGTTCTTAGTGTTCACTCACAACATAATCTTTACATGGATATTCCCATAGCATTAGTAGTAGTGTTGTTTGCAGAGCATTCCTAGGCAGGCTTTGCCCCAGGTCAGAAGTTTAGCAGATGTTGAGTCTTCAGGGGGGACAGAGAGGAACAAAGATTCAAGCTCACGCATGAGGCTTTTCTAGAAGTTGTTGTAGGGATGAGTATGAAGCCAAGAATGTACCATCTCACCACTGCTTTTAAAAAGCAGTTGCGGGTAAGTAGTATCTTTTTCAGAACGCTGTTATAATGAGGAGTTTGAAGCAGTAACTTCCTAATTAGAAATAAGTGTTTTGTTTTTCTGTGACAGTCACGTAGCTGGGATGAATGTAGAAAGCCATTAATTCCAAGAAATGAAGGCCTCAGGGTTCTCCTTCCTTTTTCAGTCTGCTCGAAAATAGTTCTGAGAAACATTTTGTTAATACTTACCATAAACAGTTTACAAGTTGTTCAGCAAGTCGTCGTTTCTAGATAACTTCAGAAAAAAGTATTTAAATAAATTCCACCGTTCAAAAGAGAGTGATCTGCGTGGAAAGCCCAGATGTGGACATTCTCCTTTCTTAAATCATTTGTGCGTAAACGAAACAACGGTTGGTCTTGTTTCTCAGCCTTCCATATAAAACCAGCAGTTGTTTCACTCCAGGGTTTCTCCATAGAAATAGGGTTGGCAACTCAAAGGTTTTCTAATCCCAAACGCTGGTAAGAACACATGAACTGTGTTAGTTGGCAACACTCGGGGGTTTCTTTTCAGCGAGGCCAAAGTGTCGCTGTTTTAACACAAATTTTATCGTTCTTTCTTGTTTTCTTAAAATACTGTTGACCGTAGGTGGCCACGGTGTCGGAGAAGTCTCGCATCATGGAACTAGAGAGAGATCTAGCGTTGCGGATGAAAGAAGTAGCTGAGCTTCGAGGGAGATTAGAGTCTAGTAAACACATTGATGATGTGGACACTTCTCTTTCGCTGTTGCAAGAGATAAGTTCTTTGCAAGAAAAAATGGCAGCAGTTAGCAGAGAACATCAGAACGAGATGAATTCGCTGAAAGAGAAGTTTGGAGTTAGTGAAGAAGCATTGCAGAAAGAGATCAAATCACTTTCGGCTTCAAATGAGAGAATGGCCAAGGAAAATGAATCCTTGAAAACGAAGCTTGATCACGCCAACAAGGAGAATTCAGATGTGATAGAGCTGTGGAAGTCGAAGCTGGAGTCTGCAATTGCCTCCCATCAGCAAGCGATGGAAGAACTAAAAGTTTCCTTCAGCAAAGGTGTAGGGGCGGAGACAGCAGAATTTGCAGAGCTGAAGACTCAAATGGAGAAGATTAAGTTAGACTATGAAAAAGAAATGTCGAACTTAAAACTGAAGCAGGAAAATGAAAAGTCTCATCATCTAAAAGAAATTGAATCGCTGAAAGCAAGGCTGTTGGCAGTCACAGAGGAGAAAGATCAAAGCCTGGAAAACCTGAAGACCAAACTGGAAAGTGTGGAAGATCAGCATCTAGTAGAAATGGAAGACACTTTAAACAAATTGCAGGAAGCTGAAATAAAGGTAAAGGAGCTAGAGGTACTGCAAGCCAAGTACAATGAACAAACCAAAGTTATTGATAGTCTTACACCACAGATCAAAGCTGCTGAAGAAAAGCTTTTGGACCTTGCTGCACTTCAGAAAGCCAATTCTGAAGGTAAATTGGAAATCCAGAAACTTAGTGAGCAGCTTGAGGCAGCTGAGAAACAGATTCAGACTTTAGAGACTGAAAAGGTTGATGGAAGTAGCAAGGTTTGTATCAACATCCATCCTTTTCTTTTTCCTTTGCTTTTGTTTTCCATTTGTATCATTTTGATTTGTTACAGCAAATACATCACAGAAAACAAAGTCTCTCAGTGCCATCTGGGGAGGGTTAGAGGAAGCAGTAACTGGATCCAAACTGGTTTCTAGTGCTCTGTCTGCAATGCTAAGCAGAAGCAAAAATTCCTTCTGCGTTTTGTTGCTGCAGGCTTGGGCCTGTCCCTGCGGAAGCTTCCCCTTAGAGAAGAGATACTTTGGCTTCTTTGGGAGAAGATCCTGTGTGTCTTAATATCTGAATTTTTAAGGTGCTCCACTTTGCTGGTGGAGTTACTCTGATTAAAAGTGACTTGGGGCTCTGTGGGGAAATGGACCTTCACCATCCTGCCTCTCATCAAACAAGATGCTGAAAGAGGCTCTTAAAAAGAAAAGGAAGCAGAGAAGGTGCTGGTAGAACTCATCTAGAAGACCAGGGTCTGCAGACAGGGATGTTGTTTCACAGTATTTTTGCAGTGCAGAGTGCAGTGTGATCCATTTTACCAAGGTTTTTCCTGGGTTTGGGTGAAATGTCTCTGTAAAAGATGCCATTTCATTTTAGGGACTCCCTCCCATCCCCAGTCTACACCTGAACTGATAAGCTAGAGCTCTCATGACAGCAGCGGGGTAGGGACTGGAAACAGCTTTCCTAAACCCTCACACCGCAGCCCTCTGACTCTGTTTCTGAGATTACAGTGGGTTTCTGCACTACCCCTGCGTGTGGTACAAAGCCTTTTGATGAACCACGTCCTTCCATGCATATGATCTAAGTAGCCAGTTGAAAAATTAATTTAATGCTAAACTAATTAATTATTTTTAAGCTTTTAAAATATCGAACAACAAAGAACAATTGAAATGTAAATGCTAAATGAAACAAAACTTAATGTTTTTTAAAAATTAAACCATACAGAGCCAAATCCACTGATGTAACAGATGCTGTAACTTTGTTTGAAAATAGAAGTATCTGCCATCAATTAAAGCTTTCCCCATTAATTCCAAGAGAACTAAATGTTAATGATTTCAGAGACTCCAAGACACAATTAGTGCTGTGATGTATGTAGCCATCAGTAGAAGTCAGCTTCTCTCAGTTAACACATTGCTTTGTTTTCTTCAGGTTGTTTTCTTCATCTTACAGTGATTTTAATGTTGAACTCATCTCTTTCAGATTCAGCTTTTAGTTTTTCTACTTTTTCATTCATGTTTGTTATTTTATTTTACTCCATCTCATCATCTTCGTTAGGCTAGTAATCTGGCCAAAGAACTGCAGGGCAAAGAGCAAAAGCTTCTTGACCTTGAGAAAAACTTGAGTGCAGTAAATCAAGTTAAAGATTCTTTGGAAAAGGAACTCCAAGTTTTGGTGAGTAACACCCAAAAATTTTGACTTTATCCTTTGGATTTGGGTTTTGATGGTGAGAGTGTAATTGAAAGTGTGGATCGACTCTGAGGGATCGCTCTCAAAGCTGTTTTACTCTCAAAAAGAAGGCAAGAGTTTGTGGCTCATGGGATCTGCCTTGGAATGAAGAGATTTCACCCGAGTTCTGTGTCATCGGGTGTTCTGTCTAAATAGAAGCCAGTAAACTTCCGTAGCTGAAGTTTAGGCTGCTTGGGAAGGAACACGTGGCCCTTTACTGTACCTTTACAAAGTAATTCTTGGTATTGAAACATCTTACACCTGGGTTTTGAAGACTTTTTCACCTGATTTCAAGTATTCCCTGGTTGGCTGAGGTTCTCAGTGGGGTTCTCCTGAGAAACTACACAACACTGGCTAACACAAAGACCTGCTGTTGGGTTTTACTGCCCCTGCCATAAAATATTTCCATGGCTATCATCAATATTTTAAGTTGCTGGCAGAGTCCTGCTTATCTTCCTCAGTTTTTCTCCCTTTTCTTCAGTCTAGCAGCTCTTGCAGCAGGTAGAGCTGAAAAGCCACTGGTATGGGATTAGTCACAGCGTTGCTTATGTGCGCTATGCAGCCTGTGAGCAGTGAGGATGACTTCTGGCTTTGAGAGGCCATGAAATCACATCTGCACTGGCCACTGCCTGTGGCTCTGCTGCTGATCTGGTGGAGAAGTTACTGTGAATGTTGAGGGACTTGTAACCACAGCAGGGGAAAATCCTGCCTTCCGTTGCTGAGCGTGCTTGTGCTAAACTGTAATTCAGGAGCTGCAGATCTGTTAGGAGCAAACCGTTCTGTTTTGTACTTGAAAAACAATGTCAATTCAGTGGTTGAATTATACTGCTGTCACCAAACCTCACCTGAGGTTTTTATCCATTTTTCAGAAAGAAAAGTTTACTAGTGCAGCTGATGAAGCAGAAAACATTCAACAAACTATGCAAGGTGAGTGTGCCGTTAACTACACAAAGGGATGAAAAGCTGCAGAAAAGAAATGCTGCAAAATCAAGGGGTTTTAATTTGCTTTTAAATTGACACTTGGTCACCCAGCAGTTTTAGCAGCTATGGAAAGGGCAGGGTTACTTGCAGTGTCACTTCTTGCAAGGTGTATTCCTTTTTAGTAGGTGGAGTTGTGTGCGTCTAAGGAGTTACTAACTTTGTTTTCAAAATTTTACTTGCATAGAAACAGTAAAAAAACTAAAGCAAAAAGAAGAGCAGTTTGCGCTCATGTCTGCAGAACTGGAACAGCTGAAGTCTAGTTTGACTGGTAAGGAAGTAATAATCAGAATGTTTGGAACAATGCATCAGCCTGTGCTTTCCCCTACCTCTTGCTCAGCTTGCCACATGGTAGTAGGTAACGCTTGCACAAGTGCCTGTGTCTTCAGAGAAGGCCTTTTCTTGAGGCAGAATGCAGCTTTTGTGGCACCACGACACAGCAAGGTGACTGTGATGTTAAGAAGGTAGCTCAGTAAGACAGGAGATTTCTCTGTTGAATGTTTTTCCAAAGCAGTAGTTCAAGTCTTGCTTGGCATTGCAACAAGCGGGTGCTGTGGTGTTGGTCAGAGACCAGACAGAGCCTTGGGCCCAGACCAGAGCATTACAGGTGTAAGGCAGTGAGCTCACACGAGCCTTGTCCAGAACTGCTCTTCTTAAGGACATTGCAAACAGGCACCTTAGTCTGGTTGTCTACTTCTTGCTGTTTTGTAGCAGGGGACTTTGGAGAATCTTTCTAGCTGTATGTCTCCCTCTAAAAACAATGTAGAAAGATCTTGGGAGTGATTAGGTACCCTGAAGCGAGCGTTCTGAGGCATTTTTGGGACTGTAGAAGTCATCCTGAGGGCTACTTTTGCCCTTGGTGGCAGTGCCTGCCCTAGACTGAGTCATTTTTTCCCTGCAGCTTCATGTTGCTTTGTTTGCTTTCTGCTGCTCTTCTGAATAGCTGGTGAGCGGTCTCACCCATGAGATGTGCTTACCCCTGTTTTACTCTATTGCTTGACTACTCTCTGATATGGATAGAACTCATATCAGCTTCTCATGGCCTAAAGTTGCTTCCAAAAGGATGTTTCTTGACTAGTTGCTGGTTTGCTGTTTCTGCAGAGTTCTTTAACCTTCTGCTGCAGTTAACTGGTCAGAAGTCAATCAGTCATGATTGTTAATTTTAAAGGGGTAACTTCCAAGCTCTGCAGCGTCAGTGTTACTCTGCTTCTGTCTCCTAGCTAGTCTGTACCTGTCCTTTCTCTTAAATTTACTAGACTGCTAACCTTTGTCTTGTTCAGTGATGGAGAAGAAATTGAAGGAGCGAGAAGAGCGAGAACAGCAGCTGATTGAAGCTAAAGCCAAACTTGAAAATGACATTGCAGAGATCATGAAATCTTCAGGAGACAGCTCTGCCCAGCTAACAAAAATGAACGACGAGCTGCGGTTGAAAGAAAGGTACCCTGATGCCATCAGAGCACTTCTACATTAAATCTTTTGCTCCTAGCTTTTCAGTTTATCTTTTTGCAGGTAGCTGAGTGAGATGCTCCTGAGCTGTCACATTGATAGGACAGGGGAACTTGCTCTATCAAACTAAATTAATCAAAAGAGTCTCCTGATACAGAAAGCATCTAACATTAATAATTGTGAAATGCTAATGTAACCTGCATCTCATTGCCCAGAGTAAACGACCTTTTTAATAGTCTACTTTTTAATAGTGACTCTTCCAGTTGTACTTCATGATGACTTGATTAGCTGAGAAGTTTGATTTATTCAGTTATGTAAAATCTTGAATCACATTTCTGTGTAGCAAGGGAAAATGTGTTTGGTTTCAAACACAAATTATATGTGGAATAGTTGTTCTTTACCTTTACAAAGCCCAAGACTGAGGGCAGAGGAACTGTCAGCTGTGGTGCTCTGCACACGAGCAACTGCTCGGTCTCACTTGTGTATATTTAATGCAGCAGAACATTCTCTATACGTTAAATAATTAAATCTATTTCTAAAAGCTCGGGCAGAATATAGAGCTTTAGCATAATTTAGAGTCTTTCATCTCTGTGCTTGTTGTGCTGTCAGCAAAAAGTAATACTCTTTTCTTTGGTCTTTCCTAGGCAGTTGGAGCAAATTCAACTTGAGCTTACAAAAGCAAATGAAAAGGCTGTTGAACTTCAGAAAAACGTGGAGCAGACAACACAGAAAGCTGAGCAGAGTCAGCAAGAAACTCTCAAGATTCATCAAGCAGAACTGAAAAACATGCAAGATCAGCTGACAGACATGGTAAGAAGATCTTTAAAAATCACCAGCTAACAGTTGTACAGAGCAGTGTACCACTGCTTGTTTCACCCTGCTCCCACTGGTTTGTCTCCTATTAGAAAAAGCAAATCGAGACCAGCCAAAATCAGTACAAGGATCTTCAGGCAAAGTATGAAAAGGAGACTTCTGAGATGATCACTAAACATGACGCAGATATCAAAGGGTTTAAGCAGAACTTGCTGGATGCAGAAGAGGCTCTGAAAACGGCACAGATGAAAAACGATGAGTTACAGACCCAGGCTGAGGAGCTGAAAAAGCAAGCGGAGGAGGCCAGAGTACGTATTCTGTGTTACTCTGCAAGGAATTTAAGGTTTAAGTCTTTCTCTTGGGGTGAATCACTGGTTTGCCTGACTGGACCATTTCATAGCAAGATTTTTGCAGTGTTTTACTTTTTTTGACTCTTCCAGGGTGGATTAGTACTGTTAAGAACACAAGTAGCTGGTTATCTTTTCTAGATTACACAGGAATCCATGAAATGCAGTTGTTGTTTGCCGTTAGCTTTCCATGCTCATAGGTACCTGGCTCGGGTGGAGCCGGATGTTGTTACCTGGTATTTTTTAAAGGAATTTAAAAGTAGGTCATGAGCTGTTTGATTTAAAGGTGTTGAACACCTGGAATTTCATTCTGTTTTCTGATCCCATATTACATTCAGCTATTTAGTTTGTAGCTTGCCTTTAAGTGTTTATTTTTCTCCTCTTTCTTTGACGTTACTCCTCGCTTTCGTCACTCATGAGTTTTTTGCTGTCATCTTGGGTTCATGCTTTAGCCAAATAGTGTATAAATTGACACAATATACAACTTATACAATAGTGTATAAATTGGTAACCTCTAATGAAATCATTCTGTGGCTCTTCTGAGGAACTCATGTCAAGAAAAGCTGTTGAGAGTGATTTTAAAAACAAGTTGAAGTCTTTTATGGAGAAATCTTCAAACAGTTTTAGTCCAGTTGGGCAGAAGATGAGAGGCTTGGGTAATTTTTCTGGATCCAAAAGTCCTCATTCATTACACCATGATTTTTAAAACTATTAGTATTTACCCACTGTGAAGGGTTCGGGTGGGTGTTCTGTAAGGAAATCCTGGGGCTGGCAAGGGCTGGCTTTGCCCTGGGGCTGAGTGTCAGTGTATACACTGTTTAGAACTGTGATTACAGAGGCTCTGTTTGCCCTCAAACCACTTTCCTCATTTGTCTCCTTGAATTCATTTTTTGTTTTCCCTTCTCCCTGACTTTATTTCTTTAGTCCTTAAGCTCTGTGTTAGCATCAGCCAGAAAAGAAATTGAACTAATGGCAGACCAGATGAGGGGTGTGATGTCAGAAAAAGAGACTTTGGCACAGGAGGGGAGTGCTTTAAAGTTAGAGAGAGGTTCCATGTTATCGAAACTTCTAGAATTGGAATCAAAGATGTCGCTAATGCAAGAAGACCAAGAACAGCTTCGGACAATAAATGAAGAACTTAACTTGGAAAATACAAAAATTCTCAAGCAGAAGGAAGAAGCTGAGGCCAAAAGCCAGCAGGAAAGCGCAGAAAAGGCAGCACTCATTTCTGAGAAGAGCAAGTTACTCTCTGAAATAGAGGAGGCACAGGCAGAGCTTCTGAAGATAACTCAAGAAAATGGTGCTCTCCGGTCTTCGGAGTCAACCTTGCTCCAACAGCTGAAGGACCTCCAGGCCAGCAGAGATGCCATGGATGTGCTGTATCAGAAACACACCAAGGAACGGGAAGAGCTGGAGAATTTCCAGAAGAAACTTCTGGAGGAGAAGGATGCAGTTGTTAAAGACAAAGATGATATTATTGAGATGCTGAAAAGTTCCTGTGAGGCCCTGGCCAGAGATAAGAGAGAACTACTGCAGGAAGTGTCAACTCTGACTGCAGAGAGAGATTCAGCCCTGGGTAAACACTCAGATCTCAAGAATGCACATGTAGCTCTAAAAACTGAGATGGACAGCCTAATGCAGAGCAGTCAGAGCCTGCAGTCCCAGAGGGAGATGCTCCTTAAAAGCACAGAAGAGCTGCGGGTGAGTTTAGACAATGCGGTTAGTGAAAACCAAGCATTAAAGGTGAGAGGGGAAGAGATGGAGACAGAACTTGAGATGGAACGTAAAGAACTTAAAAAAGTGATGAAAGACAATGAGGAGTTGAAGGATTCTGTTGCTAGTCTCTCTCATCAACTTGAGGAAATTAAAGCCTCAAGAGAGAGATCCGATTCTGAGTGTCTTCAGTTACGTCAAGAGAAAGAGGCTCTCTCTTCATCTGAACGAAGGCTTTTGGCTGAAAAGGAGGAACTTTTAAATGAAAATAAGGCCGTTGCTGAAAAACTTTCTAATGCCACAGCAGCTGCTGCAGCTGCTGAGAGAGTCTTTACTGAGAAAATGAACCGGCTGAACTTAGAGAAGGAAACTGTTTTTAGTAAAGCATTGCAGTTTGAAAAGCTCCATGAAGCTCTTCTCCAAGAGAAGAAGGAATTAGAGAACAAATATTTAGAGCTTCTCGATGAAAGCAAGTCTTCAGCAAATGTAATCTCTGATCTGAAGAGAGAACGTGAACTGGATGCCTCAGCCAAGGCAGCTCTGACCCAAGAGAATACCATGCTCCAAGGTGCCATTGAAGCCCTCAAGGAAGAACTAAGTAAGAGGATTCAAGAAAATGAAGATCTGACAGCCTGTACAAGTGATCTTTCAAATCTTCTGAGAGAGGCCCAGGATGCCAAAATAGTGTTAGAGAATGAACTGGCTGCTGCGTCCCAGGCTAAGCAGGTCCTGTCATCGTCACTGGAGACCTGTTCCTCTGAAAGGGAAGCGCTGGCCAGAGAGAGGGCTGTACTGCAAGATGAGTGTCAGAAATTAAATGGAGAGATTGTGATTCTGAAAGAAAACTTAACCACAGAAAGAGAAGGTAGAAAAATGGACAATGAATCCTTTTTGTCGGAACGTATGGAGCTTGAAAGCAACATTGGCTCCTTAAAGATGGAGACAGAAGAGCTGAGAGAGAAAAATAAAGAGTTTCTGCGTGAGAAAGAACTTTTAGTTCAGGAGAAAGAAAAATCTGAAACAAAACTGGTGGAATTAATGAGAGAAAAAGAAACCCTCTGTGCAGAGTCAGAGCAGTTTGCTTCAAGCGTGGAGCAACTGAAGAGTGACTTGGCTTCCTTGTCTAAATCAAAAGCAGAGCTCCAGGACTCGCACAGCTTGGTTTCCCAGAGGTTAGAGGTGATGGAGAAGGAGAGAATAAAGTTACTTCAGGAAAATGACAACCTCCTGGCTGAACAGAAGAGTCTGGTCATCATTAAGGAAGAAATGCTAAAAGAGAAGGAGAACTTCTCCAAGCAGCATGATAAACTGCGTGAGGAGGTAGCACTTCTAGAACAAACTAATAGTGACCTCTCAGGCAAATTGCTGCTCTCTGAGGGCAAAAATCAGATGCTGCAGGAGGAGATGAACAACCTGACTTTGAAACTAAAAGAAATTGAGACTCTCCAAGCCCAAACAGTAGTGCAGAAAATGGAGGTATTGAAACCCCTCATTAAACCTTCAAGTTACAGTTACACTAATACTGCACTAACCCGGTGGTTTCCTCTCTGCACTTCATTGCACAATCAGCACTTCATCTTGGTAAAAGCAGCCTGGAATCATTGACTCTCTCAATATGTTACTTTGGGTTTTTTCAAGTAGCGAGTCTGAAAGACACTTTAATTAGACTGTTTTTAAGCATTTCTAAATCTAAAAGCCTATGTTGTTGCTGAATGCTGCAAGAAAACAACGTAAACTGTGAATAAAAGGAAGTATTGTTTCCTAAATGTGGCAGGAGAAGCTGAGCAGCTCCTTCCATTGAAGTGCACTGCAAATTAAAAGCTACAGTGACAATTAATAAAGCTTTTGATTAGCTCTTTGTGCAATTTGCTGATTTATATGATGGGACTTCTGGTCTGTTAAAGACCTTGATGACTCTGGTTTCTTTTTATTCACAGAAACGTTTCTATTCACCACCACCAAACTCAGAAGGAACTCGAATGTTGGTTCATGTGGCTTGAAGCCTGTAAAAACCCTTTGAATTCAAATTGGAATCCAGCTGTCCTCTAGGAATGGGTTATCCTACCCAGGCACCTTAGTATTCCTGGGCAGTATTATGAGGACGTAATGAATAATGTTGAAACGATATGATAATTGGCTTTATCTCCTGTTTAATTTTTAAATTCTTTTAACAGCTTTTTAGAGTTCTCTATGTTCTGAAAGCAGAGCGGTCTGTTGGGGGTGAATACCTGTTGGACTACTGCTGTCTAAAGTGATTCTGAGTCCAAGAGCCATCACAGCGGTGACAATTAGAAATCCAAGAGTTGAGAAAGAAGACCTGGGCTTTCTCAGTGGTGACACAAGCATGGGGTTATGAACTGTTTCTGCATGGAATTGAATCTTCTCATGTCCATTTATTTTTATACTTTATGCAGCTTCAAATGCAAAGAAATTCCCAACCAAAGTCCTTATTTAATTGTAAAGCAGCTGACAAACTATGGAGCTCTGCATAAAGTATTATGGTTTGGCTTCCAGAGGTGCCTTTGCTGATACTTCTTCATTTTCCCCCACCCTCCCTTTACCTGTAGGCTGCCAGAATGGCAGAAGATGTTCGTCAGGCTGTGGAGAAGGTGACCCAAGAGAAGGATGCCATTCACAAAGAAAAGATTGAAACTTTGGCCTCGCTGGAGAACTCCAGGCAGACAAATGAGAAGCTACAGAATGAAGTAATCGCATTTCAGAGCTTTCACATGAAACGTTTTGCCTCGTTTGTAAGGAGTGACTGTCGAATTGCAGAGAATTAGATGAGGCAGGAGTGGAATCTGGCATTGGCCCAGCACAAGTCAGGCTTGACTGGCCTGTGAAACCTTACTAGATGATCTTAGAGGGCTTTTCCAACTGAAGCGGTTCTGAGATGAGTGCACAGTGATGGGAAATCCGGGTGTCTTCTACAGCAGTCTGCTGTTCTTTTGTATTTGCATGTGGTTTCAGATACCACGCAGGGGACAGGTTTGTGTCCCTCCCATCTTGTTGCAGCATCAACAGGAACCATCTGACTTAACAGGAGATCTGGCTGCTTCAGTCAGGGGCTCTGGCAGATCACAGCATCCAGAGATGCGGGTTTGACTGGGGAGTTAATCAGTCATGTCTTTTTGCACTCTCGGGCCCCAACATTGAACTGGCAGCTTTTCTACTGCTCTTGAGCAGTGTAGACGGGTGCTAGTGGGGAGTGACCAGCTCGGTTAACCTATACCCCACAACTTGTGCTCAAACAGGGATGATTTCCCTCGAGAGCTGACGACTCAAATGAAAAGCGGTGCTGTTAATCCAGCCGGTGGAGCCCAGCTAGTATTATAAAAAAATCCACAGGGTCCCATAATGCTGTGAGAATGGCTGAAGATTATCTGTTATGTAATAGAACGGGTCTCCGAGTGGGGACAAATAGGGTGCGTAAGCAGGTGGTGTTTACACGGTGGACACAAGCTCTGTTGACAGCAATAGAGCAATTTGTGCCAGGGTCTCTGGAGGGAATTAATTTCCTATGGGTGCCAGTGCAGCATTCCTCAGAAGTTGAGGTATGGTAAAGCAGAGCTCATTAGCACTGCCCCTAGAGGAGTAAAAATGGAAGAAACAGGAGGAAACAGCTGATTTTATTTTTTAAATCAATTGCGTTTTTAGAAAGAAGGGCTTTGAGTCCTAAAGCATTTGAAGTGGAGGTGCTTCGCAACTTTGCCTTCTCTGTCAGGGCATGTGCGTGGGACTGCTGTAAGCTGCTCTTCAGTGGCCTCTGAATTCTTTGTGCTGCCCGATTTGAATGCAGGAACAGAATTAACTTGGGACTAAAGATGAGAAGAGAAAGCAGAACAGCTCAGCACAGGCCCCCATTTTGCTAAGTGTAGTTTTCCAGTGCTGCATCTAAGAACTGAGTAGCTTCATGAGAGTAATGAGGCTGTTTTTCATCTTTAAGCTGGACATGCTTAAACAAAACAACCTGAAAAATGAAGAGGAACTTAATAAATCCAAAGAGCTGCTAAATCTGGAGAACAAGAAAGTGGAAGAACTTACAAAAGAATTGTAAGTATTGAATTTGTGAACTTGCTGTGTCTTTTCTTTGTAGTTATGCTGACCTTTCCGTGTTTAAAACTTGTCACTCGGTAGCTCCCTGGTTTCCTTATTTATGAAGCAGATATTAGGTCAAAATGAGAGATTACTTTGCCGTGTGTATAAGCATGAAATCAGAACAGCGCTCCTGAGCTGCTGAGGGGTGTTGGAGCAAACCCTTCCCTCCAAGCATTGTTTGAAATAGTTTGTTGGAGCAAGTGTGGAGTTCAGCCACCTGAGGGCACCAGATTGTGTGAAAACCTTTAATAGGAGGAAATTCTGTTTGGATTTAGTTGCCAGTACTCAGGGGGTTAAGGAGTTTCAAGTGGCTTGGTTGATAGAAAATCTGTTTCTGCTTTTATTTTTCATCGATGACATCGTCCAGATGATTCCCTTTGCCCCACTGTACATGAGTTTCCTAACTGGTACAGTACCAGTGATGTGTGGTATGTAAAACCAGAGTTAATTGCTTATTAGTCGGGTTGTGTCTTTTGAGAAACCACCTCCTGTGGGCTACAAACCAATGCCTGTGTAAGGTCATATGCAGATTTACTACAGAGCATCTGATGTAACTTGTCCTGTGGCAGTTCATTGCATCAAAGCTGTTGGTTGCCCACCGTGAATCAAAATCCTGCTTGTTGCTAATGCTTGAACAGCAAGGGGCTGCAGGCTCTGCTGTTGTGGGAAGGCAGAAGAGACCAGACTGTCAAGCAGGAGTTATTTATAGAAGATAATTCCTCGAAAGTCTTCAGCACTGAACATAGTTCTCATTTGTGGGCTTTTTACTGGGTTTTTTCCTTAAGGTTGTTCTTGGTCACAGGCTGTTGCTAATTGTGGGCTCTGCTTGTCCATGGTAAGAGATGCTGCGGGTCAGGGGAAGCTTGTCTCGTTGGCTTTGAGTTGCCATAGTGTGTTGCCTTGTTTTAATGAGAGTAA
Organism: Upupa epops; assembly: GCA_013397515.1. Classification (NCBI taxonomy): domain Eukaryota; kingdom Metazoa; phylum Chordata; class Aves; order Bucerotiformes; family Upupidae; genus Upupa; species Upupa epops. Next base: position 39,629 of record VZRI01002950.1, read on the forward strand.
GGAATCCGCTTGCTGATAAACATCTCTTGGTCAGCAGCAGTGTGAGTGGGGGGCACCTTGGAGGGGTCAGTGGGTGGGTGGATGAGGTCAGGGCTTTTGTCTTTGCAAAGGAAGGCAGAGGGAGATGTTGACTGCACGTGGGGGCCCGCGTTGCTGTCCTGTAGCAGTGAGAGCCAGCCTGTTACAGCAGCATTGCTACCCTTGGTGAAAGAACCTCTGTGTAAAAGTAGGATGAAGACAAGCAGGATCACAGCTGGATGCTGTGTGTTCCTTCAGTGCTGCTCACTGCCAAGTGCACTGAACCAGCCCTTGGCACTAAACACCCGGGAGTGCTCCACACAGGCTGACCCCGGTATTTCACGTGCTTTCCTTACAAAGCCCTGCATCTCCCCTTTAAAGATGAAAGCAAAAAGAGGGGAGGGGGTTGGCACTGCAGTTCAGCAAACTGTCACCAGTACAGATAGGTGTGATCCTGCCTCAGTTTCACCCCAGGGCAATTTCACTGGGTGCTCAGGGATGGTAGGAGTGAGGTGGATCGGTCTGGAAATGGATCAGGATGACAGCAGACAGAAGAAATGGTTGGGCAGCGTTAGTCTCAGTACTGGATTCCACAAGTGAACCACACATCTGGTGTTTAGATTGCCCGATGTCATAGACCGCAGGGCCTTCCTGTTCCAAAGTGCCTGAAGAAGTGTCTGACTTACAGGTTCTTCTGCCTCCCACAGTCATAACAGTATTTTTAATATTCCAGTCAGGGTTTAACTCCGTGTGATGCTAGCATACAGGAGCACTGAGACTCCTTTTGATGAAAGCAAAACTCAGTCATAAAAACACTGTTTACTGAGATGCAGCCCTAGTGTTTCTGTTTTTTTGGAAGACATCAATCAGAAGCTTCATTTTTGAAGTAAGATCTTGTCAGCTCTCAAAACAAGTGTGGGGCAGGTGCTTCTGTTGCAGGCAGAATTCTCTTTTCTTCCAGAAGTTGGCTGAAAATAAACTTCCTTGAAGGAAACCTACACGTTAGTAACAACCTGGGGCTGCTGAACCCTGCAAACCTGGTTTTGTTATCTCTGGTTTGTACGTTTGGATGACAGACCGTGTAGGGAGCATTAAAATAGGGGCAGCTGTAAGGTTGGGTTTTAATTTCGATGCCCTTTTCTTGTTTTCTTTAACAAATCTCAGATTTTACCATGGACTGCAAAGTTCACTCTGACAAAGTCCAGGCTCTGAACCTTGCCAAGCCCTCCCTTGTATTTCTGAACCCAGGCATTTGCTAACCCCCAGGCACTCAGCTCGCTGTCTGAATTTACCTTCCATTTCTCTGAGTATCTTGATTTCTTTAAAGAAAAAAGGAGTTCTGTGCTGCTCCGGCTTTTCAGGGTTAAACCCGCCCCTGTGTATCTGAGGTATAGATTGTCACCTTTATTATAGATCCCGTTAGACACGTGACCTGGATGTATTTTTCCAAGCTGTGAAGCTGACTCTCTCCCACAGTTTTTTCTTGCCTCTCTCGTTCCTATGGTAACGATGCACTCTCTGTCCTCGCAGCGAAGCGCTGAAGCTGGCAGCAGCTCAGAAGTCCCAGCAGCTCGCAGCTTTGCAAGAGGAGAACGTGAAACTTGCCGAGGAGCTGGGCAGGAGCAGGGACGAAGTCACAAGTCATCAGAAGGTAGAGTAGCCGCACCGTTTCCTCCCGTGGGCTCAAAGTGCCGTTTCCGCTGATGCCTGGGTGACGTTGTGCTGCATGTTTGGGCTTGAACGAGGAGTTGTTTGGAGAAGGTTTGAGAATAAATTTGGAAGCCACCTGCACCGGGAGGTTAGAACTGCAGGCTAACAGAAGGTTATGTAAGCAATGAAGAGTATTAGGAGGCTTGGGAGGAAGCATGAACTGAAAATGCTTTAGCTGCTGTCAAGAGTCATTTTGTTGCACAGCTGTGGGTAGCTCCATCCTGTCCAGTGCTGTTCACATCTGGCTGTTCATTTCTCTTCCTTAGTACTTCTATCCCTTCCCACTAAAAAAAGTGTGACCAGGCTGTTTCAGAATGCTGTTTAACGCTGTTTGCTTGGGCTCTGTCTGTTAAATCCTCTGTGCACCTCTCTGCTTGCTTAAACTTCACAGTGTGACACTGCTGCAGCTGGATAGTGGCTCCTAGAGCATGGGGATTGGTGCTGGGTGTTTTTCTGGTGGCAGTTTCTAGGGAGAAGGCGGCTCTCTTTAATTTAGTTGGCTTTTACTATTGCTTTTCAATATGTTGTTGGAATCTTCAAGTATGGGCTTAGCTGCACAGCTTAGTATTTCTGAAAAGAGAAACGAGATTTGCAGCCGTCACATAGAGTAGGTTTAGTTCCTGTGGAGCAGTTCGGGGACAGCCATGCCGTGAAAATACCTGTGGAAGATCTAGTCCAAAGGCAAGAACGAAGAAGACCTGGGTTTCTCTGTTGCCCTTGTGCAGAGGAGGAGTTTGCCTGTTCCCAGTGACAGAGGATCATCTCTCTTCCATCCTGCAACAGTAGCTAATATTTTTAAAGCAAGAGGCTGACTTCTACCCCAGGATCCTGTTTGGAAATACTGAGGATGACTTATTGAACTGCCCAGTTGCTAAACCCTTTCGGCTGCTGACAGGAGTAATGCACGAACTGCTTCATCCTAAAGAGCCTTTGGAGCTGTTGAGCAGGAGTCCCAGACGTGTGGGCTCAAGCACTGACTCATGCTGCATCTGAGTAGTGGTGTGGTAGGAGAACGCTGCCATCCCAAACAGCCAGCGGGAGCTCTGCTCCCCACTCCCACAGGTTTTCTTAAATTGTTTCAGAGCCTTTAAGGCAACCTGGTGTTTTCAGGAAGAGTTGTAACGTGAAAAGGATTCAGACCTTTCTGCCTGGTACATGGAGCCAGAGCTGACCTACAGAAGGTCTCCAAGGGAAAGGACCCTGCATCCCCAAGGTGTGGGGTTGGCAGCGGTCACCACAGCCTCAGTCTGTGGACTCCATCGTTTCCAGATGAATTTGTGATGGAGTCCTGTGTCTGAATCCTGCCCGTAGTGGATCCGGCAGCAGGGATCCTCCTCTGGCTGCCAGCACAGATGGCTGTAACCTGCAACACACAGGGATTAGTCAGTCCTGCAGGCTGGAATAATCTCAGTTCCTTGCACCGTAGCCTTCTCCACCTGTAAGTAGATGGCTCCAAGATCAAAGATCGGGAAGGTCTGCTGGAGCTTGGAGAAACAGTCCGTTTGCCTTCTTCAGTCTTTGGCGCTGCATTCTGGCCTCTTCTGTGGGAAGGTGTCATGGGAATCTTGGAAACGTGGCGAGGCCGTCTGTTGCATATTCTAAACTTAGTGTACGGGCTCTGGTGTCTCAAGGTCTAGTGCAGTGTGTGTGGCCTCCTGAAGGCTGAAAGAAGTGTCTGGTGTTCCAGGGAGCTACGTGGAGGCAAAGGAACAAAGGCAAAGTGCTGCTGTTCAAATGCAGGTTTCCTGCTGGTTGCCAACTAACTGCATGCAGCTCTTCTCGGTCGGTATCGTTCAGCTCTCGGTGGTGCCCGAACCGTCCTGTTTCCTGGCTGCTCCTCAGCTTTCCCTGTTTTATCTGGATGGAGCCTGACTGTCCTTTCTACCCTGAGAGAAACCTGTTGTTGTTATGTTGAGGAGCAGCGCTTGTGTTCCCCTTAGATCTTAACCATCCTAACCCTACAGTCCCCTTGTTCTGCCTTTGACTGCTGGATTCTCTTAGTGAAACAGCCAGAAAAGCAGCTGTGAGGATGCTCACCCACCAGCACAGTCTGGGCATCCTCAAGGCCACTTCTGCTCTGCTGTCAGTCGGGTGAACGTTCACCACGTTGAGGCACTGAGCTGCATCATGCCTTGGAGTTCCCTGCTTCAGGCTGTCTGTGGAAAACTCTGGCTAAGAACAACTGCTCACTCGGCTTTCGGCCCAGTGCCCGTGGTGGCAGTGAAGGGGTTTAATCCAGAGCAGGACTCACAGAGCTGCGCGTTCTGCAGCAGGACGGTAGGCAGGGAGGCGCAGAACACTGCGGTGCTTGGGTCGGAGTGTCAGTGCCCATTAAAATGCAGTAAGGAAGGCAGCAGGGATAGGGCTGAAGTATTCTGAGCAGTCGCTATGGTAACTCGATAAATCCTGGCGAGCGTGTTAGTCAGTCGGGTTAGTGAGGCTGTGGCTGCGCGTGACACACTTTGCAAAACTAATGAATTTGCTTTCATGAATGATTTATCCTGACATCTAAAGGTTAAAGTGCCTGGCTCTAAAGATGCTGGGGGGGGCTTTTCTGTATCGATCTATAAATAATTAGCTGTTTGTAATGAGTTAAAGATTCCCAGTCAGATAGATAACGGAGCTCCGGGAACTTTTCTGGCTTCAAATAATTAGTTGTGTTTTGGAAGCCTCAGACCTGCCCTGGCGTTGTAACTTCACTGGGAAAAGTGTAGGAGCAGCTCCTGGCCCAGCAGGTCCCTTGTTTGATAAAGGTGAGCCGTCTGCCCTGAGGCTCAGGAGAGACTGAGGGCACTGTTGGACAAGTGGTGATGAGCCAGTGAGTGTCCTTCCTCCCCTTGTGTTATGGAGGAGCTGCTTGAGACTTGGCCTTACAGCTGCAGCAGGGGTTTAGAAGCTGCGCAACTGCCCTAACATCTTGTCCTCTCTTTTATCTCTTTAAAATCCACTTCTCTCCTGGTCCATGTAAAAATCATTCAATTCTTCACAGCCACCCAGGATGCTGAGAGAGAGGAGAGACTCATGGGCTTGTGCTCTCAGTCACAGAGCATTCCACAAGTGTTGAAGGATTTTCTGAAGGCAGTGGACACTATCATCTTTTCCTAAAAGAAACAGGACAGGGGAGAGCGTCCTGGAGCTCTGTGGATGTGGGGAGCAAAGGGTGTAAATGTGATAACTGTCAGTTCCGACCCGTAACACCTGCTGCGGTGGTACCTTCAGGTGAAGGTGTTGCTAGTTGTGAGGCTTAGAGCAGCCCCCGAGTTCCAGCTTCACAATCCAGTTACACAGACCAGACCGATAGCTTTAGGGATCAATAATTTATCTCTGTAACACGGCAGGAATAGATACGGATCAGGAGAACCATTATCCAGGCCGGAACAGCAGTCATTGCAGTAATTCACCATTGCTGGCTTGAACTTCACACAGTTCTGGCTGGCACACAGGGCCCAGAAGTCCTGGATGAGGCAGTGCCAGCCTCTTTCTCCCTCGGGTGTGTGGGATGAGGGAATGTTGTATAAATCAGCGACAGTCCTTCACTGCTGAACAGTCCTCATCCCTGAACAGTTTATGTCGGGGTGTCTGTGCTGTCCTAGTAGAAATTCAGTTACTTCAGGGATTTTTGGGGCTCTGTAGCCTCTCCCGCCTGCGTTTGACGATGCTTTAAGGAGACAATGTAGTGTTTTAACCGCGGTCCTTCTGTGCTTGTGTTTCAGCTGGAAGAGGAGAGATCGGTCCTCAATAACCAGTTGCTAGAGATGAAAAAGAGGTAAGTTGTTTTTTCTGACGGGCTGTTAACTGTACAGTCCCACAGAAAACAGATACAAAGCCAGCACTCGGGAAATGACTGTTTGCTGTTGCATCCCAGTGAAAATGCTGACGTGGTTACACGCTTAGACAGTAACTTCCGCGTTCTCTGTGTCAGAAGTGAGAAGGGAGTGTATGTGTATGAACGTAAGCTGTGGTATCCACCATCTCCTCTTAGCTCTGTACCCCTCACGCTGTGATAGTCCCCTTTGTTGTCATTAACCAGTCCAGTGTTTGGTTTTAGTCTGCTCTGGAGTGTTGGGTTGTCCCTCAGTCTGATACAAAAACAGATCCCAGAACCTCAGAATCACAGGTCTGAGCCACCACAGCCTCGAGGAACGATGGAGAGATAGCGTGATGCTGAAAACAGCTCTTTCTAAAAAAGAGGGGAAGAAAAGTGTCAGTTACTGGGCACTGACTGGGCTGTTCTCGTCGTTCTGGCATGTGGTGGAGTCCCTCGTGGCAGGAGCTGTTGCAGTTCATTCAGCACTGGTTTGAAACACCAGGAGATCCGTCCTGGGTGACAGGGGCATCCCTTTGTGAACTGCTCGATAAACGATCCCGAGTGAGAGAATTCACTGTCTGTGATGTGATTGTGGAAAAGTGCCTCCTTGTCTTCAGGAAAGCGTGGGCTTTTCAGGAGGAGTTACATAAGCCCTTGGAAAAAGCCGCAGCTCTCCATGACACCCAGTATGTTCCAGGAAAAATGAACCAGCCCCTGTTCAACTTCTGGAATTTCTATGGGCCCACAGAGAGCAGCGAAGGGCACTGGGGTGTTTGTGCACATCCTGAGCCGCTCGGCGTTGCTCGTCCCGCTTTGTCCCCTAATAAGCTGTTAGGTGAGAGGTGGGTCATCCTCTGCTGTGTCTCACTCTCTCCCAAAGAACATGAGTTTCAAAAGGCAAATCCTCTGCTAAGTTAGGAAAGGAAAGGGGTGGGGGCTCTGGTTTTTCTCCTTTTGGTTTAATTCTGTGTGAGCTGCCTGAAACGCTGGGACGATTGCAGTGTTGTTAAAGTGAATTCTAACTTCACCTTCGGCCAGTGACACTGAGATGCCCAAGTCTGAGTGGTTTGATGACCTTCCTCAACAGTGTTGAATAAACTCCAATAGAAAAGATAAAACGAGGGCCAGAACCAGCCTTGCTGAAGCAGACCGCGGGCCTCTTGGGTCAACACGCAGCAGCAGATACACCGTTACTTGCTGGTGAAATGGGCTAGGCCGAATGAAGAGCAAGTGCAGTGATAAAAAGTCCCTCTAAATTCCCAAATTCCACTCAGAGTGGCGATGAGTGACGGTTTCTTCCTTTTGCCTTAAGAATTTGAGAGCTGAAGAAGCAACATCTCGTTTCACTGAGGTCTCCCCTCTAGCAGTAGTTTCCTCACTTCAACCCGCAGCGATTCTCGTCCTCCGTGAAAGGGTCCGGTCAGGAGTGACGGGAGTTGGCTGTTTAGCAATCTAAGGGGGTCGTGTGTCACCTCAGCCCGTTAGGCTCGTTGTGGGTTGCTGACTGTCTGACTGTCTTTGAGCGTGCGCTATTTATCGATACTCATCTCATTCCTCTCTCTTCCCTTTCCTACCCGTGCTTCCCTCGCTCTATCTGTGTGTCTTTAATGGTAAGACTCAAGAAAGTCTATCCACGTTGCAATAAATGATTTGATTTCTTGTTTTTTTCAGTAAAGTCGTTGTCCATAGTTTGGCTGCCTTTGTCCCTTGGTGTCTTGCTTTCGTTTTGTAAAAACACTCGGCTCTCTTTCTAGAATTACAAAAAAACTCTGTATTTTTTTATCAAACCAAAAAAAACCCCAGCTCCCTCGATGCAAACTGAGTTCTTCCTCAGAGGATTTTACCTTTCTGCTCCTGTGTTTCTAACGTGGTTCTTGTTATCTTGCATTTTTAAAGCCTGCCCAGTAACTCTTTAAGGTATTTGCTTCGTTCTTGGAATTTCTTGTTTTAGTAGTAAGGGAAGAATCTGGGTGATTTTTTTCAATGCTCAAAACACCCCACAACCCCTCTCTCCCCGTCCCGTGACTTCCACTCAGCTCCTTGAGACGGTGAGGATTGGAAGTGGTGAACTGATGCTTTTATTGTTGTTTCTCCTGGCACTCGGGCGTTTTGGATTGGAAAGGAAAAAGGTTGAGGTTCACTGAATCAGGGGGTTTTTTGGTCTGGAGTTTTTTTCTGATTAAAACAGTTTCCCTGGCCCTTTCCTAACCAGTTACCACTGTGCTTGTCTCACCCTCGGCTCATGCTGCTGGCATTTACTCTCTCTCTTGTGTGAATCACACTACACACGACACTGAAGCTCAGAGCATCAGTGGAGGTAATGTTGGAGCTGGTGCTGGCAGTGAGCTGTGATCCACACGTGAGTATCCTTCAGCAGGGACACCCACCTGCTGTGTCTGTAGGCTCCCGGGTCGCAGCATCTCAACTGAACTGCGCAGCTCAGCCCTGAAAAGAAACCACAGTGACGCAGGACGGGGACCTTTCCCCTCTTGTTTTCTCTTCTCTTGTTTCTCTCCCCTGTGCTACAGTGGTCCAGACTCCTCTCCTGGATTTGAGTGGATATTTTTATGCTCACTGCCTTTTGTTTGCCTGTTTCAACACCTCAGTGCTTGTGGAGGTTGAAACAAGCCCAGTAAATGGCAAGGTACCCGTGTTTGTACCAAAGCACCTGTGTGGGCCTGATCCCCAAGATGAGTCTGACCAGAAGGTGGAACCACTGGGGTTTCCTCTGCCCTGCTACAGCTCAGGGCAGCCCAGGTGAAGTCTCGGGTACAGCAGAGCTTGTGAGCAGCCATCTCCACACGTACTTTCCCGTGTCCCTGCCTTTAGCTCGGTGGATCGGGGAGGGCAGCTCTGCTCTGTGTGCCGGGCACTGGTGGCCCGTTTATTTCCCACACCACCGCCCTGCGCCTCTGATCCAGTCCAGCACAGCGTGGGTCAGGCTGGAGCGCGCCTGTGATCCCGCTGAGGGGCACGGAGATCGCTCTCGTGCTTTTAGTGCTTGGCGAGGAGATCTGTGAGGTGTTCTCTAAAAACGAAACCCCGGCATCGGTTCCCATGAACAGGAGTACAACCTGTACTGGAAGGCAAGTTCGTGCAGGCTGCAATTCATCGTGTTTCTGCTTCTCTTAATTCTCTCATTGTAAAACTCGTTCCAAACCTAAAGCAACCTTTTGGTTCTCGTTTGGTAGCTGCATCAGCTTCTCGAAACCCCAGATTCTCCACTTGCTGCTTCCATTCTCGAGTGTAACCTGAACAATGAAAGAATTGCTTTAGCTGTGCGCTCGTTGCTGAGTTTCCCAGTGCTCTCGAGTCGGTTCTCCGCTGGATTTCGCAGGCTGGGTATCGTGGCTCTCACTAAGTGCAGATACACTAGGTCCCACCTGAACCTCACAGCGGTTCCCTGTGTGCTGAGCACTGCCACAGGGGCACCTTCTGCTCCTGGCCCCTCAATCAGACCCAGGAGAGCAGAGTGTAGCGCTGTTACTTAAACGAATTCGTGGTGCTTGGTATAAAAATCAGCCCTGGCTACCTCATGCCTTTTGGCTACTGCTCAGGTAGCCCGGTTTGTTTTCAGCCCTCTCAGCTCACTGCTGAGGCAGTGTTGCCGTGTGCTTGGAAAAGCAGCTTCTCCTCTCCTTAAGGAAACACTGATCTTGGAGACATACAAATTATTTCGGGGTTTTTTAAACAAACAAAGCCCTGAAAGCTTGAAGGAAACTTGAGCAGCAGCAGTACTGACAGCAGAGGAGAGCTGCTCACTGCGTGTCCCGTGTGACCAGAAGAGTCACCGCGCCAGCGTGAGGGTGCCCTAGCTGTGACGCCTCACGGTGCCTGACAGCGTAGCTGTGGGCAGGAGCAGTGTTTCATCCGGCCAGCTGAAAAGGCTGGCTGCAGGCACCAAGAAGGGCCTTGTGCCTGCCCTGTGCGATTTCTTTTCAGCCCTTCTTCCGCAGAGTCAAACAGGTCCCGTGGGGTTTTGTGCTAAAGCCCCAGAAAGTCCCCAGCCGAGTACGTGATGGCCCTGGAATTAGTGAGGACCAGCCGATATTTCCAGCGTCATCAACGCTTTGCATGAGCAGCTGTACGATGAGCTTTGCATGTGTGTCCGGTTGCCTGTAAATCATTTCCGACAAGTGGCGGGGCGCTGCCGTTAGGGTTTGAGAGCACTGTGCGCAGTGTCCGTTTCATCCTGGATCTCCCCAGCCTGTTCGCGGGCTCCTTTACATTCAGACGGATGCGGTGCTTTGCAGAGGCTGGCAGGACCGCCTAGGTAAAGTTTTTGCTTTGTTCCCATGGTTTAGAGAGAGAAAGAGACAGAGAGAAAATCCTAGTCAAGTCCAGAACTGGAAATGGCTTTGGAAGAGCCACTTCCTCCAGTTAGTCCTGTACTTGAAATCAAACTGAACTTCCCTAGGCGACCGCAGGAGTCCATTCTCTCGATGATTTCTGGTTGTGTCTGCTTTTCTTGTAGAGAATCAACGTTAAAAAAAGAAATAGATGACGAGAGAGCGTCGTTGCAGAAATCGATCAACGTTACCAGTGCCTTGATCACACAGAAAGATGAGGAGCTGGAAAAACTCAGAAATGAGGTGAATGCACAACAGCAGCGGCTGCTGCCTGACGTCGGAATAAGCCCTGGCTGCGTGTGTCTGTGTGTCTGTCTGCTCCTGAGGAGCTGGCTCAGTACTTTTCTTTATTAATCCGGCAGAGTTAGACTTTAGAATCCAATCTGTAGGTGTCTGCACCTGCTCTGGTGCCTTCTGGTGCGAGGGTGTGGTGGCTCTTCAGCCCAAAGGTCTAACCAACCTTGGTGCTCCGGCTTCATTCTGCAAGGCCTGAGTGGGCGTCAACCATTTCTTGCAGATCACGGTGCTCCGTGGAGAGAACGCTTCTGCAAAAAGCTTGCAGTCCGTGGTGAAGTCGCTGGAGTCTGACAAACTGAAACTTGAGGAAAAGGTGAAGAACCTGGAGCAAAAGCTCAAGGAAAACAACGAACAGCCTCTAACTGTAACCAGCTCCTCAGGTAAAACCCCTCTCTCCTGGCTCCCGTGTCTTCTGCTTCAGGCCCGTGGATTTTTGCGGCTGCTAAATGGATGGTTGGGAGGAGGTTGAACTCACGGAACCTCCTGAGGGAAAAATCAGGGCTGCAGAATGTGGAAGCTGCTGCCATGGCCCCTTAACCCCAGGGCCGGGGCGATTTGATTTGCAACGAATCGTGTGAGAGCCAAGGAACTTGTTCCTTTTGATAAGTGACAGCGAAGGGAGGGCCTTCTGGAAGGCAGAAAAGTTCCCCCGAGTTGTTGTCTTTCCAAATCTCATGCTGAGGGATTGGAAAGCAGGGAGAACGCGGGGTTTTGGAGGCCAGAGAGGGTATTTCAGGCCTGCCTGGGGCTGTGTGTGTTGCACAGTTCACGTTGCTGGGTACTTACCCCTTGTCTGGGTTTCTGTTTCTCTGTCAAGGTGACATTGCTGCTCATCTGCTCCAAGAGGAAATTGCAAAGGAGAAGCAGGTACGTGAGCTGGAACCACAGCGTCTCTGCACGCAGGGGGAGACGCTTGGCCCAAGACAACTCTAATCAGGACTGCAATGGGCTGATTGATCTTGTTACCTTCTGCTTTGGAAGGGAAGCACTAATGGCAGGAGAGACTCAAGAGCTGAGTGATCCTGGGGAAACGGTGTGGGCTCCTGGGACTGGAGGAAGCGGGAAGGCAGGGGTTGGTGGCCAGGTTGGACCTGCAGCCTGTGGGTGAGGTGCAGCCCAGCAGAACTCACTCAGAAACAGCTCCTGGCTGGCCCTTGCAAAAGGTTCTTGGGTGTGAAGGAGTAGTAAGCGTGGCCCACTGGAGCCTGCTGTGCTTGTCACCCTGGGCCACCTGAGCTCCCCTGCTGTGTGAGCCTGTGCTTGGTAACAGGAAAATGGATCAGAGTGATAATCAGAACGGGTGAGTGAAGCACCGCTGCAGCAGGCAGCCTGTGACAGCAAATGCCTAGGGAACCCAGAACAGAAGCACCTTCTCGTTACAGAAGTCCTTGTTGGGCCACTGCTCTCAGTCACTGATTATAAACGTGCAGTAGTTTACACAGACTAACCACCATCTCTTTGTCTTTCTGCCTCCTTGGACTCCCCCACTGATGCCAACTCTTCCCTCCACTCAGAGCGAGGTTTGTGCCCCTTGGCTGTATTTTTTCACCACGTTAATTTCCAAAAAACAAGACAAAGAACATGATCTGTTGGGGGGTTGAGACCCACTGATGTCTGGGTGGTGCTGGCTGGGCAGTGCCTGTCTGCTGGGGCAGAGGCCACACTGAAGAGCTTGGTGTCCTCTAGGGAGTTCCTGTCCCCGTTCTCTGTGTCCCTGGGTGCTCTCACAGCGACCCAGCGACAGGCGTTAACGTGGGCCTGCGTGTGTCAGGCAGAGTTATTCCTTGTCCCTTGCTTTCTCTGAAGTCCTGGCCCTGCTGACTGCCCTTGTTCCTCACTCTTGCAGATTGACTTCCTGAATTCAGTGATCGTGGACCTGCAGAGGAGAAACGAAGAACTGAACTTGAAAATACAGAGAATGTGTGAAGCAGCCCTCAATGGCAACGACGAGGAGATAACTAACTACGACAGGTAGGAATCCCTCGGGAAACCACCCTGCCCTGGGTTTGAGGAGCTACTGGCCGGCATCGGTTCCAGCGGTCAGGAAGGACGGTCACAGCTGTCTCTGGAATTTAGGCTGAAGGCATCCAGCCTTCTGGTGGTGCAGTGGTCCTCTGTAGTTACCGATCACAACCACTGACCACATTAAGCAGAGGAGTCTCTGCTCTCAAGAGGCTGGGAGCTGCGTTGGGATGGGGAGATCCAGTCTGGAGAAACAGAACCAAACCCTGTGTGATCTGTGGTGACTTCAGGTCTCTTCTCTGCTTTCTTTTTTCACTAACACTTGTGTTTATGTCAGTGTTTAACGGAGCAGCCTGTTTAGTGCCTACAGGGGGTTGTGTGGGTACTGCAAGATAGTCGAGATGTCAGAAGACCTTCAGGAGGGGGTTTGGTGGGGAGGGATTTTTGTTGCTGGCTGTGGGTGTTTCCTCAGCCTCACTGATTATCAGGCAGGGCAGAGAGGCAGGTTTTACTCCCTGCTTGATTTTGCGCTGCCGCTCATCTTGCAGCGAGGAAGAAAGCCTGTCAAAGAAGAAGCCTCGTCTCTTCTGCGATATCTGCGGCTGCTTTGACCTTCACGATACCGAAGACTGTCCGACCCAGGCGCAGATGCTGGAGGAGCCTCCCCACTCAGCTTACCATGGCAGCAGGAGAGAAGAACGCCCCTACTGCGACACCTGCGAGATGTTCGGGCACTGGACGGCCGACTGCAATGACGATGAAACCTTCTAACGCAACGCGTGGCCAGGAGGTCGGACTGACTGTGTCTGCACCCCCTGTCAGACAGTTTCACACCACCAGCAGCGTTTGTCTGTGCTGAATGTCAGGAAAAGGGACAGCGTTTCTCGACCTCCCCCCGCCCTTGCTCCCCCTTGCCCATCCACTCTGGAGCTGGTAATCGATGAGTATTAGGCTCCTCCGCTAACAGCCACCCTACTTCCCTTAATAAAAGTCAACGAAATGGAAATAAATGGATTTAACAAGCCACTTGATGCTGTTTCTTCCCAGGTTGCGGGTTGTTGCCCCCACTCCTAACCAGAAATGCCCCCATGCTGTCGCATCCGTTGATGGGAAAACGCTGTATAGGAACGAAGCACTGTAGCGCTATTAAACCTTATTTAAAGACCTTCCGATTACGCTGTTACTTTTCGTATTTGCACTAAGCCGGCGCCAGGCTGGATTTGTACCTTTAGATTTTTAAGCTCTTGGGTTTTTTTTCTTTCTTTTGACACTGGACTGAGGTGGGGAAATGTTTTTCCTTCTTATTTCCGTTGACTCATTCGGTTGTGATGTCGCTCGGTGAACGGGAACTTGGGGGCTGCGGTTTGAGGGCAGCGCCAAGCAGGTAAGAGCGAGCTGCTGTGGGGTTTGTTTAGAAGGCCGAACGCTGTGTGCAGCTGCAGCAGCTGGGGGGCGGCCCTTCTTTTTTGCATTCTCTTGGCTTCTCTGTCGTGCGTGCGTGGCGTGTGTGTGTGTACATATGCATACAGATATTAAAGTTCTATTTTGGAAAAAAAGAGGTGTGGTTTCATTCCGGGTTTGGGGTTTTCATCCCACGTTGTGGGGTTGGGAGGGATTTAGGGGCTGGAGGAAGTGCAAACAGCTTTAATGAGACAAATACAGAGAATACAGGAATAATGAGATCTAAAATACAGACCCACAGACCCAGTAGGGACCTCTCCTTGAGGCCAGGGAATCGATGTCTTGTGGATTGGGATTAAAGAGGACAGAATCCTCCTCAGGTACCAGCCCAGGAAAGAGAGCTTGGCCCTTGTGATCCCTCAGCGTTGTATCTGGAATGATGTAGAGGGAATGGAACAGCTCAGGTTTGGAGCCCCTCTTCTCTCTGAATCCCTGACTGGGTTGGAAGGGAGGTCAGAGCTCACTCAGTGCCAACCCCCTACCATGGGCAGGGACACCTCTCACCAGACCCGGTTGCCGAGAGCCCCATCCAACCTGACTTTTAACACTTCCAGGGATGAGACAGCTGCATCCTCCCTGGGCAACCTGTTGCAGGGCCTCAGCACCCTGCCAGGGAGGGATTTCTGCCTCAGATCTGAGCTCACTCTCCTCTTGGCAGGTGCCGCGTTTTCCTTACTTAGGGGTGGTGGAAGCGAAGGGGTCGGAGTCCCCACGGCAGTGCCCTTGGCTTCCTCAGGAGCCGGTACAGGCAAAGTCCCTTGTACCCCCAACCCTCTGTAGCAACTAGTAACCGAGCGTAACCCGCGCGTGGTTCCGCAGGGGTGCGGGGATGGAGCGCGCCCGCTCGGGGGCGCTGCTGCGTTGGCGAGCGAGTCTCCGCCTCGATCATGTGACGGTGACATCATGTGACCGGGCGCTGTCACGTGACGGGCGAGCTATGGCGGCGCACCTGAGCTCGGGACGCGTGAACCTGACGGCGCTGCGCGAGGCGGGGCGGAGGGAGCTGCGCGAGTTCCTGGACAAATGCGCGGGATCCAAGGTAGAGGAGGACCGGGACCGGGACCGGGGAGGGTCGGGTCATCTCGGGACACCTTCCCCCTCCGGGATACCCCGCCCCTTCGGGCCACTCACGCCCCCCGCACACCCGGTGCTGTTCCCCTCCCGCAGGCCATCGTGTGGGACGAGTACCTGACCGGCCCTTTCGGCCTCATCGCACAGTACTCGCTGCTAAAGGTACGAACCGCGGCCGGGTGGCTCCTCGGAGCTCGCTGGGGCTCCCCGGGCCTCGCCAACGCCCTTGTCTCCACGCAGGAGCATGAAGTGGAGAAGATGTTCACGCTTAAGCCGGGCCGCCTGCCCCAGGCCGACGTCAAGAACATCATCTTCTTCGTGCGGCCCAGGCTGGAGCTCATGGACATCATCACTGACAACGTGCTGAGGTGCTGCCAGAGAACACTCCGGCTTCTCCCCCGAGGAGGGGCTGCCACTGAAGTGGGGAACAGGGTTGTCCTGTCCAGGCTGCACACACTACTCTCAGGGCTGCAGCTGGGGTGTGAGACCCCCTGGGAGTAGAGCAGGGCTTCGCTTTGGTCGGTCTCGTTCAGAGAATAGCGGTTGTTTCAGATTAGCTGCAGTGAGCTCTGCTTTGATTGGCGCTGCCTTTGAGGACTGCAGGAAAACCTTTCAGAGCTGCGGATGCGTGTGGCTGAGGTGCAGAGCTGGGAGCGGGAGCTGGCAGTAACTCCCGTTTCCTCTGAAGTGCCCCCAGTCCACAGTCTGTGCTGGGGACCAGCTGAGTGACCCATTGCTGTGATTCTTCCAGGGAAGACAGAGGCCGCTCTCCCCAGAGGGATTTCCACATCCTCTTTGTGCCACGCCGCAGCCTGCTGTGCGAGCAGTGGCTGAAGGAGCAGGGCGTGCTGGGGTCCTTCATCCACCGAGAGCAGTACAGCCTGGACCTGATTCCCTTTGATGGAGACCTGCTCTCCATGGAGTCGGAGAGCGCATTCAAGGTGAGCCCTTGTCCCATCTCCAAAGGACTGCTATGCCAGAGCGTTTTGTGTCAGCGTACAGCCAGAGAGCCATGAGACGGTGTTAACGCTGCACACTGAGCTGCGCTGAGCAGTGACAACTGTCACACGCCAGCCATGTGGCCTCTTCTCTTGGATGCTGCATCTGGGAACACAAAGGTGTGAGAGTTTCCTTGGCCATCTCTGCCTTGCTCAGTGTAGCCCGTGGGATGTGTCAGGGCTTGTAGCTCCTTGTTGGTGGCTACGATGTGTTGGGTGCCCAGAGTGGCCTAATTGGATGGAGAGGCTGTTTGCAATCACTTTTAGGCTCTCTCACTCCTCTCTGTCAGATGGGGAGTAGCATGGGGCTCAGAAACGTTACAGCATGACGTGATGTGGTGACAGTACAGCTGACGTCCGGTCCCACCAACAGCTGCAGTTTTTCCTCAGCCTCTGTCTCCTCTGAACTGCTGTGGAAGCAACTGTGTCAGACCGACACCTTCCACTGGGAATCCTTCTTGTTTAGGAGTGTTACCTGGAGAGTGACCAGACAACCCTGTACCACGCGGCAAAGGGGCTGATGACGCTGCAGGCTCTCTACGGAACCATCCCACAGATTTTTGGGAAGGGCGAGTGTGCCCGGGTAAGGCAGCCGCTGCAGAAAGAACGTGTGTGGTTCTTCAGAACTGTCTCAAACAAGGAGGGTTTGGTTCAACCTGTGGGTTTGGAATCCAAAAGATTGGAGTCCGCAGACCCTCCTGGTCATACTGGAATTTTGGGATTGTGGCCATCAGTCCTTTGTGATCTCTGGCCAAAAGAGCAGTCTTAGCTGTTCCATGTCTTTCTGATTTCATGTGTGGTGCCTGTGGGTTCCCTGCCTTCATGTTTTCAGCAGTTGGGAAACTGCTGAAACAGCAGCTCGTTCTGTGAGTTTGCACATTTGGCTGTTCTGGTGAAGGCAGAAGGGCTTGATAAAGCACGAGATGCGTAACCTGCTTCTTGCACCTTGAATTTTATCTCTTTCCCTATAAGCCACCCTTTTTTCTTGTCTGATCAACCTACAATTCGTAATTCTGGAGGAGCTTGAGAGGAACCCAGTGCTTAGGCCACCATCGCTCTTGCTCAGCTACACAGAGCAGCATAGCAGGAGGGTTTTTTTATGGGATCCTGCTCCAGGAGGTTTGTACCTCCCCCCCTCCTTCTCTCCCTTTATCCAGGGCTGTGTTCCAGACTCACATGAGCATGTGCTTGCAGGGCCTGGAGGTCAAAGCCATCTGTGGTGACCTGCACCGTAACCACAGTAACGCAGTTTATTTTCAGCACGTGGCCAATATGATGATCAGGATGAAGCGCGAGTTCCCCGGAAGCCAGAACTCGATATTCCCCGTCTTCGATACCCTCTTGCTGCTGGACCGCAATGTTGACCTGCTGACACCACTGGCCACGCAGCTGACGTACGAGGGGCTGATAGATGAAATCTACGGCATTCAGAACAGTGAGTCTCTCCGGTTTCTCGGGTGGGTCCACTGTGTCAAGCGGTTTTCTGTTGCACTGAGTAACTGGTGTGGGAGCAGCCCACCTGGACTTGGTGTGGGAATGGTTCAGGCCCAAACTAGAGCCCATCAAGATCAGCTCTGGCTCTGTTTTCCTGGGAAGGGGAATGCAGTACAGTGTGTGGTTACTGCTAGGTGTTTTGGTTGTTGGCTGGGTGCGGTGCCACAACACGTGGTGTGGGAATAGAAATGCTAGCGTGTGCCTCCACCCTCTCTCTGTGCCACACTGAGAGGACAGGGTCAGTTTATGAAAGGATATTCAGAGTTCTCCTGCTCTTCAGGAGGGTGTAAGAAAAACTCCAGAGAGGCATTTATGGGCTTTAGCCCCTCCTGCTGCCCTGAAGAATGGCTGCTGATCTCATCCAAACATCTGTGTCTCCTCCAAAGCAAGCACCTGCGTTTGGATCATGTCTGCAGGGTCCCTGAGAGTACAGGGAGACTCCCTCAGAACTCGGCTCAGGGGACACATGCCCACAGCCTGCTCCTCTCCTGGTGGTGAAGTTTGTGTCTTTACAAGGGCTGTTTCTCTGCATTTTTGGTAGCTTATGTGAAACTCCCTCCTGAGAAGTTTGCCCCGAAGAAACAGGGTGAGGGTGGGAAAGATCTCCCCACAGAACCCAAGAAGCTCCAGCTGAACTCTGCCGAAGAGCTGTACGCTGAAATTCGAGACAAGAACTTCAATGCAGTGGGGTCAGTGCTGAGCAAGAAAGCCAAGATCATCTCAGCAGCCTTTGAGGTGAGCCTGTACCTGCCTGTGCATCCCTTGGGCATTCTTGTTATTGCATTCAGCGGGGCTGTAACCAGCTGCTTGAGCTGTTGCCATGCAGTAATCCACCAGGCAGGTAGAGGATAAGCAAGTAGTTTACAGTCTATTCCTCTGCTTTGGGACAAGATCAGCTCAGCTTTCTTCAGCCTGCGGAGCCATCAGATGCTGCTTCCCTCTAGGAGAGGGCAAAGGTTCATTTTAGCCTGCTGCTCAGTTCCTCTCTGTCCCCCCCGTTACATGAAAGGTCCTGTTCTCGTCTCAGGATGCAGAGAAAAGGCTTTAAAACTCCAGAACACAGGTTCGCAGCATGCTGTGGTTGGCATCAGAATCTGTAGGAATGTGTGAGACAGTTGTGTTACAGGGGGTTTGCCCTGTGAATTCACACTCGTGCCTCCTCAGGCAAAGCGGGAGGGTGTGTTTGTGGGTTTGTTTGAAAACATCCTGTTGATGATTCATAAAGAAACAGAGATCCCGTATCTCTACTCTCACATTTCTTGGTGGTTCTTCAGAGAACTGGTTAGAGTGATTGTATTTCCTTGGTTGGTTCTTTGCCTCTTCCTGTCTGCCACATTTAAGACAAAGCCTCATGCCCTCAGAAATGTCTGTTAGAGCAGGATTAGTGCTGAAGGTGCTCAAGATGGATTTTTCATACTGGTTGTTAAAAAGACATTTAAGGAGTCGTCAGAGGTAACAGGTGACAATAAAACAGCAGCGTCTTGGCAGCAGAGGACTTCTCAAATCACAGGCTTAATCATTATCGCTCTCCTGCCTGTGCTTGCCCGTTTAAATCCTTCACATACAAGTCGTCGTTTTTATTCCAAGTTGCAGCAAGAGGCGAGCAGCTCGCATGAACTACAGACCTCTGGGCCGCTCTGAGAGCTGCAGTGTGCTCTGTGCTTCATCAGGTCCCTGTTCAAAACCTGGGATGTTGTTACAGGCAGGCACAGTGAGCTCTGCTTGCAAGGGGCACAGACCTGTCAGCCCAGTTCCTCGACACCTTTCAGTGACACTTGGAGGGGCCCCGTTCCCCCACCTCTGACCACTTGTGCCTGAGCTCTGTGTTTACTGGCAGCTAGACAAGTAATTCATCTTTGTGTGAAGAAGGTAGTTTTGCTGGGAAAGGAAACTGAGGAGCTAAAAGTCATTGTTGGTCAGATAAAGGTGGAGAAAAGCGATTGGTGATGTGGAAAACAGTCTGGTGATCCTGTTGCATTATGTCCTCCCTCTTGTAATGAACCGAGTGCTGTTACAGGTAGTGCTGTGACTTCAGTGTAAGCATTTAGAGTCTGTTGTCTGCAAGGCTGCCTGTCTCTAACTCTTGTGGCAGCGAGTACAGTAAGCAGCTTTTTCAGGGTGAAGTGATCTCACTGGTGCCAGTGAGACCTAACCTCAGCAACTGATTTCTTTAGGAAAGACACCACGCGAAAACCGTTGGAGAGATTAAGCAGTTTGTCTCTCAGCTGCCCCACATGCAGGCAGCAAGAAGTTCTCTAGCAAACCACACCTCCATTGCGGAACTCATCAAAGACATCACCAGTGAGTATTCCTTGAGCAGTCTGTCAGCCTAATGTAGCAAGATGCAGCTCGATGGATATGGTTGAGCTTGGCAGAAATAGGCTCTGCTCCATCCAGCCCATCTCTGCTGAAACGTTAGATGTAGAAAATCAGCTCGCAGCGGCTATTGGATTGATTGTCCTTCTTCTCCCAAAGCATCAGAAGATTTCTTCGATAATTTAACAGTGGAACAAGAGTTCATGTCTGGAATAGACACAGACAAGGTAAGTAGATAATGACAATTAGTGACTTCTATGCTTTAAGAAATGCACTACTTATAATTCACTGCTTATTCCTCTGGGTATTTTTTTTGTTTGGGTTTTTGGGAGAGGAAACGTCTGATCTAGGCAATGTCTGTCTCCTTTCAGAGCAAAGGCTGTGAGCTCTGACACCGCCTGCTGGCACACGGATGCTGTTTTCCAAGTGATGTCTACCTGGAGACGGTGACACACTGGGTGCTTTGGTGTAACGCAGCTCAGTGCAGCAGGGGTGCTTTGACTTTGACTGTGTGCTGTGGCTGAGCAGTGGAAGACCAAAGACTGTCTGAATCTGGCTGGCTGTTGCCTGTGGAATCAACAAGTTTAGAAAGTTTAGGTCATTGTTTTGAGGCACCTGGAGAGCAGCTGCACCCTATTTTTTCCTGTTCTAGAGATGAGGCCAAACTGGATCTTTCTTTCTAGGTCTTCTAGACCCTTTACCAGTGTAGGAGGCTCAGGCAGGAGTGATGCGGCTGCTGGGCATAGCCTAGCCGTAAATATCATGATCTGCCTCAGACTCCCTTAAAAATTACACTACGAGCTGACCACAGGGCCTGCTGACAGACCCAGACCAATACCAGGTGCCATCTGTCTTGTCAGCCTGCTGCTCATTGTTTTTGCTGTACCGGCCAGTACATGATGCCATGAATATAGTCTGTAGATAAGCAACTTGCCCGCGTGCAATAAAGTGCTCTCGCTTGCCATGCTGCCGACACTGCTGGACTCCAGCTCCTTCTTCACACCGGTCTTTAAACAATGGCTGATGGGTTGGGGTTTTTTCACAGGTCAACAATTACATTGAAGACTGCATAGCGCAGAAACATCCCTTAATCAAGATCTTGCGTCTCGTTTGCTTGCAATCTGTCTGCAACAGCGGTCTGAAGCAGAAAGTTCTGGACTATTACAAAAGAGAGATTCTGCAGGTTGGACTGTAACTTTTGGATTGGTTCTTTAACGCTCTAAATGGGATAAACTCTAGAGAGATCTTAACCAGAATGTCTGTAAAATAGCATTTTTGGCTTTTGTTTTCTTTTTAAACACCCTGGTCGCGAGCTGTTGACATGGTATTGAAGGTGAAGTCTTCCTCTTGCAGACATATGGCTACGAACACATCCTGACCTTAAACAACCTGGAAAAGGCTGGACTGCTGAAGCCTCAGACGAGCAGTAGGAATAACTACCCGACCATCAGGAAAACCCTGCGCTTGTGGATGGATGATGTTAATGAACAGGTACGCAGGCACCTTGGTGGGGAGCATCTAACACCACAGGATTACATGCAGCAAGAAAAGACTCATCACTTTATTTTTTAATTAATGCTGTCTGTAATGCTGTTTTGTAGCATGAAGTAGCCCTCACCTCACCTGCTGCTCACCCTCTGCTCTCTCATGCAGAACCCCAATGATATCTCCTATGTGTACAGTGGCTACGCCCCACTCAGCGTACGCCTGGCACAGCTGCTGGCACGGCCGGGCTGGAGGAGCATAGAGGAGGTTTTAAAGATGCTGCCGGGTCCCCATTTTGAGGAGAGGCAGCAGTTACCTACCGGGCTCCAGAAAAAACGTACGTTTCGCTTTGGTATTCCATTCTGCTAAAGGGAGGTGCCACTCTGTGACTCTGGAACAAGACAAATGAACATCGGGGCTCTCAGAGTCCAGGCACATTCACCTTCCCATCCCACTGCAGGGTTGGGATGATCAAAGCCGTCTCTTACAGATGACTTTTAGGTTATTTTGAGTTTGGCTGGCAGTTGAGGGATAGGAGACACAAAACTAAAACTAAGATAACCTGTAACTTTCTCTGAATACACAGGCCAGCATGGAGAGAACCGAGTCACGCTGGTGTTCTTCCTGGGAGGTGTGACGTACGCAGAAATTGCTGCACTGAGGTTTTTGTCCCAAATGGAAGATGGAGGCACAGAGTACGTCATTGCCACTACAAAACTGATCAATGGAACAACCTGGATCAAATCCTTGATGGAAAAACTTGAGCCTGCCCCCTTCTAGGGCCTGGGATGAGAGACAGTAAAAGAAAGAGGCCTTGTGTGATGCAGGCATGTCACCTCCTGGTCTTTTGGCATGACTGCTTCAGTGTGAGAGGAACATGCCTGTTAAAGCAGTTCTCTTGAGAGCAGCTCGTGCCACACTTACTCCCATCCCTCTGTGCACTTGGCAGTTCCACAAACAGTAGAAATACAAGTGGACAAGCAATGCTGAAAGGCACTAACAGGTAAACAGTGGGAGGAAGGAGAGAGCCCTGTTCATGGTCTGAACTGGCAAACAGGTGCTGGGGGAGCAGGGATTTGCCCTGGTCCTATGGGGCAAATTGCTGCTTTCTTTCAGTTTAGGTTTGGTGGGAGCTGTGATTACTTCTTTTTACACTCCTGAGATGCTGAGGAGGCAGGGTGTTTTCTGTTCCTGTTTTCATACCAGTATTGGATTTTCTGTAGCATCAGCTAAACTCTTGACTACCCACGTGCACTGACTATAAATGCAACCAACTGCATCCAGAGTGTGAGGGAGATGTTTCAGTCCTTTACCTCAGTCACCCCCAGATGGGTTGGCTGGGAGGTGGCTTGTTTGTCCTGGTTACCTGACTGGAAAGCTACTCCAGGGTCTGAATGAGATCAGTGTGGCAAAAGCTTGTGTGAAGACACACAGACACTCTCTGTGTGGGACTCGGGCCAAAAATAGCTGCAGCAGCGACCCAGTAAACAGTGGCTTTAAAACAGACACTTTTTCACCACCCCTCCTGTTCAGTTTATAAAGTGAGGTATTTGCTGCCACAAGCTGTTGCAGAGCTCAAAATTATAAAATGGAATTTTCCACAGGCTTGGTGCAAGAAGCAGCTCTAGAATCCTTGGCCTCACATATGGCCAGGGGCTGGGAAGGCAGAGCAAGGGCTGTGGCTTAAGCCTGTGCAACCCAGCACTCCCAGAGCCTCTGCCACTGCTCCTTAGCCCCTTCCCTGGTCACTGGCACCCTACTCACAGCTTCAACAGCAACGTGGGGACTGTTTCACACTTGGTTTCACTTAGATAGTTAAAACCAACTAAACAAAGCCACCCCCACACCTGAAATGGCTTTCTTAGAAAACATTTCTGCTGTTAGTCACTCTGCATAAAGCATAATATGGCCACAACCTTTCACTAGTCCCTGCTGTTAGTGATGACCATGGTTTTGAGTTTGTAAGATCAAGGCCTGCCTCATCAGCCCCTTCACAGAGTCCCTCTGGCTGTGTAATTCCAGTTTGTGTATTAGAATAAAATAAAAATGTATTGGATTATTTTTTTTTTAGTGCCTGCTCCCTCCCTGCCTCTGGAATTCAAAAATAATAAAAATAATAAAAATAATAAAAATAAACCCTGCTTTGTGGTAGCTGTGTCCTTCTGCCCCAGGATAACTGAATTACAGAATCACAGAATGATCATGGTTCGAAAGGACCTACCAGATTCCCCAAGTCCANCAGACCATTGCCCCTGGTTCTCTCATCAGTCCCCAAGCAGAAGAGGCTAACACCCACCTCTCTACAACTTCCCTTCATCTATATATAACTATAGAGGGCACTACGGTCCCCCACCTCAGCTTCCTCCAAATTAAACCTGCCCAGCTCCCTCAGCCTCTCCTCACACAACTGGTTCTCTAAACCACTCACGAGCAGGGTAGCCCTGCTCTGGACCCGTTCCACAGCATCTCCATGTCTGCTACCATGAGGGGCCCAGAACTGAACGCTAGAGTTAAGACCAGTGTTCTAGCAGCTAGCTGTTTGTTTTTGAAGTTTATGCACTGCTTAAATTCTGTTTGGACTCTTTACATAGTACCTCAGAAATATTTATGGGATTTCTTGAATTAAAAAAAATACATGCTCATGCTGGGTAAAAAGCTACACCAGAAGTGACGAAAGGAAACCACACAAAGTGCCAATTCAGCAGCTTGTTTACCTTTGCACTTGGACCCGCTGGTGTGTCTGTTAGTAACACTGGAGGCAAAAGACAGCTTGAAAACAGATGACATCAGACACTTGGTAAACTCCAATTTATCAACACCATGCCTGGGTTGTTGGGGCTTTTTCGCAGCCTGTACCAGCACTGAGCTAGAACCATATGGGCACACAAAGCAGACCAACAAATAAACCCCTCTTCCTGGAACTAGTCAACAACAACAGCAAAAAAAACCAACCACAAAAAAATCATCTTGATGTTGATTGATTCTCTGAAGAAGCAATTACTACTTAGCAGGCTTCCTGAGCTGCTTCATTATGTTCTGCTTCTGTCTTAAGGCCTTGCTGACCATGCGGGTAATAATTTGATAACAAGAGAGCTTAATTAAATTAAGGGCCCATTTCCTACATCATAATATCTCTTTATGTAAGAGATTTGATTTGCAGGACATACTCTTCTGTCTCTCTGCCTTCTCCATTTGTCTCATTTACAGGCAAGAAAAAGAAAAAAGAAAACAAACATCACACAACCTCCCCCCAAAAGACTTCTCATCTATCTAATGGTATCAGAAAGTGATCTTGCTAAAAATAAACACTCTACTCCCTCCTGCCCCCACTCCTTGCTGCAAATCTCACCCTCTAAAAGCTAGGATGACTTCTTGGGTGCATGAGGGTGAAACTAGAGCAGTGAACTAGTGACAGTGCAGTGATTAGACTGTCCTCAGCACTCACAGTCTTGATGAAAGAGCCCTGCTCAGCCTGTATGGGTCCATCCTGTTAAGTGCTGCTGATTCACAACAATCCCCAGCTGTATGGGAGAATCCTTCTCCCCCGGGACCCACTGAAGTATAGAGCACCCCTCTAGATAGGAACAAGAGGTACAACAGCCTTCCAGAGAACTGCAGAATAAAAAGTGTAAGGCAGCACAATGCTTGGTCAGAGGGGAAAGAACAAAACAGCAACAAAAATCTCACTGTCACAACAATGCACATTAAAACAATGGCAGGTTTTGACTTGGTAACACTAAGCCATGGAGCTTAAACTCACAACCTGCTGTTGACAAAAGCCCTCTGGGGAAGGGGAGCTCTGGTTGCTCCCTGCTGCTGCGCTGCACCGAGCGCAAAGGCGCTTCCGTCATATCATAACTGGTCCTGACCACACCTAGTGCATTAGGGGCTGCAAACACAACCTCGTTACTTCTGGCTCCTGGACAAGCTGAGCAGAAGGGGAGCAAACTACAGCATAAACCGGTTAGAAGCCAGAAATTCCAGGGACAGCTACAGAACAAAACAAGGGAGAAATAGGAACTTTGCAAAGTAGAGCACATCATCCAGCTGGGTAAGCTCTTTATCTCTTTATCAACATCTTTCTAGCTAGAGATCACATAAAACCTATAGACCGAAAATGCTAATGCTTTGAACACCTGGGGTAGCAGGTTGGGTTTAAAATGCAGGAACTCCTATAATGAATATGTGTGCCTGAGCTTAGAATAAAAGGAATGAACTCTTAACGAGACCAAAAATTCTAAGTGTCAGGACAGGAATGCAGTTTACTTTAGCTGTCTTTAGATGAGAAAGAAACCATTGAGCTCAGCATTATCATAAGTCTGGTTTTAAGTTCTCTTTAAACGCTTGCGCAAGAGTGTGGAGGTTCTCGCTCAGGCAGTTGTCATCAAAACAAACAAACAGATTTAAACTGGAGAGGAAGTATAATTTTTTTTAGCTGTGTCTTCACACATTGAGTTCAATGAACTAATAACTCTTGTGAAGAAGTTCAGATTTTATATTAAGCTAACAAAAGAACAATCACTTCTAACTTTAAAATACAGCCAGAAGATGAATTGTAAAGCATTTTACCCTGTGTCTCCCGTTAAAAGGTTATTTTTAATGTGAGATATAAATATTTGCCCGTGCAAAGTTGTATTCAAGCACGAGTTTTCATAATTCTTAAACAAATGGTTCCGTTTTTGCCAGTACCTCCATTAGATGCAATTATCATTAAATATTAAAGGTGGCTTCCTTGGAGGCATTGACCACTTTGATCAGAACACGCTGTTGGTAATGCACCATCAGCGACCGCTCGGAATGCCAAGCATCCTGGCTGCACAACCCCTGCACAGGGGAAAGACACCAGGAGCCACTGGACTCTGCAAGGGGCCTCTGATTGTGCATCTGTATTTTGATTTGCTTGGTTACTGGTCCTCATTTAGAGATTTTGATCTGATACTGATTGTTTTTCAACAATGAACAGCTCAGCAAGTCTGTACAGGATTTAGAGCAAGCACTCCCAAGCCCACCCGCATGCTAACAACCTTCTTAGAAGCATGGATGGCCATAACCCTCCTGAACACAGACATTCTATGACTCCATTTCTACACACAGCAGAACCACCCTGTCAGCTCTGCAAGCTCCTCACTCACTAAGACTCATCCCATCCCTTATCTTACAGATCCAGGAGGAGCAGGGCAGCAGCCAGTCCCACATATCCTACCTGCCACAGCGCCTAGGAGAACGATGCCGGACTCCTTCACTGTCCACTTCCTCAAGGTGTTGAAGGAGCTGCTGGCCTTCGTGCTGTTCAGTTACACTGTGCTGGTTGGCGCTCTGCTGCTCGCCGGCTGGACCACATACTTCTTGGTGCTTAAATGAGAGCTGCTCCTCTGCTCCTGTAGCCACAAGCTAGCCAGAGGCAACAGCCTTCAGCGTACAGCTTGTCCTGTGTGTCCGCTCAGCACTCAGGATGGCAGCCTCTTCCTCCTGCCCCAGCTCTGCGAGCATTTTGTTTCATTACTGCCTAATTACAATCTGTAAATCTTATTTTCTTATGTAAAAAGAAAGTCTCTACTTGCATGCACTCTGCAGATCTCCGTGTCTCTTGCGTATTCATCGTGGCTCTTGCAACCCTGGTCTCAAACACACTGAAAACCCTATCAGTTTTCTCCTGGAGAGCACAACAGTGTGCTGAGCAAAATGGAGGGATGGGAGGGACATGGCAGAGCTCAAACACGACCAACATCTCAAGTGAACAAGTCCTGCCTTGTCTAACTCAGCCTCATTAAGGGTGTGAAGGCAGAGATACAGAAATTACTTGTTATTTATTTAGAAGTCTTGGGAAAAGTCGTTTCAAATCAGCACTTCCTACAGTTACAGTGCTTCCTACTTCAAATCCCTCTTCCTAGTTTTATGCCATACACTTCATGGGGTTGGGGCACCAACACCACAGTATCTACAGACTGTTATTTGGTCTTCTAAAGTGTGTAATGCTTTTCAGTGCTTAAATCATGGAGCTAGCTGTGAAAGATGCAGCACCGCCTTGCCAAAACGAAGTAAACCCCTGCTCACAGAGCTCAGGTAAGAATTTCTGGTACATACTAAAAGAACAGGTTTAACTGATCAAGGTCTTTCAGGCTCTAGAGGAAATCTCTGCTGGAGAGGCTTGAGATTATCACTAGCAAAGCTAAACTAAAGAAGGGTGTGTGGGGAGCAGAACCTGGGGCTAGTGTGATCTCAGGTCACACTTGTGCCAATGACTCAACACAGCGAGGACTGTTGTCTGAGCTGGGCTTACTTCTCGGGTGTCTGAACAGGGAACACAGAGGCACTGGCCAAGGGGCAGTGTGACAGTCTTACAGAAAGCATCCTTTACCAAGGGCTTTGGTGTGCAAAGGAGATCGACACAGGAGATACACAGCTTAGGGACCGTGGGCTTAGAGCCGGGTTAAAGGCTGGACTTGAAGATCTTGAAGGTCGTTTCCAACCCAAATGACTTGATTTGCCTGATTTTGCTTCTGATTAAACGGGTGTCAAGGGGATAAACTGCGAATTTAAGTGGCTGTGTGTGTACAGTGCGAATAAAAACCTATATACAACACGATTTCACATAAATCTGCATCTAACCGAATTCATTCTGCTAAGCTGGTCCTACATTTACACCTAAAATTCCCTTCAGAGAGCTGATTTTTAGCACTAAAATCACTCCAGGTTACACAGGCGGCGCCTCCACGTTCCAATCGCTGTCTCCGCGTTACCGGCACAAGCCCGATCGAAGGGCTGTTTGAACGGGACAAGACTCTCCCTGCCTTCAGCTGCTGCTCCCGACTCACGGGTGTTGCCTCTGGTTAATCTAACCCGTCCCTTATCCCGCTCCGAGCCCGGGCCGGGCCGTTCTCTCACAGCTCCCCCAGCCCCTCCACTTGATGAAGCCTCAGCCCCTCACGCGCCCTTCCCGCCTCCTCCAACTGCCGCTCACGCGCCCCGTCCCTCTGCGCACGCGCTGCGTTGCCTACTGACGTCACTTCCTGTGTCCCCGCCCACTCCCAAGATGGCGGCGGGCAGCCGGTGGATCCGAGGTTGCTACTCCCTCCTCAGGTACCATTCCGGGGGGCGGTCGGGGAGGCTCAGTGGAGCCCCGGGCGGTTCGTTACCGAGCCCGAGCGGCTCCACCGGGCTGCGCTGAGGCTCCTGGCTCTGTTTCCTGCCCCGTTCCCCGTCGCTGACCGCCCTCCACGACTTCGCTGCCGCTTCGCTTGCTAGTGTCATCAAACCGGCGGTGGCCTGGGCTGCAGAGATGCAGCCCACCTCCTCTGGGTCCAGCTGCCGCAGAAAGGCTGGAGCAGCTGTAGTTTTAACAGAGCGCAACGTAAAAGAAGGAAAACCGAGAAGTTATTTTCACAAATTCTCTGTACAGCCAGAAAATCCTCCTGTGGGATTGTGTCAGGTTTTCTGCTGAGTATTTTAGAGCCAGGCCCTGGCCCTGGGCTCTCACACAGTGCTGCATGTAAATAAAATCTTCTGCTGGAGGCTCTGGATTGCAGCAGGCCACTGTCAGTCATTGCTCACTGCATGTACCTTAACTGATTCTAATACTTTTGATTTGTTTCTCAATGTTATCAAGGGTTAGCAGTGTGTAGGTACCAGGTACCATTTTCACTCTCAAATGATTACCAGTGCACTAATTACTGTGCTTGTCATCTTGTCCTTATAATGAATTCATATAACAGGATTTAAAACAAACTTGTTCAGTCAGTGTTAGGCAGCTGCTTTATCGGAGCTTGGTAGAGACAAGATCACACAGAACAGCTGCTTTTCCCTATTTTCCACCACACAGTGGTTATTTCTTGCACTTAACTTGGTTTCTTGCATTTCCAGACAAAGCCTCCCACTTCTGGCCCACATTCGGAGACACTGCCTCTCTGGTGTCAGTGGGCGATGGCACCAAATGGTGGGCGTGGGGTTTGGAGTGGCCTTGTGTGCAGTCCCGGTTGTGGAGGTAATGTATCAGGGGCAGGATGCATAGAGAACCCACTCATTAGAAGCAGTTTAAAAAACCCTTGCTTTGCATGTTAAACAAGTACTCACCCTTCAGATTGTGTTCCTGCTTCTGTATTCCAGGTGTTTAGGGCATGAATTTAAGGAAGAGACATAAAGAGGATGTTTACCTTCAGTAGCACCTTGCAAAATACAGTTTTACAGGGAGAACTCACCTGTTCAATGTTGCAACTAACGGGTGCTTCTCATACCAGTATTACTGATAACATCCTTAAGAAAGTCAGTGTGGAAGGCCATGCAGATGTCTTTTCTTTCATAATTTCTTTCAGAAACGGGACTCGATTTCTCTCAGTAACGATGCCTTGATTAAAAGAGCAGTTTCCTTGGTAACAGACAGCACCTCTACGCTCCTCTCTCAAACAACATATGCGTTGATTGAAGCCTTGACAGAGTATACAAAGGTAAAGTGAGAGATGCCATGCACTTTGCTAGCACATCAGCACTAGAAATGCTCAGTTAATTGTCCCTAAGCTCACCTGTTAAACCACACTGGAAATGGGCTTTGTTTTTTTTGTTACTTAAGGGGGGGATGAAGATATAGAATCATAGAATAGCCAGGTTTGGAAGAGAGACCTTAAAGAGCATCCAGTTCCAACGCCTCTGCACAGGCAGAGACACCTTCACTAGATCAGGTTACTCAGGCCCCTATTCAGCCTGGCCTTGAACACTGCCAGGGATGGGGCAGCCACAACTGCCTTGGGCAACCTGTTGCAGCATCTCAGCACCCTCACAGGAAAGAATTGTTTCCTCATGTCCAGCCTCAGTCTCCCCTCTTCAAGTCTGGAACCCTTTCCCCTTGTCCTCTCGCTACCTCCTGTGTCAGAAGCCCTCCCCAGCTCTTTTGTAGTCCCTTTCAGCTATTGGAAAGCTGCTCTGAGGTCACCTGGGAGCCTCCTGTTCCCCAGGCTAAACAGTCCCACCTTGCTTAGCCTTTCCTCATAGGGAGTTGCTCCAGCTCTCTGCTCATCTGAGTTGTTCTCTTCTGGATGCGTTCCAGGAGCTCTGTGTGAGGTCCCTAGGAAGCAGTGGGGCAAGGTTTGCTGCTTTTCTACACCAAACACAGAAATTATTTTTAGCTTTATCAGAGCCTTGCTTTGAGCTTGAACTTCAGCTGAAACAACCCATCTCAGCACTGGGACTGAAGAAACTCCTAACAGTTACTGGATACCCATGTACTGAGTAAGCAGAATATGCCATCCTGGTTGGTCCCTTCCAGCCTAAACCATCCCTTGATTCTTGGGTATTTATTTACCTTCTGTGCTTCCAAAATCCCAGGGAGCTGGAGAACAAAACACCCTTGGAAATGTTCAGCACTTTGGCTAATGAGCACCTGTTCAGCCTGAGCCAGCATCACTGACTGTGTGAAACGATTCCTTTGCAGGCAGTTTACACGCTGGTGTCTCTCTACAAGCAGTATGCAAACCTGCTGGGGAAAATGAATTCAGAAGAGGTGGATGCGGTCTGGCAGGTGGTCATAGGAGCCAGAGTTGATGTAAGCAGTCATTAGCAATCTGCTGCTTAAAGCTGCTCTCAGAGTTCTCACCTCACTTGCTCAGCTTTTTGCAGAGTCCCTGTTTGGAAGAGCATTCAGATTCTGCTACAGCTAGTCAGGTCACACTTTGCTTTGCTCCTAGATGACTGCCAAACAGCAGGAGTACCTGAGGCTGGAATCCAGCTGGATGACGGCGTTACGTCTTTCAGAGATGGCAGCAGAAGCTGCCTATCAATCGGGTGAGCACAAGCACACTTACTAAAGGGTTTCTTTCCTCTCGTTCCCCCTTAGAATGAGAACAGATTTGGGATGGGAGAGACACACAATATTCATTCATTTCATGTTCCTATTTACAACTAGAGATGCTGATAATATAAGATCTTTTTACAGGTGGGGTAGAAACGTTCTGAGAACTAGATGTGGAAATTCCACACGTGGTTTAGGGCAAAACCAACTGCTGTAGAAAAAAAAAGTGTGTGAGGAAAATGTCATTTTTAGAAGCAGTGTTGAAACAGTTCTGGGTACTGCAGAAATAAGGCTACCTGGGAGGTCCAGCAGGTTACTCTGGATGGATTAATTGATATTAAAGAGTGAGAACATTCACCTTTCACTCAGGAAAGGTATTAATTTTGGTCTTTTCTCCCTCTATACACACTTCCACCAAAGTATGGAGACTTGGTAGCTCTGAGATGGTGGTATGGGTTGACTCCTAGTAAATTGTCAGTTAGTGGAGTGGAGGAAGGACATCCTGATAACTCTGTAAGCGCCTGTGCCCAAAAGACACAGAACCTGCTGGATAAACGGGAGAAGAAGTGATGCTGCCCTCAGCAGTGCTGCAGACATTCCTACTACCCCCCAGGGCAGGACAAGGATTGGAAGTTGCTGGCAGACAGTGACTAGGCTGAGCTAAGTTCTTAAACCAAACAATGAGCCAATTATTCTGATCATACACATGGTGGGATGACTTCAGGGGGGAAAAAAATGTATCTCAAAATAGTATAGCTCAGGAGCCACTGAAATACTTAGCGAAGCAGATGATTATAGACATTCCTTTATTTAATTGAAGGTTTGCCAAGTGCTTCTCCAGCCTGTTGTATTGAAATTGTTCCTTCCCAGGTGCAGACCAGGCCTCGGTGACAGCCCGCAGCCACATCCAGCTCGTGAAGTCGCAGGTGCAAGAAGTGCGGCAGCTGTCCCAGAAAGCAGAGACCAAGTTAGCTGAAGCTCAAACAGAAGAGCTCATAAAAGCTCAAGGAGAGGAATCGTCGCTGCCACAGAACGTTTTAGGAAGTGCAGAGGCGGGTGAGGACCCTTACCTTAGGGAGGACTGAAAAGAACTCACGTGTCACAAAGAATCTGCGAGAGTCAATCGCAAGTTGAAGGGTCACAAACGTTTCAGTGTGGGATAGCAGGAAGCTGCCGAAATAAGCCTATGATTCCGTTTTTCCACTCTCCCCCCCCCCACCAACTAGGATTTCTTTACACATCAAGTATCTGGAAGGCCTTGATCTTGTTTGTAACTTATCATGTTTGCAATATTTTGGGATTCAATTATTTAAATGTTTAACTATGCAAATGTGAAACCTGCTATCAAGGATAGCTTGTTGTTCAGCATCTCTCTGCTGGGAGGATCCTACCGCTAGTTCGATGTGTTTGTTAGCGCTCTAACGTAAAGACTGTCTAGGTGTCAACCAAAGAAGTAAAGCTGGAGGTAATTTTTAACTTGTGAAGTAAATCATGTCTGTTAGGAGAGACCTTTATTAAACTGTGCAGAAGTGTCCGTCCTGACTGTGCCCGTTCGGGAAAGAGACTAAATGCTGTTTTATTTGAACTCTGCGGAGAGCAGACTGTGGCAGCTGCAGCAAATGACACTCAGCTGCAGTCAGGGGAAGCAACTGTAATGCTGAGAACTTTCTACAGCTCTTGTCAGTGAAGTTTTGCACTTCAGTAATGGCAGGCTCTTCACTCAGTAGTTACTGTAATGCATTGGCCTTCCCTAGGAAACAATGGGAATGTGATTTTTCCAGATGTGGGAAGCAAAACTGTAGTGGGACCTGCCACACACTCCACACAGCAGTGGGGAGAAGCGAGCTTTACATGCTTGAATGTGTTCCAGCAGGTGTCCAGGAAAATAATGTTAATTCTCTCTTTCTGCAAGTTTGATGTTTCTCTGGAGGCTTCAAAACCACCGGGTGTCTCTCCGTGTGTTCTAACTCGACAGCTTAATGTGAAATTTGCAGTATTAACTGGAGAGACAGTGCAAACATAAGCTGTGACTGCTCTGTGGAAGAGCAGTCACTAGAACTGTATCACTCACGGTTTGAGTCAGGTAATCCTCATCAGGTTTTGTAAAAACACACATTAATCACAGGTTTCTCACTACAAATCATCCTCCAGGGTTCTACATCTGTGCTGAGAGTGCTGCTGCTAGACTGAGTTGTGCTTGGATAGGAGTGCTTTCAGCTGTAGGATGACCCTTTCTGTATGTGTCTGGTTGTACCTCCCTTTCAAACAAACACAGTCTTGGCCATACACTTATAGATTAAATAGTAAAGGAATCAGACCACCTTTCCTTGCTGCTGTATCCCAGGAAGCTGGCAGAGTCTGGAATTGAGCCTCATAGGAGGGTGCCAGACACAGCTTCGGGCTGGAGCACTAGGAAAAAACCCGCTATCATGAGAAGATTTCATTTGCAACACTGGCACAACCGCACCCTCGAGCCAAATGCAGCCACAGGGCAGCCTCTAACCACAACTGCTGTGCTTAGTTAACAGCAGTTTAAGACCTGCCAAGCCACTGACCCAAATGCACACAGGGGTTGTGTTCCTTTCGGGATGCCACAGTAACTCAGATGCTCATGTGGCAGAGATGACACATGAGCACTGCTGCAGAAGTCTGCAAAGCAACTTGTTCTTCCTCTTTCAGAGTTTGTTCCAGGCCCCCTTGTTTTGTTCTATGCCCTGCTCTTACTTCCCAAGGCAGAGACAGTACCCACAAAGATGTGACAGGAACCAAATAGTTGGTTCAGCCAACTCAAAATGGGACTGTGAAGCAATGAATAGCTCCATATCCCCTCCAAAACGGGATGGGGAAGAGTCTTCCCCACCACTGTTAGGCTGCGGGAGTTGCTGGTGGGGTTTAGCCACTACAGACAAGACATCACACTCTGCATTATGTTACTGAGTTTGCAACTGGAATCATCCAGCAGATCAGAAAAATGCCACCACAGTAGTTCACAGGGTACCAGGGTACCCACTCCATCCAGTCTCTGGGACAAACAGTGGTGCCCAGAAAACAGTGCCCACAAATAAGGGTTTCTTGCTGCTGCCATGCAGCCACATTTCCAAACCCACCCTGAAACTGTAGTTTCTCAGGTATCACTAACAGCTAATGAATCCAGCCTGCCCCAAGAGCTGACACTCCTCTGGTCTCAGGGTGTCCCTCTATCTGTAGAACGAGCAAGGACCTTCTGGAAGCACTTCCCAAGCACCTCAGAAAGCTCCAGCTCACATCTGATGAACAGTAGGCAGCAGGCATTAGAGACAGCAACACCACCACACAACACAAACTGCTCCAATTTCTGTAATCACACACATCCTCTCTCCTGAAAGCCTCTTGGCTGCCTCTTGCTCACACACAGCACGGCAGTGTCTGATCGTGCAGCAAGACACCCTAAAGCCACATAACTTAATCTCCATTAGTATCAACAACTCCTTAAAACCTAAACACCCAGCACTCTGCTTTCTCTGGCTTTTAGTAGAGACCCAAAACTGCTCTGGTGAAATCAGAGTTTAAAACTGTAGTTTTTAATACCCAACACTGCATTGTATTTATTCCCAACCACAAACCCAAGCATCTCCCACACAACACAAAAAGCTACAGCCATCACGATTATTCAAGACATACTGCTCCTCTCAACCCCCATCAGAAAGAGTTTGTGCAAACATTTCCAGTGCAAGTGAACCTGTGATAAATTCCCCTAAATCCTAAGAGCTTCAGTCAGATCCCTGTCCCTGGGATCATCACTGCTGTATTAAGACAATACATTGTTGAGGCTTCTTCCCCCCACTTCACTCCTCCTGCTGCCCAATAGGACCTGTGGGACAGTGAAGTTGTGCTGCAGCAGAGCCAGCAGCACACAGTGGCCTTTCTTAACCCTTTCAAGTAATTTCAAGTGCTCTGTCACCCACCGCTCATCATCAGCTCTCCTACCCAAGAGTGAATCTGCCTGGTGGTCAGACACCAGCCTCAGTGTTGCAGAGCCTCCATAGTAGGTGGAACCTCACACATGTGGCACTGGTGGGTTCCCCTAGCTGCACTCTGGCTGGAAGGAACAGAGCCGAGTTCCCTGTGCCACATCTCACCGAGCCACCAGCCACAAACCCACCCTGTGACGACTCAACTGCTTCAGTAACCACTCATCAACAGGAAAAGACTGCAAAACAACCCCTATGGCTCAGGCACAGTCTGTTAGTAGAGGACACACTCCTACTACCACCTGATTTTTAGTTTAAATTCCCTGTTATCTGTCACCAATGATGATGCCGCTGTGCTCATCAGGAGCTTCTTTTCCACTCCCCTCTGTAGCTGTGTGTCACAGACACCGCACACCTAATGCTCTCATCCTTTACTAGCGTCCACATGATCCACATCTCAGTGGGATTTAGCCTGTGCACAATCATCAGCTCTTTGTACCAGCATGGATCGAAAGGATTGAAAGGTCTCTGGATCCCAAACGTCTTAAAGCCAGCGTGGTTCTTTGGGGTCACTGCCATCTTTGCCAGACACATTCCCACAAAGACATCATCTATTGGGAAGAGCTCCATGTCCTCTGCGGTGCTCTGGAGGCGGCTCACTGTCTCTCTAGACATCACGTAGCCCCCTCCACCTGCATAGAGAGGATAGAAGGAAGATCTGTACATGGAATCTGGAATGAAGTATTTGACCTTGGTGTTCCTGATGGGCCGGGCGTTGGTGATCACGTCCCCAACAAAGAGATCCTGTTCAGGGTCCAGCTCCTGGAGGAACTCAACGATATTATAAGTGTTGACGAAGACATCATCGTCACCCTTCAGCACAAACCTGGCGTGCAGGCAGTCCTCCATGAACCAGCGGAGGAAATGCAGCTCCTTGAGAGTCAAGTTGAAGAAATTATCAGCAAAATCCCACTGCAAGATGTCATCAAACTCCTGGCTCTCATAAGCCAGCAGCTGGTGCAGGGGTTGTGCCTGGATTGTAGTCTCTGAGCGCCCTAAAAGAAACACCAGTTTGATGGTCTTGCCATCAATGGAGACCTCCTTCCCCCACGTGTTCCTGATTGCCACCCGCCGGTCTATGTTGATTGGGGAAGACTTGACTGCCAGCAAGAGGAAGGTCTCCTTGCTACACCTGGAAGGCTTCAGCAGGACCGAGAAGTTCCGGCAGTGCTTGTAGGTTAAGAAGACACGGTGAAGCTCCGGGAGACCAAGGGAAGAATTGGCAAAGGTCAAATTTGGCAAACACTTGCTGGCTTTGGGGTTGTCCAAAAGCAAAGACTTCACTTTGCGATTCACTGCATCCACCTCCTCCTGCTCTGCTGATGGTGCTGTCAGCTTCACCTCCTTCTTCATGTAAAACACCCAGGCCAGCAGGGTGATGGAAAAGGCATAAAGCACCAGGTTCCTGATCCGGGGATGCATAGCAGCCTCTGGAGTGGGACCCGGGCTCCGGGTGGGCAGAGGAGGAGCCACTCACCAGCTGCACCGGTACGGGGACTCCTTCCCAGCCGATGGCTCTTCCCTTCCCGCACTGTCGGAGCCCCCAGAACGACCTCGGCGATTCCCTTCCCGGCTGCTTCTCGGTTCCCACCAACCCAGGCGCTGCCGCTGTTGATGGGAACGTGATGCCTGGTGCTCGCTCAGCCCGGGGAGGGCGCCGCCCGGTACAGCCCCCCCTTGCTCCGGGCTCCGGAACCGCCGCCGCCGCCACTGACGGGGAGATGCTGGCCCTGCTCCGCGATGCCCTGCCCAGCCCCTCCCCACGGGTGGAGGAGGAGGAGGAGTTGATGGAGAAGGGGATGGGGGTTGCACCGCACACACCCTCTGCAGGTACCTCCCTTTCCGCAGCAGCCCCGCACCCCTCCTAGCCCCAGAGCACATCCTAATTGTGGCGATTCAGCTAAAAGCCCGATCCACGCAGTCCCCACGGGGTTTATTTCTCACTCACTGGCCACGGACAGTTACTGAGCCTTCCCCACACTCTGCTGGCTCTGGGTACAGTCTATCAGGGGCCAGCGAAGCAGCCGCAGCTCGAATTCAACCGTTAGTGGCAGCAGCTGGAGCTCTCGATCCTCCTCCAGTTCAGCAGAGTCTTGGGGTTTTCTTTTTCCTGTGGAAAGAAAGAAATCTGTCAGTATCTTGACGGAGTGAATCACCCCGAGATCAGCAGTGGGGAATGCCCAGGGCACTGTCTCAGTGCTGACTTCCGGGCCACGGGGGGAAAGAAAAGTCTCTTTGACTTCGGGTGAAAACCCAAAAAGCATCTTTCAGCAGGGAACTGATGTGGGTGCAATCTTGGACTGTCTTGTTAAATTCCCTTATAATTCCTAGGGATAAAGAAGAGAAGTGTGGAAATAAATCATTTCAAGTGTGGGGTAAGGTCAGACCTACGTGAGGCTACTTCTGAAGACATCCTTCAGTCTCTGGGCAAATTGTTCAAGACAAAGCTTGCTGCCTTTCCTCTTTGAGCTGTCTGGAAGGGATCCCAATTCCTCTGAGAGGACTTATTATTTGTGTGCATTTACTGACAGAGGGATGCAAATCAGCCTCAGCTCCCGGCTGGGGGAGTGCTGGTCCCTACCCAATATCGCTGGACATGTGGCTACTGCAGAGTAAGAGCTGCAATTTGTCCCCGGTGCCTTGGAGCATGGCGACTGCTCCAGCTGCATGGTGGTACGTGGGTACCTGAGTGATGAGCAAGTGTCAAACGGTTGCAGTTTGGTGACTAGTGGAACAGCCACAGCTTGCAGACACTGCGTGCAGCCCACCTGCCCTGCGGCCACAACTGCCACCCCCAAATGGAATCAGAGTTGTACTTGTGAGTCACAAGCTATAGCAGAGCACAGGGTCACGGGATGCTGCCAGCACGGCGTGGGGGCAGCTGATGTTTAGGCAATATGCACACGGTGGGGACACTAAATTAAGCATCGCTCTGCGTTTCCTGCATTGACAGTGGGTTTTGTGCACATCCCACCATCTCCGGCCATACAAGCCCCTGCAGAGCAGGTTCATTCTTGCTCAGGCTGAAGGAAAGACGTCCTGCATGTGCACTGACCACAAGCCCTGAGTGGAAAGGAAGTGAAAAACACCACAGCTATACTTCAGCTGTTTGACTGCAGCACCCTGCCTCAGCAGAAGTCTGAGCACATACTGCAAATACTCATCTTGTTGTAGGGAACAACAATTCATGGGAGTTTTCCCATCTTCTCGGGTAGCTGGGAAAGCCACTTGGCTTCCTCAAGCACAGACACAGCACAGGACTGTAGGGATCTGGGATCTTCCCCAAAGATAAGCACCTCACTGTGGGTGACAGGGTACGGAAAAGCAGCCTCTTGGGGAAGGGGGAAACTGATCTCTTAAGCCAGAGCAAGGACATGAGGGTCCTGTGGTAGCTCCAAGTGGTGCTGTGGAGGCCTAGTCAGCTCTACTGCGATCTCCCCTTGATCACAGGACCTGCTTTTCTGCATCATCCTGTCACTCCTTCCTTTTCCCACTTCCTCCTGCTTTCACATTACCCCTCCAATGTGCTGGCACTGCTGGTTTTGTAGTCAAAACAAATTGCTGGGAAAATAACCTGCAAGAAGTGGGGTGAAGTTTGTCTCCAGCAGTCTGAGGCTGAGCAGCCAGTGAGCTCTGGGGGTCACCCATCAGGGGTTGAGGTGGTCTCTTCAAGGGTGACAGCAGACTGGGGTCTGTGCCAAGCTCTGCCATGGGTGAGCTGGGGCAATCTAGAGTGCTCTGTGCCTCTCCTGTCTAAACCAGAAAGGACAATAATACCCTCTGCAAAGTGCTGTGAGATGTGAGTTGGAAATGGATGAGGACCTCATTGTGCATCCTACACAGCAACCCCCCAGCTGCCCGTGCCAGCCTGCACCACTGGCCACACTTGGCAGAACATCTCTCACCCAAAGACCTGCTATGCCCCTCTCCCCTGGCACGCAGAGCCGGGAGGTGTGTGTCTCTGTCAGGACAGCCAGCAGCCCACCCAAGGTGCTTGTTCAGACAGCAATTACAACAAGGTGTTGGGGGTGTGTCCCGCCCTGCAGCCCCCACAGTCAATGGGTGTATTCAGAGCCCGAAGCTCAGGACATGAGTAAGGGCCCTGCTCTGTAGAGCTGGCAGCGTAGCAGGGAGTTGCGGCTGCTGCCGAGCTGGGCACTGCTGCTGTTTGCTCTCACACACCCACCCTCTGCCCAGCCAGCTCCAGTCTCCATCACCTTTGGCAGATGCAGCGGTTTTCCGGCTGGCCTGACTTTTTCTCTCAGCTTTTGGGTGTTTGCTCTTGTCTTTGCCTTTTTTCCTGTCCTATAGAGAGAGATGTTTCCACAGTTAGGCTGTGTTGAAATTTACTGCCTGCAGTCAGTCCTGTGACAGCAGTTGCCATCTGGGTTCTGTCACCACAATTTAAGGGGCGAGGAAACAGGGGAGCACAAGCACAGCAGAGAGGCTGCTCAGAGAAGAGAATCCAGGAGATGGAAAGTGTCGGTAGGGCTAGTGCCTGTTGCTGCATCAAGAGAGACAAAGCTTTGGAGGAAGCACAAGTGGATGCTTTCATATTCTCTAATGGAAAAACAAATGCATCTGCTTTCCTCTGCCAATAAAAAGTAGCAGCTCTTACTGCTGCATGCACACTAAATAACCAGCAGTGATGGGTGGTGCTTTGACAGGGCTGTTTCAGCCCCATTTTATGGAGAGGAGAGTGGATGGATGGGCAGCAGGGATGGCTGGGCTAGTGAGGACACAGCAGGTGCTGAACTTCCCCCTGCAGCCCTGCCCTGGGACAGGCCCCTTACCTTCTCCAGACTTGGTGGCTGCAGTGGCTGCTCAGTCATCAAGAGCCCGAAGTCACACACAGTTGCTACCAGATCCTCAGTGGCCAGCAGAGCTTCCAAGGTTACCCTCCTGGTGCCCAGTGTCCTCTGAATGGGAGGGTCACTGTGGAATTCACATGGCTTCTCCTTCTTCTTTGTTTTCTGCTTGTCCCTAGGCACAGGGCCCTGCAGTGGACCAGCACGGAGACAAAGCTCAGCAGAGGGTTAGGAACGCTTTATCAGACAACAAGCAACCCTGAGAGTCCCTTGCCCAGAGCTGCATCCAGACTGAGATGTGTGTGAACAGCTGCTCCCTTCCTGCTGTAGCAAGGCGGAGCTATGGTGGTCTGGGACTGAGGGGAGATTCTCTGACTGTCAAACTTTCACAGAGGAAGGGCCCTCCTTCCCCTATCACTATTTCTGAAACTCAGTTGTTATTTGGACATTGTTCTCTCCCACCATCCTACCTTGGCACCGTCCTTCTGCAGACCCTGTCTTGCCTTCCCCTTCGTGACTGTCTTTTTTCCTGGATCAGCATGGAGTGGCCAGGAGAGCACCTGCCAAGAGACAGGAGCTGGTGCTGCAGGGACCAGGACACCAAAGTTCCCTGGTCTGGGGCCATCACCATCTCAGGCTGCCTCCCAGAGGAAACACCATACCACTGCTGGGGCTCCCAGCAGCTGTTTCCTCTTTCAGCCAGCTCTGCCACACACTCACCTTCTCCTCCACAACAGAGAGAGTTGTTCCAGCTGCCAGGTAGGACTTCAGCCCCACCAAGTCCTTGACAGTGTGCTCCTTCCTGTAGTTGCAGTCGATAATGTTTGCCCAGGGCTTTCCAGGGGTGACAAACACCTTTGCTGTGCAGGGACACAAAAAAGCTCAGAGGAGAGATTTCTCCTTCTTGAGGACTGAAGGACACGTGGGACAAAACCACGTCCAACACTACAAGGGATGTCCTGATGCCACCACATGGCAACACAAGCCATACGTCTGCTCTGAGCAGTGGGATAGGGGCTTTAGAATTCCTCATTACCAGAGTGAGCCTTGGACTCCCCTGAGGCTTCAGGCTCCTGCTGGCTCTTTGACTCTTCTGTGCCCTGATCAGAGCTGTCCACATCCAGGGTGGTCACCATGGGACTCTGATGGTCTATTGTCACCTGGAACAGAGAGGGATGTCTTGGCAGGGCATGTCTGGTTTTGGTCACATCAGAACCAGGGGGCACAGCTGCCTCTGAAATCCCATTCCCCAGCTCACCCTCATCACGGGAAGCAGAGACTAGGGAGGGGGTCTGCCACGTCAGTGGGTGGAGGGCTGTGGATGCATTTCCATGTGCAGAGCAGCACTAGGCTCACCAAGAGGGACAGGGAGTGTGGCCAGCAGGGACTGGTCCTGCCAGATGTGGCCACGCATGAATTAATTCTGTCCCCAGCACTGCTGCTGTGTGCACCAGGTCCATCACAAATGGTGTTGGTCTGCAGCCTGGAGGTGAAGTCCACCCTTACTGTGACCTGGCACTGCCTGATCTCAGTTAAGCACAAACCTCAGCGCTGCTGCTGTCCTCGGTCTCCTCACCCCGCACAAATTCGTAAGCCACACAGTAGCTGTAGGTGATCACTGGAGCCTTGGAGCCAACCTCCAGCTGCTGACCAGCGCTGGGATCAGGGACTCCTCTGATTTTCCCAATGCTCACAACCACTCGTGCTTCGCTTCTGAGCAGCTCTAAAAGGAAGACAGTCTTGCTAGGAAGCTGCAGCGTGCTCCTTCCAGAGCCAGGAAGGCACAGAGCAAGCCGAAGTCTCCAGGATACAGTGTCCCACCTCCTGGCATCCCTCCCCGCCGCTCTGTGCTAACGCTGTGACAAGCCACTGCCACATGGGGTCACTCCAAGGCCACGCAAACACCTCCTGGCTGGGGTGCTTTGCCTTCCTGGTTAACGTTTTGGACGTCAAAGAGCACATCTAGCACTTCAACTCATTGAGTAGGGGCCTCTCACTCCAGGGTGTCCCCAGCCCTCTGCTCTCATCCCAGCCCAGGCTGTGCCACACTACAGAGGTGGCACCACTTTGTGCATCTTCTCTGGTGGAGATGTTGCTCTTTCAGCAGCTTGAGAGAGACAAGCGTGGTCTGAAACCAGATGGTATTGAGGAAGCAACAAGGCAGTGGTAGCACTACGTTGTTCTTGCAATCTTTGGACCTGGCTGGAACCACTTCAACTGTAATTACTCTGCTGCAGTGCCCTGTCTGTCCCCTGGTTTGTGCTAGTGGGGTACAAAGGCACAGAGAAAGATCTCCATTTGAGGAGAGGCAAGGAGGAAGTCAATACTTGATCCAGAGTTTGCCCTGAGGACTCCAAACTCAACCACGAAGAAACCACCTCCTGAATGACAGGGTCAGTGAGGACAGGTTCAAAGGCAAAGACTCACCTGACTGCCTCGACAAACCATGGGACTGGTCTCTCTCATCAGGTCCTATGTAGGTGTCATCGAGGACGGAGAGCTTAGGCAGGCTGTCCACGACGAAGCCTCTGTAAGTAGGAATGAGGGCCAGAGGGTTCCCTTGGAGCACCAGGATGCGGAGTTTCTGCAGACTGGACAGCTGGGAGATCAGCCCCACCAGATCTGTGAGGTTGTTAAAACTCAGGTCAAGGGAGACAAGATTTGGCCTGAGGAGAAAACCAAGAGGAGGAGATTAGGCAAAGGGCACTCAAGGACTGAGAGCTACTGCCCTGAGTCAAAAAAGAAACAAAATTAGTTTCCCCAGAACAAACTGGGGAATCCAGGCTCTCAAGAGGCTAATTCTGAATTCCAGCGCCACATAGCCCATGGCCAGCCTACCCCAAACTCAAACCCCATGTTCTTCTAGCATCCATTAACCACCTTGCTGCATCATTTGGTGATGCAGCCTAAGCTTTAGAGCCTTCCCAAGGCAGAATCCCAGATGGGAAGGAAGCTGCCAAGGGACAAAGGAGCTTCATTGGGTAGGGTGTCAAAGCAGTTCCTCAGGTGACCGCCCTTTTCCAGACCTTGGCCACAGACCCAGACACACATTAAGGATGAGACAAGAGAGGGAACAAAGAACACTCTGCATGGGCACTACACAGAACAAAGAAATTACTCTGCTGCAGGGCTGGAGTTTCTAAACACGGGCCAACTGAACGGCTTGAGATCATCTGCTCACATCTGCCCACCTCCCTTTCAGGAGCCCGTGTTCAGTGCGCAGTGTTACCAGAAGTCTGCAGTGAGGTACTTGTTCTGCAGAGGGCCACACAGCTTGTTGTATCCCAGCCCCAAGTGCTGCAGCTCTGGAGGAGGTTGAGTGCACAGGTCCTGCAGATCAGCCACGGCGTTGCAGCAGAGCTCCAAGACCTGGTTGGGCAGAGGGAACAACAAAAACCCTTTGCAATGAATCACTGCTGGGACTCACTCGAGCTGCTCAGCTTGTGCTCTGTTTTCATATGGAACCTCCTTCTCCAGTCCTGCCATTGCAAGGCACTGCTCACCTTCAGTGTGCGGGGCAGGTTGGCTGAGGTTATCCTGCTGATCTGGTTGGTGCTGAGGATGAGCTCCTCCAGCTGCTGGAACTGCAACAGCCCCTCATCCACCTCCTCCACCTGAAAAGAGATGAGTCTGGCCAATGTGTCCCCAAGCCACCTCATGGCCTAGGTACCACGAACAGTGTTGGTCCACGTGACATATATGAAACAGGTTAGTGCAGCCTGCTGGTGGGTGGACATCAGCTCTACCCCAGCTGCCTGTGGGAAGACCCTGGTCTGGGGAAGGTGTCCTTTGCCCAGTATGTGGGAGGATGCAGATTCCTGGCCTGGAGATGTGGAGCTTGATGCTGTACTTACTCCCTTGCCAACAATCCGCAGGGACTCAAAGATCTGGAAGATGTTGGAACCACGGACTTTCTCAGGTGCCAGCACGGCCATTTCCCGCAGGCGCTGGTCCTGGAGGCTGCAGCCTGGTGGCAAGGCCCAGGGGCTGTGCGGGTCACTCAGCAGCTCCAGCAGCACCTCAGGGCTCTCCTCATCCAATGGTATAGCCTCCTCCTGCCTGGCTGCATCAGTCTGCAGCCCCAGCTGGCTTCCGCGGGGCCTCCTGTGTCCATTGAAACGGGACTTGTTCTGCAGAGAGTGAGAAAAGAGGCAGTGACAGCCCTGCAGACCCCCCCAACACACCCCATAGCTGTGCCCTCCCTGGTCCCGTACCCAGCTGCCCCGGCCACAGGGGAAGTCCTGCAGAGCCAGGTGCCGCAGGTGATCCCTAAAAGCAGCAGAGACGCTGCGGCGGTTGGGTGGTGCCATCCAACCTGGCCAGGAATTCCCTGGCTGGGTGGCTTGTGTCCCTGTCGCTAGGAGACAGTAGAGACAGACGCAGATGCCACAGGGATCAAAGCTCTGCAAGCTGGGCTGTAGAGCAAGCCTAGGAGAACAGCAAGTTGCCTAGGCTGGGAATAAATGCCTGGGTTTCTGGATCTGCCCCTAGCTTCCAGAGGCTGCTCCCCACCAGGGAAAGCAGGCGGCTTTGTGCTGTGTTCACTGTGTGCAGCGTCAGCACTGTCCCCTGGCCAAGCACCCACAGCATGGCATTTAGCATTTCATTACCTACATCCTGAGTAGCACTCACGCTTCGGAGAAGAAGCAGTCAAGTTCTTAGTTAGCTATAAAAGTGCTGCTCTTCACTCAATTTCAGGGCTAAAAATACCAGCTCCTACACTTGGAAAAAGTACATGAGCCTCTACAACGAAAGCTGTCTCAGGTCAGGTTCAGATCTCCATGTTCTGAAGCTTATCTGCTTTTTCCAGCAATAGGTGTTGTAGTGACAGCTGCAAATTCCATTTCAGGGAGCCTACAGAGCAGCCTGTGTCAGCAGAACTTCCCCAAGTGAACCACAGATTCTCCGCAGCATCTGGCTGTTACGTGGTGGAAAGCTGAACTTCCACTCAGGTTGGGTTTTAGAGGACGGATGATAATCTGCTCTCTTATCAACTCAGCAGCTTATCACAGCGATGCGGAGAGAAGAAAGGATGTGCAGAGCC
The DNA here is from genome assembly GCA_013397515.1 of Upupa epops. Taxonomy (NCBI): domain Eukaryota; kingdom Metazoa; phylum Chordata; class Aves; order Bucerotiformes; family Upupidae; genus Upupa; species Upupa epops. The sequence goes on from VZRI01002950.1 coordinate 84,238, forward strand.
TGCACACGCTGCCATGGAGCGGAATCACCAGGCCAAGTGCTATCCGCAACTCAGCTCCACGGTCAATGAAGTCACCTCTTCTAACCATGAGCGTTACCGGTGGTTGAATCGTGTTCATGGGAAAGCCAAGCTGCAAGAGCGCTGCTTCTCTCGTTTCTAGCACTGTGACAAATAATTGGACCCTGCTGCTTGGTCGCATGGTTTAGGTCAGAAGTGACCTTATGAATCACCTAGTTTCATCCCCCTGCCATGGGCAGCGTCACCTCTCACCAAACTAGATTGCCCAGAGCTTCGTCCAACCCGGCCTTGAACACTTTTGGGGATGGAGCAGCCATAACTTCCCTGGGCAACCTGTTCCAGGGTGTCAGCACCCTCATAAGGAGGGAGGGAGGGATTTCTGCCTCAGATCTCATCTCGGTCTCCCCTCTTTTAGCTTGAACCCATCCCCGTTGTCCTATCACGTGCCCTCATAAAAAGTCCCTCTCCAGTTTTCCTGTAGCCCCTTCAGGTACTAAAAGCTGCTACAAGGTTCCCCCAGAGACTGCTCCAGGCTGAACAGCCCCAGCTCTCTCAGCCTGTCCTCACAGGAGAGGCAGTCCAGCCGTCTGATCATCCTTGTGGCCTCCTCCGTATTTGCTCCAAGAGTTCCATGTCCTCTTTCTGTTGGGAACTGGATGCAGGACTCCAGGTGAGGTCTGACAACAGCAGAGCAGAGGAGGACATTGCTGGTGACACTCCAGGGTACAGTTGACCTTCTGGGCTGCCCTCACACACTGCAGGGCTCACATTGAGCTTCTCACCTACCTATACGCAGCATGACTTTGTGCTTGGGATTACCCCAACCCCTCTGTACAACCTGGCAGCTGGACGTGTTGTGTCTCATGCAGTTAGCACAGGCTCAGTTCTCAAGCCTGTTAAGATCAATGCCACTAATGTAATTACTGTCTGAACATGTAATTAATCTCTCAGTGTCTTTGTGTTGAGGGTTTTTATGGTGTTTGATTAATGGCTCTCATTTTCTCCCCACACGGAGCCACAGCCTTTGTGCCTGCAACTGTCTCAGTGGTTTAAGAACCCTTCTTGTTTGTTTTTCTTTCAACCCATTAGCATATTAATTAAATTCATCTCGGATATCTGAGCAACAGGATCAACCGATGACAGCCTTGTATGAGAATCTCCTGGAAATGGAAAACAGCCTCAGGGGAGTTAGAGAGGAGATGGGATCCTGGACATCTTTGGCTGGCTGACGTCAGGATATCCAGAAGGATTTTTGACCTGGAGGCCAGATCTGCACTGGGAGCCCCTCACTTCAAGAAAGAGATGGAGGGGCTGGAGCAGGTCCAGAGGAGCAACGAGGTTGTGCGAGGGACTGGAGGGAAAGGCTGATGAGGAGAGGCTGAGGGAGCTGAAGGTGTTTAGTCTGGAGAAGAGGAGCCTCAAGAGACACCTTACCACACTCTCCAACTCCCTGAAGGGAGGTTGTAGTCAGGTGGGCATCAGGCTCTTCTCTCAGGCAACTAGTGTCAGGACGAGAGGGCAGGGCCTGAAGCTGCCAGGAGAAAGTTAGGTTGGATGTTAGAAAGCCCATCCTCCTGGAAAGGGTGCTCAGAGCCTGGACTGGACTGCCTAGGGAGGTGGTGGAGTCCCCATCCCTGGAGGTGTTGAACGACAGCCTGGCTGTGGCCCTTAGTGCCTTGGTCTGGCCGTTGTGATGGTGTCAGGTCCTGGGCTGGGCTGGATGAGCTCAGAGGGCTTTTCCAGCCTTAATCATTTTGTGATTCCATGGCTTTTTCACTGCCAGCATTAGCCCACTCTTACATTGACCCTACAGGAGAAGGTTGCTGGCTTTGAGCACCAACAGTGGGGTTAGAAAAAAGCCCAACACCCAAAAAGCACCCCAAAGAACCAAAAAGCCAACAGCATTTGTCTTCTAAATCCTCCAGCTCGGGGAACCCCAAAGATTTAGATGGGATGGCCAAGCCAAGCATCCAAAACTCTTAGTCAGATGGCTGGTTTGGGACACTTTCTATGACAGTTTGAAACCGCACGGAGATCACAATCAGTGAAGGCACCTCTGCACCAACTTTTGATGTAATCTATCACAAAAGAAAAAAAACCTGAAACATCACCCACAAAAAAAAAAACCCCATGGGGGAACCATTGACGCAAAACTCCATGGTACTTAAAGGCTGCTGGGATCCACATCTACAGCACTGCAGGCAAGAAGCAGCTTGAACGCCGACATCCAGCCAGCTTTCGGCCGAGTCAGCAGCTCTCGCAGCCCGCCATGAAACGCCAAGCAGGTAGGTGCAACTTAACCTCGCTGCTGCGCCTGGTACGGTCGCGTTGGGTGATGTTCATCGCTAGCTCAGCCACTTCATGTCTGTAATGCTTCAGAAATTGAGCACGCTGCACAAAACCATGAAGTTCTGTCCAAAACATGGTGTGAAGGCTCAATTCTAACTGTCGTATCCTTTCTTTTCTCATTTATTTCTTCTTCTCATTTCAATGCAGAGATCATGAGGTTTGCAGTCCTTCTCTTCTGTTCACTGGTTTCTTTGAGCTCCACGGCACCTACACCTACCTCAGAAGGCAAAAGAACTACTATAGAACAGAGGCAGAAGCATTTTACTACCAGAGTAAAGCCCTTAGCATCGGTGATAGAAAGGCAAGCCACCACCCTGTTTAAAAACTACGTAAGTGCACTGCTGTTGTCTGTGGAGAAAGCTCTTGAGTTCCTATGAAACACTAGAGACACCATCAGAAAACAAATATTTGGGTTAGAAACCTAAAATAGTCTCTTCTTTGTGCTCCATACAAGAAGGAGAGTGTTTCCATTGCATTATTTTAGAGGAGGGAGTGGGAGTAATGTCTAGGATAGCTGGGGAAAGCTTGAGCTGAGGTCTTCTAGTCTAAATGCATTGCACCTTCTTGGTCTCTTGAGTCACACTGGGCTTGAAACAGGCGTCTCCTTGGAGGAAACTAGTCAGATCACTGGAAACACAGAGAGGATTGCCTTGCTCTTTGGTCAGATCCTGGTACTAGAACAGTGACACTGAGCTGCTGGAATGTGTCCAGAGGAAGGCCATGAGGAAAAGTGGAGGGCTGGAGCAGCTCTTCCTATGGGGACAGCCTGAGAGAGTTGGGGCTGTTCAGCCTGGAGAAGAGAAGACTTCAGAGAGATCTTATAGCAGCTTTGCAATACCTGAAGGCGTCTCCAGGAAAACTGGGGAGGGGCTGTTTCCAAGGCCTTGAAGTAGTAGGAGCTGGGGGAATGGTTTCCAGCTGGAAGAGGGGAGGTTTAGACTGGAAATCAGGAGGAAATTTTTCACAATGAGGGTGCTGAGACACTGGCACAGGCTGCCCAGGGAGGCTGTGGCTGCCCCCTCCCTGGAAGTGTTCAAGGCGAGATTGGCTGGGACCTTGGGCACCCTGGTCTAGTGGGGGGTGTCCCTGCTCCTGGCAGAGGGGTTGGAACTGGATGATCTTTGAGGTCCCTTCCAACTTGAACCATTCTGTGAAGCTCTGTTGAAAATCCAACTCATCCATCCTGGCAAAATGCACAGTGAACCCAAACATCACTGCTTCACACAGATTTCAACTCCTGGGAACCTGTTTCCAAGAGTATGTTGATAAAAATCAACACAAACATTTCTCTGGAACTCAAAACCGTCTTTGCTGAAACAGATGAGAACATGCTCAGGTCAAAGCAAATCTCTTCCCCAGGTAAATTTTGCCCATGTGGAAATGATATTTATAAAAAAAGACTTAGATAAACTGAAACCAAAGCCAAGCAGGGTATAGCTGGAGAAAAGGAGGCTGAGGGGGGACTTCATTAATGTCTATAAATCTGTGAGGGGTGGGTGTCAGGAGGATGGAGTCAGGCTCTTCTCAAGGGCATCTGGTGACAGGACAAGGGGCACTGGATGCCAGCTGGAACAGAGGTTCCCTGTCAATATCAGCAGGAACTTCTTCCCAGGGAAGGTCCTGGAGCACTGGAACAGGCTGCTCAGGGGGGTTGTGGAGTCTCCTTCCCTGGAGACCTTCTGGACCCGCCTGGACGTGTTCCTGTGCCACTTGGTCTGGGTGATCCTGCTGTGGCAGGGGGATTGGACTGGATGATCTTTTGAGGTCTCTTCCAATTCTTAAGGATTCTGTGATTCTAAGTTCTACGCAGTCCTAGTCACACACAGACACTGTGCAATAGGTACTGGCTAACGGGAGCATACGTGTTCATACAGCTATTGAATGGTAACAACAATCCCAAGCAACTGAAAGATCAGGGGAGGTGTGCCTGGACACTCAAAGAAGTGACTACCAAGGAAGATATCAACCAAACGATGAATAATCTCTGCCTCTCCTCCCCTCCAGAACGCCTGTAGCTCAGTGACACCCAGAACGGCCAACTGGCTCAGTGCTGACTCCCAAGTAAAGAACATGGTGAAGAAAATCCCCGAGTGCCCAGCTTTTGCTGCGGATTGCTGCGCTTTCCACACGTTCTACAACATTTTGCAGCTCCTGAAAAGCGATGTAGAATTAATCTGTGGGGATAGCCTGACTCTGTTTGTCGATGCAAACATCAATCAGCTCAATGTGACACTGAGCGAACGGGCTTCGCTATACACCTGCGAGAAGGACCTCCCGCTGCTGGACCGTAGTGAGATCCAGAGGATAAATACAGCCCAGAAGAGGATGTACATCTGGCAGGTTTTACAGAAATACAAAGGATTTATGCAAAATACAACACAACTGTACTCGTCGTCAGAAATGTAACGTGCCAGCAGTTCTAAACAACATTAAGATACTTGAGATTCAGCTAAACGCGACCTGATGTGATTAGTTTTATGCCAGGAATATTGAGAATTGCTATTTATGTGGTAAAACTAGATAATCTACTTTAATATTTAAAAGAGGGGGATGTCTTAAGTTATTGATTGTATTTATTGTAGAACTATTTATATGGTATTTGCAACGACGGGCTAATGGAAGGTCATTGGATTAACCAGCTGTGACACAAATAAGCCAAGAGCAAAGGATGAGTTTCATATCATTGGTAATTTATCTTGCAGTTATTTTTCAGAAGAAGAGGTGATGGTCACTGAAGTGATCTTGCACCTCCCTCTGCCAGTGAACTGTATTTATGATCTCACACAGAATTGATATCTATTTTTTTATAAATTTATTTAAGCAATTATATAGTTTATAACTATTTATTCCGATTTTTAACTTGTCTATCTTCATCCCTAGCACTGTTAATGATATATTTGCTAATTAGTAGGTTTTTACTCACTTTCTCTCATTCTGTTCGCATAAAACTTGGAATTTGCTTGAAATGAAATAAAACTGATATCACTGCTTTCTGTTTTTACTGTGTAATTCTTTTTTCACACTACTTTTTGCACTGAAAACCTGGTCTTTATGAAATTAACTAGTTGTTTCTGGTCCTTCTGTTAAAGGTAACAGAAACTGCACATACCCTCCTTTCCTGGCCGTTCTTATTCATAGTCAGGAAGCAGTTTTGTTTCTCAAGTAAATTGTTTTCTAATCACTCGCTCTCCGATTCTGAAGCCTGAACTATTGCAGCTTCTGCAATGCAGCTCCAGGCTGGTTTGGGTTTAGAAGTTACTGTGGGGCACGGCTAGCATGCATCCTCCTTCCAAACGCTCTCTATGCAAATAACATCAGTGTCCAACTCACCCTTCTGCTCTGGTTCCCTGTGTCTGGTGCTGTCTGTATTGATGCAGCTGCAGCTCCTCCTCCTCCTGTGACTGGAGAGTGAGGTCCTGCTCTGCCCAGAATTCTTCCTGAAGAATAGTTTATTGACATCAACTGAGTCACTGCCTATGCCCCAAAAAGCACCAGTCAGGGGGTACTAACAAAGTATTCTGGTTTCCCAAGAGGAACAGAGGGGCCAAGTTCCCTGCAGGAGCCAGGGGCAGAATTTGTCCCATATGGAGCCAATTTCAGACACCAGCATGGAGATGTCACATCATGGTGACCAGCAGAAGGATGTGAGCCCATCCAAGAGTGTTACCCTGGTTTCTGATGGTGACACAAGTAGCCTAGCTCTCTCCTGGATGGTGCCAAACCAGCATGCCTTGGATCCAAAGAGTATTTTAATAAACCTCCTCTCTGACCTGTGTGAGCTTCATGCAAGCATCGTTGAGGCCAAAGGTGGGTATTTAATCAGCAGGTCTGCACCAGAAAGGTACCAGTTAGTCCTGGAAGTCTCAGTGCTAGCCCCTGTGAGAAGCAGAGACACACAAGTAGCTGGGGCACTCTCTGAAATGACTGCTTAGTCCCATGTCTACCAATTCCAGGGTCCAAATGCTGGAATTCCAACCTCTTATCCTTCGTTTTCAACAGAGAAAAAAGAGTGAATGGAAAAGGATCACTGACTGGGGATGTGCTTATCCCCAAGGCAGAAGCAACGTCTGTCTGCTGACCTTACCCAGTAGGGTGAACAAACCACTACAAGCAGAAGATATTTACACCCTGAGGGCTCTAACATCACCATTTCCATGGCTGACACAAAGGAATTTTGAGATGGTCTTTATAAGAAGAATCAAAAAGGCAGGCAGCAGCAGGACTTTGGGATGGGATGAGTCTAATCTTTTGTGGGTTTGCTTCTATTTTGTGACAGAAAGGCACCGGGGTTTGCAATACACACACCCTGTTCTGAGACAGGAGCACGATAAGCTTCTCTCTGGATGAGAACAGGAATTTTTCTGTGTTTGCACTCAGTGAACCTCCCAATTTGTTGTCTGCTCACCTTCTGGTGACGAGGACACTCAGGAGTAAGTCCTCAGGGATGAGAACAGGCACAAAGCAGCTCCTGATGGTCAATACAGGTTAATTTTTTCCAAAATGTAAGCATTTGAAGTTTCCATTTCAAATTCTTTTAGCAACCAAGCAACTGCTTTCCATCCTTTTACATATAACTGCTTTCTGTTTGTCCACAGAAGTGCCAGTTCCCCATCAGCATTGATTTCCTTTACCCTAATTTTCATTGAGGAAATGTAGTTCCCTTTTTGGCACCGCTCAAGGATTAGCAGAGCTGGCTACAACAAGATTCAATTCAAAGAACCGTATTTTGGCTCATCAGCTACATTTACACCAGCCCCACTGAAATCACCGCTGAATCAGTAGTGAGGACACAGCGCTCTCCAACCACAGCTTCCTCCCAGAGAGGTTCGATAGCATCACTGCAGCAACACTGGCAATTTTATGCTTGATTACCCAGCAAGAAGTTGGGCTGATGTGTTGGTTTCTCAACGTTTAAATAACCCTGTTATTCAGTGCCTTCTCTTACCAAAATGTGTTAATGTGAGACCAAGCTAGAGATCATTACAAAATTAAATGAAAGCAGTTTAAAAATGGCTACACCTGCTGGAACCACAGGTCTGACTCATCAGAAGTGCACCTAAGCTTTAATTCAAAGCCACCCATCACAAGGATGAGATTAATCAGCACTGACTCATGTGCAATGATTTTAAAATAAAATCCCTCTTTTCACTCATCTATTACCTTTCACTTGAACTAGAGCCTCAGTCACCCAACGCTGCTTTCACTAGGTGAGTAAATCCAATATAGCAGTGAGGTGACAACTCACGAGCCGAGAGCTGAAGTGACCTACTGGGAAAAAACAAGACTCAGTCATTAAAGGCAGATTAAATGAGGCTTGTTTCATTCTTTAAATGCACTTAAGCTGCTCAGCGCTCAACACTGACATAATTCCACGGGGGTACTGTGTTATCTGATCTCAGTGGTGCTCTGTGGAGTCCACTGTCCAAGCAGACTGTCAGGTAAGAGTCCCAAAGCTAAGCCTGAAAGAAAATGAGGCTTCCAGGGCTCAAGGCTTTGGTCCAACCCTGCAGGCTGAAGAGTTTTACCTCTTGGAGAAACACCAAGGCTGCCTCTGAATTACCAGCCTGTTAGAAGTGGGTGCAGAAATAGGTGTTTGCCTGCTTAGTTCTGTCAGAGGAGCTTGCTTTCACAGTTATATTTAATGTAATTAACGGTAAGGGTTTGATTGCCTTAGGAACACATCAGAATGACAGTGGAAAACCCTGTTATGCCAAACGTGAAAGAACAGGCTCACTGATTATTGAGGGTGAAGAAACACATATACCCCTGTAGTGGCGGTGTAATGCTGTGGGGTACTTGTCTGGATCCCCACCCATCCCACCTGGGTGGCCATCAATGTCGAGAGTCAGAGACCCTGACTTATATTTCAACAAAGAGCTCCCATCTGAAGTGTCAGACACAGAGGGAGGGTTAATGGAACAACTGACTCCACTTGGAAAAGAAAGGCCTAAACCCAAGCTTTAAAGTTTTATGCAGAAAACACTCTAATCAGACTCATAGGTTCTAAAGCACAACAACCCCACAGAGAGCTGGACTTGTATGGATGGCACTTCAACCCATCTGCTCATTCCCAGCCTCTGAACTGCTGCAGTGAAGGGCAGCAGAATTGACCACAGAGGGCAATCTTTGATTTTTGCTAATCACAGTATCATTGAGGCTGGAAAAAACCTCTGAGCTCATCCAGCCCAACTCAGGACCTGACATCACCACAATCAGCTAGACCAGGGCATTAAGTACCATGTCCAGTCTTCTTAAACACCTCCAGGGATGGGGAGTCCACCACTTCCCTGGGCAGATCATTCCAGTGTCTGATCACCTTTTCTGTGAGGAAGGGCTTCCTAACATCTAACCTGATCCTCCCCTGGCTGCTTCAGGCCATACTGCATGTGGTGAGACTGGGAACAACCCAGCCACAGAACAGATACAGTCTGCAGGCCAATGCGTGAGAAAAGGCAATCGCTTGGAGGGTGCAAGCAAGCTCAGAGTGAGATGATTCTTTCAGACAAGAAGGAACCAAGAGGCACGAATTTTTTGACCTTCAAGATTCAGAGCTCAACAGAGGAGATTAAGCCTTGCAATGGGAAAGCCAAGCCACACAGATCCCCAAGGGGTAATTTCAGCTTTGCTGAGGTGGAAGTGAGCCTTTGTCACTTTTCAGAGCTGCAAGACAAGACAGGAGGTGCTGGTCCTGCTCTAGGAACAATCCCACTTCACTGTTTCTTTGAATCCAGATAGGAAATAAAGCCATTAACATCCAGTTTCTTCCAAAAAATAACCTTTATTGTTTTGGTTGTAAATATAAAAAAATGCATTGCACAATTGAACAGACCTACTGAAAAGTGCTACATATCGACAGCACAACGGAGGTTGTGTCATGCAACAGAACAGGAAACCTAGGCAAAGCAAGAGCACAACCCGAAGTCCTCACACCCTCAAGCTCGGGTTTGTTTTTTTTTGTATTTTATCCTCTTTTTAACAAGAATTAACTCCATTCACTGAAACCACATTTAAATACAAGGTTAGAAGAAGAAAAAGAGCAATGTGTTTGTTGCATTGTTAATGAAAAGGCTTGTTCCTAACAGGGGACTGTTTTGATTCAAACCCTTTTTCACATGGGAAAGTTCTGAGAGAAAAGCTGTTGAGACAATGGTGACAAAGTTGTTTTATTAGGTTCTCTAGTGAGGATCTGTTTTAACTGAATCAAATTACAATGGGGTACTACTACATCTACTCTAAGACAGTCAACAAGAGTGAAATCCAAGCAAGACTGAAAGAGAAGGAAGCTTGAGGCCTTGACTGGTGTTGTGGGAACAGTATTGGGGTCTTATAGAAGGAAAAAAAACCCCAAGCGATCTTCTCTGAAACTCAAGGGTATAAACTGAGGAGTAACACACACACTCCTGCTGTCTCACCTAATAAGACTCCAACCAAGAGTCCCCCTAAGACTGGTAAGACTGAATCCCTGAAGTTCCTAAACCAGGAATCATGAACCTTTTGCTTGTGGGTAGTTTTCCACGCAATAAACATGGAAACAAACACAAATAAAGAAAAACAAAGGTCAAATCAGCTAACAATCCATTGTTTTCAGAAGCATCAAGAATCACCCCCTCCAGAAATAACATATGAAATGGCTTTTAAATGATTCTTCACTTGTATTACAAATGCATTATGTTAGTGAAATTTTTTGCCGTGGACCTTCAGGATGGAATTGATTTAATAAGAACTGATGTCACAATTATTTTCCTTTCTTGAAGAGGGCCAACTGCTGTTTAATGAAGATTTAATTAAAGCAGTGCCCTGGTTGGGTGATTCCCTGTGTCGTGACAGACTCTCTTCTCCTCTCAAACTGTCCCTCAGGAGTTTGAGGCTTTGAAAACAAACCAACCAACTAGAATTTATGCACCCCTGTCACCTACTACTGTTGCATGCACATGCTCCCAAGGGAACGTAAAAGAACCTGAAGATATAAAGTCAAGGGATGCTGCTGTTCAGTGTCATGTTAACAGCCTTCTGTCTTTTCCAGCATTCCAGAGGAAGAGATTTAAGTGTCTGCGAATTTATGGGGCTCCTGGTATGAGAGTGTGTACAGGTATGCGTACCTGCTCACGTACACAGGAGCAGAGGACAGTGAAATCGGCAGGCGAGGCACAATTTTTCCCATAGGTACACACACCCCAAAGGAAGAAGCTAACGCCACGCAGATAAAATCCTCTCAAAACCCAGGGACACCCCATTTTGTCAGTTCTCTGTATTCAGAGGAAAGAATGTATGACCATACATACGTGACGCCAAGATCTAAGGCACAGAGAGGAACATTCTAGTAAGCCTTCCTTCAAGGAAGCCTTCCCAAAGGGTCTAGAAAAGCACAGAAGAACAAGCCAAGCAGGTCAAACGGCATTAAATCAAGAATCCTTTGGTTTTGTGCAGAGAACAGGCAATCAGGATGAAACACCTGTTTGTCTTTCTGTCCCTACTACTCTTAATCCCTTCAATTCAGGTTTGCTGCTGGGCTTTCAACACATTCCTCCTGCTAACAAGGAGCACCACATGGGCCACACAACTGCACCAGATAATGCACAAGTTCTTCAGAACTTATACTTGGGGTGGGGGGTCACCCACAGTATGATGATGAGTAGAATTTGAGGTCAGAAGGAAGCACTAGACAATCTCAATTTGACTTTGTGCGTATCACAGGCTGTAAATCTTTTATCTATCCATTCTATTGAGTGAAATATGCTGGGTTTGATGGAACTGGATTTGTATTCAATCACATGGGGATTCTTTACAAGTTCAGCACCAATTCACTACAGACACGTGTAATTGTGTAGGCACTGGGTGTTTTACTTGCTCAAGAATGCTTTGGTGACACTAAGGAAATTACACTGCTTAAATGAGGAAGTGTTACCCAACTTTTTCCTTCCTAAAGAAGTAAGAGGTCAAGCTGGATGGAGCTCTGTACAATCTGGTCTGGTGAGTGATGCTCCTGCTTGTTGCAGGGGGCTTGGACTAGATGACCTCTGGAGGTCCCTTCTAGCCCAATACATTCTATGATTCTAAGAGTATTTAGACTCCTCAGTGGGTACAGAACACAGACTAATGAGTAAAAATATAAACTGAAGTGTAAAACAGTGGAGGAATTAATACATACGTGGTCAATCTCTCGTGACATCAATCCTCAGTAGTTCTACTGTGCAGATGTGAGACACAAACCAGCTTTTTCTTCCTGTGTTTCCACACAAAACGAAAATCACAGCCCTTACAGAGCTGACTGATAAAAGAAAAGAACTCCTGATTTGCACTAACAGAGTGACAAGAAAAAAAACCACTGAATCACTGCTTTAAAGAGCAGCCACATCATTTCTGGTAATTGTACTACGTGGAAAGTGGCTTTTCACTTTTCCCTTCCTCCCCCTACACTCTTGCCTAAGTAAGCAATCTCTGACTACTCTTTTTTTTCTCTTTACTATGTGAAATCTGCAATCTTTTAATAGTGCCATGAGCTTGTTCCTCCAGCACAAGTTATTCTGACAAGCAATTTCTTTCCAAGTGTAACCAGCTCACGATGGTTTTGCCGTTCACATCTAGGTAAAAACTGCTAACGGACAACATTTTTAGCAGCCCTGTCACACTACCCCTTCCTATTCCTGTACTGTCTCTTTCAGCTTCTAATCCATTCAGTGAGGTCTGAGGTCAAAGGATTTAAGTTCAGGAGTGGTCAGACTTCCCTGGGCTTTCAAGTTTGTGTGTAGTGCGCTGTTCCTGCTGAGATGAACTCAGTAATGTCGATGATAGATGTAATGGTCAAACCTGAGTGCACTCACTGCCTGACAAGGCTGCAGGGGAGGCACTTTGGAACCTGTTACCTGAAAAGTAGAGCAAAACCACAAGTGGGTCTGTTTCTGGACAATTTGACTGTTGATTTCTTTCTAGAAAGCCAGATAGGCATTTTTAACATACGTATATGCGTGTAGCTATCTGTATCTCTATGAGATAGCCCAGTGAGAACTTGAGGGGCACTTCCCCACTAGCCAGAGTGCTAAATGATTTAACTTTCACAATCAGTGATCAAAACAGGGGGTTTTGAGCACTGATTTATAAAAAAATTTACACTTATTCAGCACATTTTTATCCAGATGTATGCCAAAGAATATTGCTTGATTGAGTACCTTACATATGAAAGACCTCGATATGGATCTCCCCCAGAAAGTTTACTCACTATTTCATTACTATGACAACCTTTACACATGATTTCAACAAACCATTGCTTAGCTGAGGCCCTGGCACAGGGACGTGGGCTTTCACATGTGCCACAGACTTCAAACAGCGTGTCAGATCTACTGTTAAAAAGCTAAGAGCACCTCCTCGTGCAGCTACGGAGAGGGACTCAATACTCAGATGTCATTGTCTTCCCTTTTGTTTCTTCCCATCTGCAATAGACCCCTTCATCCCCCAATTCCTCACAACTCACAGTACCTCTGCTCAGGGATAGGGCCTTGGGGTTAACCTTTCATGCTTTCTTCTGGCTACAGTCCTGCTCTCACTCACGCGAACTCTGCAACAAAAGCCATTAGCTGCAAAATTGCACTACAAAGAGGAAAGAAAAATACTCCCCGTGCTTAGTCCCACTCCCCAAACCTATTATTTCTTTTGAAATTTGCCCCAGTAAATGGAGAACATGGGATAATGCCGAGAAAAACTTCACCCCCAAGAGGAAACCTACTGACCTCATTTCAGGATGGGCAATGCCCAAACGTTTTAGCTGCTCCTCTTATTAGCTCTGCAACAGCCTGTTAAAACACCTCCTGCTTCTGAAACTGGAAGATAATACTCAGGGAAGGTGCCAGAGAAAATTACTCAAGGTTTGCATAGCCCTTCAGGATCAGAATTAAGTAACAAGTAGAATTACAAGAGTCATAGGATCATTCCAGGTTGGAATGAGTATCCCAGTGCTGTCTCAGGCTGGACAATCACTGCTCTAAGGAGAAGAGCTGTATCTGCAGCAGAGCACAGAACATGTCATAGAAAAATGCTAAGCGCTATTTTGGGTTTCAAAGATGCTTTTGTGTTTTACAATTTACACTGAACATATCCTTCCCATACAAACTGAGCTGAGTCCTTCAGGTTGTTCAGGGAGAAGGCAGAAAGAAGCAGCAAAAAGAGACAAAGCAAACAACTGACTACAAGTCTGGGTGGTTTGAAATAGTTTCTGAGATTAAAAAGAAGCCAATTCCTTAGGGTTACAAACTCCATTCTTGTCTCTGAAGTGCTACTACATTTACCTATGGATGTTTTACATGAGCACATTTGATGAGGAAGGCTGCAGAAGTGCAAGACAACAGTTCACAAGCTCAGTGGGTATGAAATTCATGTATCCGTCCTAACTGCAGGATCTGTGCAACCTACAACTGCTTTCTTGCACTTGCTGCACAGCCCCTGCTACTCATCTGCAACGGCTACATGAGGAAAAATAACTATCATCAGCTACTTTATTTACTAGAAAAGAGTGTCCTGAAACAGATCATCCACAATGATACACTCATTAAAATAAAAAATACACAAAACACAGCCTGAGATTTTAATTCTAGTATGTTTGTCACACGCTGACATCACCGACGGATTTTTCTTCCCCTTTGGTTTGTTAATAGCATCCTGTTTAACAGTTTTCATTCTTCAAGTAAAACAAATGGAACTGAATAGCAGAAAACAAAATAAAAAGCACATTTTGTCTCATGAAAGCAAAAGTGTATTTCCACTTGAAGAGAACATTCCTCGGTATACAAGACTTTACACTTCAGAGAGCTTGATGCTCGAAGCTGTTTCATAGAAATAGGTTTGTTGCATATAAATGCACGCTGCATTGATGGAGATATATTGCTGCCTGCAGGACTCAAACCTGCTAAAGTTACCTGAGCTTGGTGTTTTCTCACTTAATGGAGTACAGCACAGCACTGAAGAGGATTCAAAACCTTATGACAACGTTGTGTCACGCTTCCACGTATTCTGAAGGCAGAGCCAGATGCCCTGAACGTCTTCTCGGGTGACGAGGTGAATTCTTTCTAAAGTGCACTGATTGGAAGGAGACTCGCCAGGCTGCTGGACCGGCTGCTCCTCTACCTCTTGTATAAGTGACTCCTTGTCTTGTTCAGTTTTGTTCACCTTGATAACTGCCTCAGTGGCTTGCTCTGGCAGGCGCGATGGATCTGACAGGACTGAAGTGGTTGTACTTAGATGCCGGAGGGTGTTTAGCACCACTAGAAAAAATAGGCAGGAAAGTATCATGAAAAACCCTTTGTTTAACTGCAAACACTGTGCAGGTACTGCAAGGCTGTTATACTGACAGAATTATGGAGATACTTCTGCACCTTCACAGCAAGAAACACAGATGTGCAAGAGCTGTACCTGGGGAACAAGGAATGGAGATCTAGGACTTTTAAAAGCCATAGATTTATAGATTCTTAGAATGGTTCAGGCTGGAAGGGACCTCAAAGATCATTTAGTTCCAAACCCTCTGCCATGAGCACGGACACCCCCCACTAGACCATATTGCTCAAAGCCCCAGCCAATCTGGCTTTGAACACTTCCAGGGAGGGGGCAGCCACAACCTCCCTGGGTAACCTGGTTCAGTGTCTCACTACAAACAGAAGGTCATTCCAAAGTTGACTATGAATCTCCTATCATTCCTTCCTAACGAGATAAATCCCAGTGTCAAACTTACTCCAACAAGAGCAGAGTACATAAAGCATAAATGCAGACTGAGACTATTTAAACTGTGTTATCTGCATTCAGCACCCCAGTGGGTTTTTCTGTTCAGGGCTAAGTGCGCAACCAAGAGTCTTCATAAGAGGTTCTTATGTCTTCACAAGAGGTTCTTTCCTTTCCACTAAGATAACAAAAAGGAACTGCAAGTCATATTGAGCATCACGTGCTTTCTTTGTCAACCTCTGACTTTGAAGAAATGGTATTTTATATGGTCTCGCTTCCTATGAAGTGCAGTAACTGCTGGATAAAACTTCACTTACTTGGCCTCAGAACAGGAAGAGGACAGTGCTGATCCAACCAGGCCATCACAGTTTGATTCAGATCCTTTAAGCTCGTTGTGGAAACCATCCCGTTGAAGGACTCAAACAGCGGCTTAATAATAATGCTGAACTGCAAATGAGCAAACGTTAAGGGAGACAACAAAGGAGGAGTTCAAAACATTCCACGGGAAAGGCTACAAGAGCTCACACAGCAGAGAAAACAACGATCAGAGAGACTGCAACATCTCAATGCTTCTTTTTTGAAATCCCCAAGGCTAAGGCAAAAGGAAAACAGAGCCACTTGCTAGTGATGCTCATTATTTATTGAAAATTTCCTGCACAACTCACCCGATCTCCCCCAAACCAACCCCTGCTGTGACACTCCTGCAAGCATATCAGTATGTGAAACTTCTACATCCATGTAATTCATTGCCACCTCTTTCATGTAACACTGATGCTTTTATAGCTTCACAGAATCACAGACCAATACTGGTTGGAAAGGATCTCCTAGATCCCCAAGTCCATTCATTCCCACACCAGCAAAAAAACTCAGTACCTGAGAGATGTAAAAACATAAACTAACCCCCTCCATGCTGCCACTCAAGCAGGGCATGAAGCAGCATGGGTACACGGTTCTTCAGGGATGGGGACTCCACCACTTTCCTGGGAAGGCCCTGCCAGTGCTCAGCCACTCTTTCTGGAAAGGATTTCTTCCTAAGTTCCAATCTAACCCTCCCCTGCCTCAACTGCAGACCACTGGCCCTGCTTCAGACAGGACTCTTAGCCTGTAGTGCATTAAAATATACAGAGCCTCACCACCAGGCTCCCTGGTCCCAGCTCACGGGCCTTCAGATGAGCTTTCCCAGAATGGTCACTGTATGGAACTTGAACCAGCTTGTTACCTCCAGGATAATTCACCGAGAGGATTCCAGCGTACAGGTACGCTTACTTCAGAAGTTGGTTGACTGATTAATCAGAAGACTCAGAATCTGTGGTTTTACCACGTTACTCCAGATGGGATTTTCTGACTGTAGTCAGCAGGATGTGACAGTGTGACCCAAACCAATCTCAGTGTTGTCATGCACCCCATCTGCCTGTTGTGGCTGACACTCAAGATAGGACTAACAGTTGCCTGGAATACCTGAGGGGATTTGCATGCCCTTATGGCTACAAGGAGGTGACTTAAAGAACAACACAGGTATTGATATTCAAGAGTTGTCTATTCTTGGGTTACCTCTAGGAACCCAAACCCACATTTCCCTCCTACATGCAACAGAAACTTTTTCATCTTCACGTTTGTAATGAAATGAAACTGCTCTTCCTCTGTCTTGCAGTCATCTCATAAGGAAGATCTTTTTTTGTATCAGGACTCACCCTTGGAGTCTACTCTACTGCAAGAGTTTCTAAAATGTACCAGTGAGTGTTAAGGATTCAATCCAGCTGTTAGAATGACAGCTGTTCTGTTACAGCAATGTGTAAAGTGAAGTTTGGGAACATTACTTTGTCTATCAACCTTCTCTTTCACCAACTCCAGAAGCTTTTGTCTTTCCCCAAATACTACAAAAACCCAAGCTACCTAAAATTGCATCTTTATCCCTGATAAAGATCCCTCTGGCAAGCATTTAACTTGCAAATTCTAGAGCCAGGTCGGACACTGGAGCAGCATAAAACATGCTAATTCACTCAGCAAACACATGTGGATGCGGACACTGAGGGGCTGGAGCAGGACCAGAGAAGGGCAACAAGGCTGGGGAAAGCTCTGGCAAAGAGGCCCTGTGAGGAACAGCTGAAGGAACTTCGGTTATTTAGTCTAGAGAAGAGGAGGCTGAGAGGAAAACTTGTAGCTCTCTGTAGCTACTTAACAGCAGGTTGTAGTGAGGCTGCTGCTGGTCTCTTCTTCCAAATTACTAATGATAGGATGAGGAGAAATGGCCTCAAGCTGTGTAAGGGGAGGCTTAGGTTTGCTCTTAGGAAGAAGTTCTTTCCTGAGAGAGTAGTTGGGCACTGGACCAGGCTGCCCAGGGAGGTGGTAGAGTCCCCATCCCTGGAGGTGTTAAACAACCGAGTAGCTAGAAAACTTGAGGCCATGGTCTAGGGGTTAGGGAGAAGTTGGGATGAGGGCTGCACTTGATGATCCTGGGCCCTTTCCAGTCTACGATTGTCTCTAAATATTTTTTTTAAATATTCCTATTAAAATCTTCTAGTTCTGTAATTCCCTTGCAATTGTTCCAGAGATAACAGAGCTATAGAACCTAGAGTTTCTGCAGCTGCACCAGCTCTAAGTTATCAGGTTCTGTGCGAGATCTAAGATTGTCCTTCAAAAGGATGCTAAAAGGAAAAGAATCTTTCTAGGGCCAACACAAACCAGGAAACACCAAAGGAAGCATTTTCACACATCAAAGTAGTAAAGGTGCAGTACTTCATGGCACACAAGCACATATACTAGTCATACCAGTAGTGAGAGAGGAAATAACCAGCACAGAAGACAAACAAACAAAATATCAAGTGCAAACAGCTGGATGAACACATGAAGCTTAATAAGAAACTGCTGCTTGTTGCTGATTACTCATCTCTCTGAACTGGTTCAAGCTAATAATGATCCAAACTAGTTAAGTTCACACAGCCCAGCACAAATGCAGCAGCTAACTTGGTTTCGTTCTGTTTGTGTCTTTCTGCAGGTTTTAGAACTGCCACTGCAGCAGCGTCTGTAAGTGTTTGGGAGACTTTCCCCAGCCTCTGTTATTCTCTAGTCAGTTTTTCCAAAAGGCTACAGGAGCCACAGTTACAGATGCTGGTGACGTTTTGTGCTGGAGGCTAACACCACAAAAACCTTGTCTTTGTTCTACTCTGCATGATGTTGTATTCATATGGTTACCTCCCATACTCTTAGGTAAGCAAGTTCTGCTCACAAGAGCAAGCATTCACATCTGCATATTGATGGGCATGAAAAGTGAGGACAGATGTTACTTACATAATAACAACATATGTGGACATGTGCCCACAGCATCAGAATCCAGAGTTCTCAGCTCTATGTGTTGCTACCAAACCTCAAGTTAAAGGATACAATCCAGAACTTCCAGTTCTGCAGGGTCCTGCTCCTCACATACTCATCAAACATCTTCCTCATGCGGTCAAATCTCTGCTGTGTTACAGGAGCCCCAGTAGCAGGGAGCTGCTGTTGACAAGAACTGAAAAGACAACATTCTGAGGTCAGAATCCCCACCAGAAGGGACACTCTTCTAGTCCAGAATCAATTACAGCAAGAGAAATATGTGTGACCCTAGTAGCTCAACACATGGACACCCTCTGCCCCATATAATTGTTGTAGCCAAGAATATCACACTCTTTTCCCCATCAGCTTTGTCTCTAGTCACACAGCAAAGCTGTTTCTCAAGCTGCTGCACACTCCTTGTTTAGAAGCAACAAAACTGAAACTGAAGTATAAACACAGAGCAAGGCCTTTTTTGGCACCCAGTTAGAAAAAGGAACATTAGGAGTCAAAGGAAAATTTACAAAGCTACTCCTGAGCAGTTTTAACAACAAGCATTAATAGAGATCCTTAAGAAACAGATTGATTTTAAGTAAAACCAAACAGAGATCATCATACTTTTCAAGTTTTTGATTTGCTGATAGATCTAGAACATAATGTCTCAGCCTAAGGCTTCTGTAGATGGAAGAAAAGCCACTGGGGTTCTCAATATGCAACAGTATAGAGCTACTGTAAACCCACAAAGGAAACTGAGGCACCAGGAAGGTGAAGCTCCATGATTTCAAGTCCTGTGTCTCATGATTTCAACCATATTTTCCTATAAAGACTGTGTTTGGAAAGGAAACTTCAGCAAAGCCATCATGAAGAGTGTTCCATCCTCCAGTGCATCAGCACCAGCTTCTTATCAGAATTATTCCAAGCTGAAGCACCTTTCCCAGTGCTGCCACTGTTGTGCATTCATGCTCAGAGCTTGCTGAAAATCCACACGGTTTGCTACCAACATCCATCCCACAGCACCTACGCTTTTAGTCTGGAAGTTGGTAGCAACCCTGCTGCTCAACACCCATCAGAGGCAGCCATTCCCTGCTGTCAGCCAAAGCAACGTTCAAGCTGCTCTGCTTCATTACAGAAAGCTCCCCAAATCTCACATGATGGCAGTGTTTAGCTCCTCGATTTCTTCCCGAAGGCGCCTGGTTTCCTCTTGCATCTGGGTTCTTTCCTGCTGTAGTTTACCGATATATTCTACAGTTTTCTGGAGCGTGCCTGCATGGCTGATCTAGACCAAACACAAACATAGAGCTCACTGTCTGGAACAAAGCTGAACAGATGAAGAGTTTTGCCCCTAAACCTGTTGTAACACCCAGAAAAGCACCTCAGCACCTCTTCTTAAACCTCCTCTGCTACATGCACAGCTAGGCAGAGCAAAACACTAACCTCTTCATTTCTCTGACTCCTGTTTGCACACCAGTACAGAGAAATGGGGTTGCAGTGGTTGTTTTCTTCCATAAATCCCTTTTTTCTACCTCATTGAGAAAAGAACTTCAATGACTTTAAATTCTTTATTTCATTCTCTACTCTCTTAAAAAGATTTACAATTCTTCAAGTCTTGAAGGATGGGCTACATCTGCTGATAAGATTTATAGAGCTGCTAGAAGCACTGCTCGAGATTATTTTGTTTGAGAACCCTCAAGTTATTAAACAGAAGGCACCACAGTTTAGCTACCACCAAAGGAGACAGAAAACAATACCACAGATATTTTTTAAAACTTTTGTTTTAAAGAGCTTTAAAGTTGAGGGACAAAATAAAGATCTGTACTTGAGAAATGAAACAATCAGGTGATGCACTGAAGCTGAGTGATCAAAAGTGATTTTTACCTTGCAAATAGGATATTCACATCAGGAAGGAAAATTCTGACAACGGTCTAAACGTATAAAATTATTAAGATGCTGTAAAGGCATCACAATGCTTGTAACTGTCTGCTCAAAAGACAGGTGATAGGGGTTAAAAAAAAGCCCTGAGATTATTAGCTGTGAGCACAAGGCCAAATTCTGAAAGGCAGCTGGGTGATACTAGAGGTAGGGAATCCTGGAGGGATTTTCAAAATCATCCAAGCTGACCAGGTCCTGACTTCTCCTGGGCTTTTTTAGTTTTCCTCTGGCTCACTAGCGTGTTCCAACAGTACGTGCAGGCACACAAGGTTGCTCTGCCATGCTCTCAGCTGTGTTTAGCATGGCATGAAGCTTAAGCTAACAAGTTGTGCTCACAGGTGAGTAATTTTAGCTCAAGGTGTGTTAAACTAGACCCAGCATCACACCAACGGCATCTGCCTGGCTTCTGGCTGGCTCAGGGTTCAGGCAGAATAATCTTACAGTACTGGTTGCCACCATAACCTTTTCAGGCCCAGTTATGGGGACTAGAACCCTTCCAGAAGGGGAAAAGAGAGCCAACAGGTGCCATTAATGGGAAATGCAATCATGAAAACAATCTTCATTATGGGCTCCCCAAGAGCAAGGGCTACAAAGATCAGTTTTGTTTCTTTCCCTCTTGGCTTTAAATCTGCAGCATCTCATCCGACTTGCGTGACATTTGAAGCTGCATCAGAATAACGTATAGAAGATGAAACATTTGCACACACTTTTGACTATAAACGGTGGATTTATGACCCTTCCCTCTCCCATCCAAGTATCTTCACAGTTTCAGTCTACAGTGAAGACATGAAATTTATTAACAAGTGCTTTTTGAACGGCTCTTTTATTCCATATTAAGTGACAATGCTGCCAAGTTACTTACCGACTTGGAGTTGGCTGAAACCAAGCTGTTCAGAGTACTGAAACCAATCCTGATATTAAACCTTCGTTTCTGTTCTGAAATATGCCTCATTCTTCGATTCTGCATAAATAAAATGAGCTCAGTCTATGCAGTTCTTCTTTACCATTTTACTACTACAACTACTTCAGCATCGTGTTTTGTCAAGTTGGGACATTCATAGCCTTCCCAGTCAAAGCTACTTGACTAGAAATTTGCAAACAATTATTTAAATTATTAAAAAGAAGCATCAACTAATTTGATTTCCAAACCTTGTAGGTTTTTTGAAGTAAAAATTCCCATTTAAGACTTCAACAACTTCCTTTTCTGAAGTAAAATTCCAGTTTTATGAAACATGTGAACAGTCAGGATCTTACTGAAACCTTCGTGTTTAAAATAATCCCTTTAATTTATTCCTTGTAGGTAACATCTCACAAATAACAGAAATAAAGAATGAAGAAAATAATCCACAACTCTGGTCTACCCTGAGGGATAAAGGCTTTGTCAGGAGTTAAATCAGCAATTTAATTTATAACATTCAAACATAGCTGTTTCTAAAAGCCTTGGAAGAAATACAGAAAACAACGGCATAAAGCACTTAAATAACTGTCCAAACCCCCTGAAAATGCAGGTTCAAGAGCAGAACTGACATTTCCAGCTCTCCATGCTTTGCCAAACTGAGAAAGATAATGTTACCCAACAATACTGAACTGTTCAGCCCAGCTAACAATGCAGAGGAGCAAAAGAACAGGCATCTAGAAGCTGGCAAACACCACTGTTTTGCTCTTGTCTCAGAAGAGAATGACTGACAGTCCTCATCTACAGCTATTCCTGCCGAAGCAGGTGAGTTGAAATGGCTGGAAAGCCTTTCCCTGCTGCAGCACCCTTTACTTTTAAGAGCACTCCTCCATCTAGTGGCCACCTCCCCACCAGTCTCAGTTAACTCCTTCCTCTATGAACTCCATCAGGCTGCAGCTACTGACTGTGAGCTTTTACCCCAAGCAGATAACTGCAGATTTTAAAGAGTAACTCGCAGTATGCTCAACAAGGGGCAGCTCTGATTCTCCTCTGCAACAGAACTAGAACTGAGAGCAGTCACAGCCTGCAAGTGTTGAAACTTACCTTTCTGCCCTGAGACTAATTAAGCTGATTCCCACTCACAGGATATGCAAAGACAAGCCAGAAAGGGCTGGCACTTGCAAAACAGTGAAGTAACATTCCCCCCCCCCCCGCTTCACGACAGAAGGACTGAAAGGGTTATAGCTGTTGTCCTGCATCAGTTGTTTTTTGAGGACAGGTTTCTCACACCAGAGAAAGTGCCCTGACAAGGTCAGCTCACACATGTGGTACAGCCAGCTTTTCAGATGCTACTCTAGACGGCCAAGTTCTTACCCCAATAATTATTGAAGTGTTTTACAGCTGTAACTTGTGGAGTCTATGGAGCTGCTTCTCTGCAGAGCAGCATAACATCACTGAAGACAAACAACTAACTCAGGAAGTCAAGAACTCCCCCTCCAGCAATGGCCCAGAGCCCTGCAGACTCAAGAGCCCCAACAGAACATTGGCAAACAGCCACAATTTCAAAAGCTCAACCTGAAACCTCTGCCCAAGTAAACTGAGACCTGCCACAACACTCCTGTGAGCCACAGCAGGAACTGCTGTTGTGACTATAAGGACCTGCAGTGGTACAGTTAAGCCTAGCCCCACTGGTGCCACATCCCTGAGGGCCAGAGTAGATTATTCAAGTCTGACATTTAATATTGAACAGAGCAGCATAAGCTACACCTAAGGCACAAACACTCCTGTTCCTGAAGCACAACTTACTCTCTAGTCCATGCTTAGACACTAGGGCAGAAAGGCAGCTACAGAGGCAAAGACAAAAGCACCTCAAAGAAAAGGACACACACCTTAAGCGCAGTCAGAGTGGGGTCAGTGGCAGGTTTTCCTGAGCAGCTGTTCTGGGGAGACTGTGGACTGGGGCTCTGCTCAGAGGTGCAGGGGGAAGCTTGGCCTGAATTCTGACAGTCACGGCCTTCATAAAGGAAGAAAGACAAGTCACATTAAGAGCTTTCTGTAGCAAATGTTAACTGCTGAGAAGTTTCTATTCAGAACTGAACTGAAATGCAGTTGGCAACCAAATTACACCCACTGATGCAGCAACCACATGCTAGAAAACATCAGGATTGCTGGGAAAGCTTAGCAGATCATGGAATGATGCTAATATATCCCAACAGGAATATGAAATACACTTCACTCACGCACACACACACACATACATACACACACTCCAGCAAAGGCATGTTAGATGTGTGGTGTTCTGCTAGACTCCCCCATTTGAGCTCCTGGTGATCTGGCACATGACAGGAACGCTACAAGGAGTTTACCAGCAAGACCAGCATCTGCTGCTAACACCAGCCCAGAGACTGCTCTATCAACACACATACAAGAGGAGTCTTTGCACTTACCTACTGGTCTGAGATACTCCAATCAACATTACACTTAGGATACTGAACAACAAACCTATTGAGCACTTTCTACACAAGATGCCTTTTCAAAGGGTTTGATTTCTCAGTGACTCTGACAGTAAATCCCTTCAGAAAGGAGCCACCAGCAGGAAGTCCCAAATGACAGTTTGTGGGAACGCTGCATAGCGCTTCAAGACAAAACAAGTGGATGCAATCGATGCCACAGGGTAGAAGGGCCTCAAAATTGATTCAGAGATCCTCAAGGCTCATTTACCTGCTGCCTAACCACTGGAGACACTGATATGTGCAGAAGAAAGTGAACGCTTACAGCTTTCTAACTTACTAGGTGTAGGTGAGGGAACTTGTGAACTGCTACAGTGGGAAGGGATTTTCTCTCCTTTCACCAACACATCCTGGACTACACTAGGAGAGAAGAGATGTGAGACTGTGGACTGGGTTTGTTGACTATTTGGTGCTTGCTGTGCTGGACCAACCAGAATGTTACTATGGAAGTCCGTCACCCCGGGAGCCTGGGAACAGCATAGGAATAGCACAGAGAAAAGCAGAGAGCAGGAAAAAGAGCAGGAAGAGGGGGGATGGGGTGGAAGGAGAGAAGGGGAGAAAAAGTGAGAGAGACAGAGACAGAAGGAGAGACAGAGAGAGAAAGAAAGAGAGAAAGAGAGAGAGATATTCGTTACCTTGCCTTTCACTAAAAGCAGCAAATTAACACATGATTAACAATCTGATGACATGAAATAAGGGCTAATATATAAAGAATTGTAAGGCACTGAAATCAGACTTCTGGCAGGAGACCAGTATCCTTTCATAACTTAAAGCAGTATTACAACATATCTACAGCATAATACTCTAAAAACTATTTCCATCTTCCTGCAGACAGCATATGGGGAAACCCACTTGCACACACTGTCAAGGCCAGCTTTCCAGCATGTAAATGGAAAGGTGATACCCTGGGTTCCTTCTACCTCCTGCACAACCAGGAGAAGAAGCACAAACCATCCCCATTCATGGCACTGCATATACATGCCTCTGCAATCTTACTGCTGGCTGAGACAGAGCCCATGAAGACTAGACAGTGCTTCCAGGCCCAAGAAGTAGCTCAGTTAAAAAATAAGCAAACATGATGCTAAATGCACAAACGCAGATGCTGCGTAAAAGGAGAGGTTTAGTGAACTAGTTACTCTCCTGAGCAGGTTACAGCTTTAAGTATTTGCAAATAACAGGCCTAAAAAACAAACATTGGGTTTTTTTTCTTCTCCTTACTCTGACAATTCCAGCTGGTGCAATTGCAACATTAGACTGAGACGTGGCTGGCGTCAAAATCCCCTCTCTTTTTAAAGGTGCTGGAGTTACAATCACAGCTCTGGGCTGTCCCTGAAAGGCAGCTGAAGAACACAAGTTAGAATAGTTAATGAAACAAAAAAATATAGGAAAAAAAAGAGCTTGCAATCATTTGTCATTGATCAGGGGATTAATGACCCCTATTAATGCTATTTCATTGCAATACAAAGTGACACCAGTGTTCTGATAATCTCAATCCCATGAATGTAATAGAAAGGGCTCTAACAGACCAGTTATTTCTGAGCATCACTTCCAGCATCGCTGTTTCAAGCTGAATTTATGGAGGTACCCAGTAAATGAGGGAGGTGCAAAGCATCTTCATTCTCTCAGAGCTGAGTTGCACAGGAGGATCTTCACCTCTCCTCTCACATTCATACTTCAGGCTTGCTCTGCTGACCCAAAAAGGGTCAGTGACAGAAACTAAGTGAAGGATGCCCATGCAGTATTTCACACTCCCTTATGGATGTGTACAGATGTATATATATGTAAAATTCTCTTCCTCACCACTCCACTCACTTCTTCCACTGGTTTTACAGCTGCTTGGTATGTCACATAAATACAAGAGAACCAAATCTGATTGGGAAACTGCACTGAAACTCCAGAAAACAGGCTAAAGAACCCGCTCTGCAATGTCACACAGGTACAGGTAACTGCAATAGCAGCAACTGTCTCCACAAAGGCATCAAAAATAAGTGTGTAGAAGAGGGACTTTGGCTCCACATCAGGAATCAGGGGCTTTGCTCTAAAGCTTTTCCCACCACTATGGTATTCTAGTCTAATATTGATCTGTGAAGATGGTATTGCCCCTGCAGTTCAGACCCTGAGCTCCCCCCAGCAGCACCAAGAGCCAGATTCCAAAAGAAAAGACAATTTGTGGTTCAGCCGCAGGAAAAGCCTGAGCTAAGTGCCTCCCACTGAAGAGGGACCACGATAACTTAACTCCCTGGGTAAGGACACCCTTAACAGTCTGTGTGCCCAACCCTCACATGCCTCTCCTGCAGATTTCGGTTCAATGGTGACTCATGGTTTAGAATCTTCTACTACAGCATTGGATTCCTCCTCTGTCTCAAGATGAGCCATTAACTGTTCTCATTTTGTCAAGCTGCAGCTTCTGCTGACAGTTGTAGCCTCCTTACTGCGAGGTTTGTGCTGGCTCTGGACACCCTGTTTTGCTTAGCTGAGTAAAACTTGAGCATATGTAGGTGAAAGTTCACAGCCTGTGGCCTGAGGCTTCACCACATCCAGCTACTCATGCTAAGGAGTGCTAAACAAGCAGCATGTCACATCACACAACACTGTGCTGTAACCCCCTGCGCCCTAACGCTAAACCATTTACTCTGAGCTACTCATTCTATTTAAAACTTCCTTACTTCAGCTAAACAACTGGTATTTATCAGCACTGAGTTGTGATGTTTGAAAAGCATCCCAACAGCTCAGTCGCTTCTAGTCTCTGCAGTCTGGTGTCAGGGTATCGAAGAACACACACAGCAGGACAGGGAGATGTGCAGGATATTAACATCCTCTCCTCCACTGTGGCATCTATGACCAGTAACTGTGGTTTGAATCGACTCAAGTTTCTGCCTTTATTAACAAGGCCTGTGGACTGCACAGCCCTTGTGTGGGTAGATCTGGCAGAGAGCACAGTCACCCCGAAACAGGGAGTTCATTCTCTCTCTGAACACTCCCACACACAAAGCTGGAATCACAACCCTTCCACTGTTTACTGGTGTTCAGTCAGATTCAGGACTTCTCTACCAAGCTGAAGAGCCCACTCTTACCAGTGCATTACTGCTGCTGCTCAAACTGGGGTGATGACAGCATTTCTCCACGTGAAGCCTCACAGATTGATCAGACAAACTGTGCAGATTTTGGAGACCTTATCCCACAGGACAGCAGATGTTACATGTCCCTTTCTAACACAGGTGAAAGGGCTACTTGTTTTATAGTCAGGAGATGATTTGTTTGTCCTGAAGACAAATGAATGCCTTAGCTACAAGTACCAGTGGTTGTCCTACTGCTAAAAATAAAGCTCCAGTCTTTGCATAAAATCTTAGATTTGACTTCTGAGCTTGGTGTCCCAGTGGTTTAGGAGCACTGTGACCCCTGAACGCTGTCTCTGCCAGGAACAAGAAACCACCAACTTCAAATCTAGAGGAGAAGCAAAGCCAGTGGAGTGGTTGTGATGGTAACTGCTGAAGTACTGGGGGGAGGAACAACCCAGGAAGCACTAAGAAAGCTGGGAGCAAAGGCTTTCTGAAAGTGAGAGCTGCCAGTGCATTCCTGGGTGAGAAATGCATGTCCCCACTGCCAAAGGAACATAGACTCTTGCTTTGTAAAGTACAATTAACACCCCAGTGCTATTAATACTGTTGTTCCCAGTGCTAGAATTAGATCCTCGAGTCTGTTCTACTCCTGCACAGTGATTTTTTGGTGGGTAACCGCAGTGCCCAGCCCTGGCAGACACACCTACCCCTCAGTAAAGCCCTTTAAACAATATTCCTCCAGGCAGAGTTTTTCTTGGGTTCTTGTTGCACATTTCAGGCAGCTGAAGTCACTTGGCTCCCAGCCAGCACAAGTCTAAAAACAGTGCAATAATCCCAAGAAAAAATGTACTGCCTGTCCTGCTCTAGCCTTGAGCTTTTCCACAAGAACCACCAAGAGCCAAGTTCTCTCTGCTCACACTTGCTATTCTTAGCCCTGTGCAGTGCCAATGGCTCCAAACCACACCCCACGTGGAGGTCCCAGCAGTCACTCAGAAACTCACACTCTAAACCCAAACCCACAGCGCTTCTGAGAGCCTCTCAACAGCCCGTAATTTGCTTGAGACAGAGATCTCCAGCTCCCCCTGCCTGCCCTTAGCTGTCCCCCACTGAAAGGGCTGATTCGTAACACCCAGCACAGATGGCAGATGACAGGCTTCCCTCTGGATGAGAGTTGTGGGTCTCTTCAGCTGTTGCTCCCTAGCCAACACTGTGCTGAGTCTCCGTTTCAGAGTCATCTAAGACAAACATCAGTATTACCAGGGGATGAGCACCCTGCTATGACAGTGTGGTGATACACAGGCAGGTGAATTGGATTTGTCCAGGGCAATCAGGTGAGTCATCCACCACACACTATGTCCCTGCTATCTCCTGCTCTACTGTAGGGGCAGAGTTGATGAGAACAGCACTGAATATCAAGCTCAGCGTTTCCATGGGGCAAAGCACAGAGCTTTAGTGATCCCATGTGCTTGCTGATGCATCCACACAGCCCAGCACTAACTTCACAGGGAAATAACGCCTCTCAGAGGTCAGACTTTCACATTCACAATCAAACTGCTTCCAATCCTCACAGCAGTCCAGAGCATCCCACTGAACAGTGTAACCACACACCAGTGGGTTCAGGGGCTCCTTGAACACCCTTGGGGTTATGTTTATGATTCTGTGATTTTTACTTATGATATAGACCCAGAAAAACAAGAAGGTCTCTCCCTCCTGTACTCCCCCTCAGAAACCCATCACCACAGCAGTGCTTCTCACCTGGGGTGATGAAGGCATTCTTTACCAATAAGGACACTGTTTCAGGCTTCACAACAGGCACTACTTTTTTTGACTGTTTGGGCTTTGTGCCAGCAGTGGCCAGAGGAACGACTTTGGGGAGTGCAAATGTCAGCTGGGACTGGAGCTGGGGCCGGGGCTGCCCCTGCAGAACAGTAGTCTGGAAAGCCAGGTTACAAGGCACTCCTGCACCTGGCTGCTGCGTTGCCAAGAGGAGGTTCTGGCTCTGGCTGAAGGTGGTGGCAGGGGCATTGTGCGTCAGTGTGGCAGAAGCCGTGTGGGTGATAACTGTGGAGTCACAGACGCCAAACTTCTGGCTTTCTGGTGCGGCAAACGTAGCAGGCGAAGAGCTTACGCTGGAACTCAGAGGCACTGCAGGCAACGGGGACTGGTGCTGTTGCGTCGCAGGTTGAAGCAGTGGCAAGGGGGTCTGAAACACTGGCATAAAAGTTTGTGGCCCACTGAGAGATGAGTCAGGAGTGAAGTCCGCTGGCTGGAGGAAAGATCCTCCACTTCTAATGTTGGAACACTGGTCAGTGCCAACATCAGGAATGATAGGAGCAGATACTGAGGAAGTAATCAGTTCGTCACTGATGTTCCCTGCTGGAAGGGTGTTGGGCAATGAACCCGCTGGCAGGACAGGAGACTGACAAAAGAAAAATATTACAGATTCAGACACAACCCCTGAAACTCTTGTCTGCAGTCCTTCTGAGAAGGACATGGCTCACGTCTCAGCCTGAGATGAGGCTGGTTTGAACACTGAGAATGTCTCTTACCTGGGATGACTGGCTGCTGCTTTCTGTTGTAGCTGAGCTGACAGCAGACACAGAAGGGAATAAATCTGAAATATGAAAGTCAACTATTAATTCTCTCTACCCTCAAGTTTCTATAGAATCAAATTCACAGGAATATCAATATTTGGCAAATAATGAGTTAAATCACTTCATCACTAGGAAGTGTTAAGTGAGAAAACCTTAACAATTCTCTGAGTTCCAAGTGCCCACATCTGAGGCTGTCTTTAATTACTCCATGATGGTCTAAATGCTATTCTCTTGAAAAGGAAATTAAGATTCAAATGTTGGAATAAACAGTCCTCAAGTGACTCTCACACCCAGGTAACTGAAGGACTGGGGTCATAGTAATGGGGGAGTTGCTGAAATAGGAACAATAAAACATGTATTGAGTACTTGCCACCTTTCACTGAAATCTTCTAAAGAGATTAGATAGCTGCAATGTTTAATCTGTTAAAAAGTAGTTCATTAATTATTGCAATTTAAAAGAAATATTTGCTTTATATCTATATATATGATTCTTACCCTGAAAAGGCTCAAAAGTATCCATGAAATCAAAATTTGGCTGGAGAGGAATAAGCCCTGGTTGAATCATGTCAGCATTTCCTAAGTGTGCTGCAAAATTCAGGAGACAGATTAGATTCACTTCACGTCACCCGCACAGTAATAGCAGCAGGAACATAGCATTTGGCTATAACACCACCACACACTCCACAGCCAGGACGCTCGGCCAGGATGTTTCCAGAAAAACTGTTGCTGAAACACGCTGAGCATCTGCTTTTCTTCAGAACTACAGCATGGTCCTGAAATCAAAAGTTTTTGGCTAGTAACGCGGAGAAGGTGAAGGCTCTAATAACTGGGGATTGTCAAGCCTGGATGCCTCCACTCCCAACCCTCCTGTCCTGTCCCTGTTGCACAATCCATGCACTTGCTGGGAAGCACAGCCTGAACCACCACAGCTCACTGGTTAAAATAAACCAACATCCATTTCATGGTGCCGTAAGTACACTTCACATAAAACACAGCTGCTCTGGAGTTGCTCAGACAGCTTGGACATCCATACAGCAGGAATGACACAGTGGGCATCTGCTGTGCCTTTAGCTCTTTGTTTGAGAGCATTCCACATTGCTGCCGAGCTCCTGGGCTTGGTTTTATAGGTGTGACTTGCACTTGCTCTAAAGGACAAAGAAAAATGCAGTCCCTTTAAAAACACAGAGACACCAAATGAATCTATGATTCTATTCCAAATGCTTTGAGATAAATAAGAATGCTTTCACCACTGATAAAGGCAAATACTGCCCAATACAGAGCAGCATTAAGGGACAGTGCTAGCAGCAGCATGTAAGAAGCTAAGACAGATAGTATACTTGGATAACTGGAATTCCATAAGCTATGAGGCATAAGCCAGCTGCATTCCTTGACCTATTTTTAGCTGTATCAGCACAGTAGGGTAAGTTTCTCAGGCAAGACTAGAAGAGCAGCAAAACAGCAAACCAGACTTCTAGAGGTTCCCACTGCAAAATAGGAACAGCCAACCAGTACCTATGTCCCTGGAATTTGGCCAGGACACCAGCTGATGTGAAGACAGTGTGGAGAAGAGTGTGTCGGTGAACTCGGACATAAGCATGTCTGCATCCAAGAGGCTGCCTTCCTCCATAGGGACAGGGGTTTCTCTGCCATACCTTCTTTTTTGCCAGAGAACCACATCATCATCCTGTCAAAGGAAAGGAAATAAAATATGCTGCCTAGAAGCCTGCTAACGCAGTCTGGAGCAGAAAGATAAAAACACTCTTCATTTTTCACACAGTTAAGAAGGAAACTTTCCTTTAGGAGCCATGGAAACAGACTGCAACAGATCTGTTGTACTTCTAATACACCAATTTAGCTCTCCACGGGTCCTTTCAGCCCACTGATACAGGCAAACTAGGAAACTACAGTTGAGTACCATGACACTAGGAAAGGTTTTTCCCCAAAACACAAGCGTTGACTAGGAGGATGTAAGACAAAGTAACTTCAGCAACACTTCCTAGCTTCATTGATAACAGGTATCTTTTTGCACCTACAGTTAGACAACCCTTTGGCTCAAATAAAGATTTTTAAATTATATGCATGGCAAGAGCTCAAAGTAAACTGCTCCTATCCTGAAATGCACCCGAATCTCTGAAGCAGAGTTAAGTGTAGTTGTGATCTGACTTTGCACAAGGAATGATGACATTCTTGGTTCAAAACAAAATAGAATGCGACTTGGCTTACCTTGTCCTTCAATACAGGCTAAGCTAAACTGCATTGCCTTGCATCTGCTGCAGACCCAAAGCACAAGTCAGGTTCTCACTACACCAACATGCCAGGATGGCTCACAGACAAACAGCTGAGAGTTTTGGGAAAGTGGAACAGAGCCAGACTCACACTTAACTTCAAAACAAAAAGGAATCCGAACAGCGCTTCTTCTGATCATGAGTTCATATGGGCAAAGCAGGTTTGATGGCTCTAAGGGACACGGTGGGATTGTTGTTCCTTCAATTGTTTTGCCTTTCTTAGGATCCTGGCACATCACCTGCTGGTGTTGTGGGCAGCAGGAAGATCTGCAACGTGCAGTGCACACATCTTCCCAGATCCCATTACACAAGCAAGGCAGTAGTTCCAGTTACAACTCAGTAACAGGATGAAATAACGTGCCAGCCCTCAGAGAGATTGATCGTTCTGGGCACCCAGTACTAATTCTTATTTCTTCTGTCACAGCATTTTACATCGAACCTCTCCTGCATCCAATTTAAGATACAAATCTTACATTGCTCTCTTTGGCACAGAAATATTAAGGTGTCTAATCTTAATTAAGGCTTAAGCAAGATGCTTGTCTTTAGATTTTAATCGATGCAAGCTCCTGCACGTTACAGCTGCACTACATTCTGCAGCTTCTACAAGCGTAAACACTTGACTTATCAGTTGTTATTACCTACCCTGACCAAACTGGAAAGATCTTCATCTTTATGTTTCTGTAACTGCAAGAGGAGAACAAAACAGTTGTTAAAATCAGAATAGGTCTGGTATATCCCAACAGAAGAGTTGATTTTGCAAAACTTCTAAGAGCCAATCACACACAACTAGTCCTTGCACAATCAGTTTTAGTTAAGTGGGACCGATCGGGATGCCTGTTACTGCTTATCTTCTGCTTTAAGCATTTCTGCATGCTAGCAGAAGGGACATAGAGCCTCAAAAAGCAACAACACAGTGATCAAGTTCAACCCAACAGACCCTTTTCTTGAAGTATGTTCTCCACTTGTGATATTCCCTGATGACTATTTCAATTCTTCGTTTCCAGTATTTCCCTTCTGTTGCAATGGCCTGAGAACACAGAACACATACCACGAGTTACACAGAATCGCATAACAGCTGGACCTTCAATAAACCTCCAAGCAAATATTCAGGCATTAAAAATGCAAAAGCAAGCAGCTAATTGTGTTTGACCTCATGTATCAGCAGCCCATGCTGGCCCAGGGTTCAGCTATCATGGAGCAAATCTGCCAGCACTAACTTCATCTTCCCCACAATAAACGAACAAGAGATGATGTCTGACAGCATCTCCCATGTGGGCTCAGCCATAACCAGTAGGTAAGAAATGGCACAAAGCCCCAAACCCCTTTAAAATTAATTCACTAATGGGTAAAGCATACAGTACCCTGTTTTGACTAATTAAGACTAATTTTTGACTAGTTAAGACTAATGAGCGCCTTAACACAACTTTGTGTTCCAGGGACATCCTTCAACCACTGCTGTTCTTTCAAAAACCCGAGAGAGTTCCACAATCTGGAACCCCTTAGAGTTATAAATGACTCTGGACTTGTGGAGTACAGAGAGTCACAGATCTCCACATGAAGGACCTCACTGCATTCTGTAAGGTGCCAGAGGCAGATACTCTCGCTGTCTTGAAAGCACACCCTCGCAGGGCCACTTAGATTCGATCCTGACACGAGCTGTCTGATTTCCCACTGAGTTCAGCAATCTCCAGCCAGAAGAGAACAAAGTTTTCACAACTCAAATGGCAGTTCTGTGACTTATGCTTCACTAAACTGGAACAGAGACACGAGTTACACCGACAACAAATGTCCTTTTAGTTGCATCTTGCTCATCTCAATGTGAAAAACATTTAGAAAAGAGTTCAGCCTGCCTCACATTAAAGATTCATTCTAAACAGAGGAACAAAGTGAAGAATCGCTACGCTGCTCTCGTATGTAGCAGAGTAGAAAATCTCATTGTGAACTTTACAGTTCATTAGTTACTCAAGTTTTACAAACCTCTGGCCGACGATGTTCATCGACATCAACGGAGCCATCCAGGGGAGTCACAAAGTGGCAGACTGGATTCTTGCGCTTCTCCAGGTCTGAAAGGAGAATGAAAACACGAGCGCTGAGGCGGTACAGAAAGCTCAGCTACCTCAACGGCAAGACGTGAATAAACCCCCCCTGTCTGCAGATGATTTCTGAGCTTTCCACTAGACAATAATCTCAAGTCTCTTGCTCCTTATTCATGAGTCTTTCGGAAAATACAAGAGCAAGCAGACAACCCAGCATGGTACTCACACTGCATGTACCAAGCCCTCCAGATGGCGTTATTGAGACGGATTTTATCTCTCCACTGAAGTTTCAAGCCTTTAAAATTTTTCCATTTCGGTGAAACCAGCGTTCCACTGCAACAAAACAGACAACAAAACATTCTGCATTCAGTTTTGCTCTTTCCAACACAAAGCATCCCCTGAGAAGTGCCAAATTGTCTACAAAAAGCAGCACAAGTCATGTTCGGCCAGTGACAACTTCTGCCATGGACTGTCTGCAAATAGAGCTAATCCAGTTTTCAGACTCCTTCATGTCCTCACCTGGCTGCTAATAGCTGCTGCAATTGGTCTTACAAGTATCTTCAAGAGGACTGATAATTTCCCCAAGGAAAGAGAATGCTGAAAGCAGAAATGGCTTATGCACCAACCACCTTGGGAGGTGGGAGGGAGATGGAAACAGCATTGTATAAACACAAAGTACCCAGCCCTTAAAACACACCTCTATGAATCATTAATCCAGCTACTGACAGGGCAGAAGAAGAGGAAATACGCATAATGAAATATATTTCAAGCTACAAGGTCTAGCTATTGTAGCTAGCACACCTTCTCCCTCCCATCTCTTCTGTAGTTTTAGTCACAGATCTTCCTAGGTTCCATCTTCTCATGTGGTTTGTGCACCATGGCTGCTAGGGAAGCAGAGCAGAACTACAAGCCACAATTAACACAACAGGTTCATCTGGAAACATCATGGGAACCAGGTCAAGAGGTCAAGGAAATGACTTGTCCCTTCCAAACATCTTGTCCTCACAGAAAAGATCACCGAGTGCCTGCTAAGTCAGGAGTGACTTCCACCCTGGTCTGCAGTGGCCCTGGGGAACTGGCCTGTGCTAGGGTACTGCCCATTTGCTGCCACAGATTTGTCACAGGCCCTTGGCACGTTGGTTGGGATGCACTAAACCTGGGATGTCGCAAGGGTAATTTCTACTGCTGTTGTCACATCCACTCCGGCACTTCCTACTGTGGCAGCGGTGACTCCATCCAAGCAGCCGGAGGAGATTGACTTTGGGCATCATGTCCAACCTCGAGATGCTCTCTGCCGTTTCCCAAGGATGCCCAGATTCTACGAAATCTCGAGCAGCACACAGAGGTTTTGTGACGAAACTTTAAACACTGGTAACAGATCCCTTCAAATCCTGGAGATTGTGCCACCTTACTTACTTAGTTAACTCCACACTGGACTTTTACATGTCCTAGCTGACCGCAATTAAAGCATCTTGAACCTTTAACGCCCTTTCCCAGTTGGACCAGTAGCTGCATAGCTTCCGCAAAAGCAGAAGCCATGTAGCTGCCTGTTCTTCCAGCGTCCCTAGTCTTGAACATGCTTCTAGCATTTGTATGATACTAGCATTCCTAGGAAGGGTCTGTAAAATATGCTTACAGCTGGTGTTGGCATTTTCTATAGCAAGCAACATCAATAGTGCCTCCCTGGCTATATCAGCGATCCGTGTTTTTTCAATTGCATCATGCAAGGGATCCAAAAATTGCATGTAGGTCTCATTTGATCCTCGTTTAATCTGAGTGTAAGATGACACAATTTTACTGTCTTCTGGAAGCATTTTAAAAGCCTCCCATGCTAAATTCACAGACTGCCGTAGAAAATTGTTGGTCGCAGTCACGCTTGGCACTGGGCATCTGCAAATTCTCCCTGCCCCGTAAGCATATCATAAGTAGCAAGGCGCAAGGGGTCCCCCTCTGCCCTGTCTATATTCTTAACAGCTTCTGCAGCCGCCAAGTCATACCAATGAGTACACCACAAATCCCGCTGCATTCCCGTCAGTATCACAGTCACAATTTGCCAACAATCATAAGGTGTTAGGAAATAAGAGGTGAAGATATCTTTAAGAAACAACTGTGTAAAAGGCGACAGCAAATCATTCTGTTGCACGGGTTTTACGAGCTTCCTTAATTGCCTCCCAATTAAAATCCTGCCATTGCCTCCCGCTGTTAGCTGCCATTATCACCACAAACGCCATCGGCATAATCTCCCCCCTCTATCATGGCATCCTTAGAAATACCCTTCATAGGTAACCTAGGATCCCCCCATCCCCGACGGTTGGTGTATGTCTGCCCCCAGTTATTTTGTTTTAACCTGTCTAAGGTCGCTGAGTCCCTCTGCTATTTTTGATTTTGTAGTTCCAGCTTCTCCCTCTTCACTTGATACAGTCGATCCAGTAATTCCTCTGTCCACTCAGGTTGCTGATGTGTTGCCTTTGGCTGAGGGCAGTGAGGGTGGGTTAAAAGGTAGAAGCATCAGGTGCCCTAGACACGTGGACGGGGCCTGATGGTCGGATCGAGGAGGGTCTTTAGGCACTCACAGCAATGGTGGCTTTTGTGCAGGTTACGAAGCATGCAAAGAAGGATGGCATGGTGGGATTGGTGATGGCAAGGCCGCCCTTTCATCTACTTCCATTTCATCCTCCTCCACCCCTGACAACTCTTCCACCAGGGGTGCCAATGGACAGATTAAGAGGGGGTTCAAAGACCTTCACCCTTGCCGGGAATGCTTCAGGACCCGGTCTCAGCACCGCAGCTGCGCCGGCAGCAACAGATGGTTCTGCCTTCATTGTTTGCAGCATAGTCATTACTAACTTCCAAACTGTTGCAAGCCCCCCAGCTTCTTTATCACCATCACTCACAGCCTCCACAGTACTTTCCCTATCTCATCCCACGTCTCTATACAAAAAGCAGTTTGTAAATCAGCAGGCAAACCATGCCCTCAACAACACGTTAAAAACTTTCGGAGAATACTCTCATCGCATTTTATTCCTTTCTTAAAGAGTAACTGCAGGAGAAAACTCACTATCGTTTCTTCTTCTTCAGTTATGTTTTGCTTTATCTCCTGCTCTGTGGACGCTCACCTCAAGGGTGTCCCGTTGCAATGTACGTTCCTT
This sequence comes from Upupa epops, assembly GCA_013397515.1. Lineage (NCBI taxonomy): Eukaryota > Metazoa > Chordata > Aves > Bucerotiformes > Upupidae > Upupa > Upupa epops. The sequence continues at coordinate 121,070 of VZRI01002950.1, forward strand.
CAATTCCCCAAGTTTCTCCTCCAAATTGGCCCAGTCTCAGTCCAGCTGAGGTGTCACCGGCCAGGGCTCTCCTACTTGGCTTTTCCTGTAAGTGTGCCTCAGGATCAGGTTGGAGTCACCAGCTGAGGAGAAATAAAGCTGGACTCCACACGATCCAATACGAATCAAAGCAAAGACCCTTTATTGCACTAAAGCTGCCCTTTATATACAATTTTAGTATCTCTACACGCGTTCACGCATTTGCTGATTGGAAGCCCTGCCAAAGCACGCAACAAGTATTTGGTGTTAATTGGAAGCCTTGCTAAAAGACGCAGCAAGCAAACACCTAGAATCAATTTATAATTGGTTCCTTGTTATCTGAAGAATGCACACAAGGTCTTATTTCAGCTGACATGCAGTTTGGTATCTCTCCATGTGAAAACATTAAGTTTCAGTTTTCCTGCAAATACATTCTAAGAGCTGGAAGTAGAAATGGCTTATGAATCAACCATCTTGGGAGATGGGAGGGAGATGGAAGGAAAAAGGAAGCAGCATTGTATAAACACAAAGTACCAGCCCTTAAAACACACCTCTATGAATCATTAATCCAGCTACTGACAGGGCAGAAGAAGAGGAAATATGCATAATGAAATATATTTCAAGCTACAAGGTCTAGCTATTGTAGCTAGCACACCTTCTCCCTCCCATCTCTTCTGTAGTTTTAGTCACAGATCTTCCTAGGTTCCATCTTCTCATGTGGTTTGTGCACCATGGCTGCTAGGGAAGCAGAGCAGAACTACAAACCACAATTAACACAACAGGTTCATCTGGAAACATCATGAAAATCAGGTCAAGAGGTCAAGGAAATGACTGACAGGAGCAGCGTTCCTTCCAAACATCTTGTCCTCACAGAAAAGATCACCGAGTGCCTGCTAAGTCAGGAGTGACTTCCACCCTGGTCTGCAGTGGCCCTGGGGAGCTGGCCTGTGCTAGGGTACTGCCCATTCGCTGCCACAGACTCAGCACAAATTAACCCTAAGAGCTCAATTAGTCTTCCTTTCAAGTCTCTGCATTAGATTTAAGCTCTAAAATCACTGAGAATAGGAAGTTCAGGCTGCAGAAGTACCAGGCACTGCCACAACTGCGACAGGCACAGAAAAGCCAGCTCTGCTCTCTCCACCACTGCATATGGAGCCACCTGGAGCAACAGTGTAAATCCCCACCAGGTGACAGGCAGCAGAAGCAACTTACTGTTTTCCTTCTCACCCTTAGTAACAATAAGCCATTACACTTCCGCACACAAAGGGAAGTCAGAGTGGAGACCAAGTATCAGCCACGCTAAAAGGACAGTTCACAGAAGTAGGAGAGCAGAAGCCAAGCTCTTGAGCCTTGTGATCACCATGGACCATCCTGGTTGCCCCTTCAGGCTCTGCTGTGAGGCTCTGCTGCAGCATATGGGACTCTGGTGCTTGGAAAGAAATGAAGTACAAATAGAATCTGGCACACAAAACAGAACACGAGGCAAGGAGACTTGCTGGAGCAGGCAGCTTCATTGACTGGAAATAATAGTCACCTTGCAAACTACTAGCAAGGAACTGGGACAGTACCACCACACGCTGCATGTCTGAAGTCCAGTAAAGCCCTTCTGGGTTGAATTTTTTGTTTGGTTGTAGTTTTGCACTCATGCACCTATACAATTCTCACTGAAAAACATCTCCCCAAATCTCCATTTCTAAGTTTCAGGACTATTTTTCAGTTTATCTTGCTGTCATCCAGCTGCTGAGGGTCAGGGCAGACAGCGGATGTCCAACCATTTAGTATTTTGAGTTATCACCTTCACAGTGTTGGCTGCACGGCCAGCGCTGCATCCAACTCACTTGTCTTGTCATATCTTGTCTCATATCTTGTCTTATCATTCCTGCTAAACCCAGATTAAAGCAGCTCTTCCCCTGTTGCTCATACATACATTAACAGTTTGGAGACAAGATATTAGCGTGCTGCCGCATCACCAACACTGACAACACACCCACATGCCTTTGAGTAAGAAATCTGTCAACTTAATGTTCATCTCTTCGTAGCTCTGTGTGACCAGACAGTTTGCCAAAGCAACAGAACCCGTATCATCTTCGCTCAGAATAACAAAGGCAAACACTGCTTTCATGTAAAGCTCTAAAAGGAACTGTAATTCATTCTAGTACACTCCTCGCATCTTCAAAGAGCCAATACAAACTGGAATTAAAGCACAAATAGTTTAAAACCTTTTCTATTCCACTCTTTCCAAAGGCTAAACAAAAGTAGAGCATCAAAAGAAGGAAGCAATTAAGAACCTATTCTTATGAGAATTATTTTTTTTAGCTCCCATGGGAGCGAAGCACAAGTCCAGCTTGAGGTCACAAGTGAAACGACTTCAACCTCAGTGGAGAGGAATCAGCATGAAGCCGACGGTGACAGAGAGCAGCTGTCTAACTGAAACTCAGCTTTAAAACAACAAAACTACAACAAAAAAAGACCTAACTGGAGAGAGCCATTGGCTGCTGCTCTTACCAGCTCCCCGTCTCCTAAGACCATGCTGACTGTTACAAGAAATTCAGAGCAACCTGCCAACCAGCTAGACCGTCACGATGTACCTGTGAGCATAAAACGTCAGTGCACACATGGTCCTCGCTCTTTCTACAGCAGCTGCTGCAACTCTGCAAGAGAGCTGGTTCCAAAAAGGGGAGAAGGAGAGTGTCCCAAGGGAGGCTGAGCCCAAATACTGCACGGTACGATTTGGGACAGCTGCATCCATACCGGCCAGTGACACGACCTGGAAGGTGTTGTTGCTGCACAGAGGGTACCCAAGGAGAGAAGTGCAGCAAGAACAAGGCTCTTAGCCACGTTCTGCAGGAGCTGCTGCTGCCAGAAGCACACTGTGCTACCCAGGATATGCCAGCTCATGTAAGCAATGCTGGAAGAATATGTGACTTTCATATCTTCATCATTATCAGACAGAGACCAAATCTAAGTGGCTGAAAACCATCTGGTGGATAATGTGCAATACATTCCAGCAGCTCAGTTCAGTCTCCCATGTATAAAACTCCACCTCCCAGGACCAAATGTCCTCACAGCAAAGCAACTGAAGAAACTTCAGCTGAAGAGCCAACAGAGCTGGAATTCCCCTCAGACACAGGGGCCCCGACGTGCTTTGGAGGAGTCGCAGCATTTTCCAAAGAGAAGCAGTAGACGATCGCAGCTGCTGTTTCCACTGTGCTACAGCATTCGCCTGTGAGCCCCGGATTTGCCAAGAAAAGCTGAAGTCTGTTCCCAAGGTTTTTACGCACATTTTCCCAGCTCAGGAACCACCTCAGGCAACTGCAATCCAAGCAGGCAGCCAACGCAGCTCTCATCTGTCAGAGTAACACAACTCTCCCCCATTCTTAAAAAACTCCTAGTGAGAGCAGCTGTGTTTTTAAAACAAGTACGAACTTTCAAACATCCCAAGATTTGCAGCACAGTACAAGAAACAGCTGCCTGTTGTGAGAGTGTGACCTGACTCCCTCAAACAGGGTGGATTTTTTTCATTGATCAGCTGAAGGGCAATCAGGAAAAAGACTCATGTTCTAACACAGTACAAACCACACTCTACTCCAGCAACGTCCACATTCTGCCTCCAAGGACCTCATGGTTTTTCGCTGTCAATCACATTCAAAATAAAGCACACACAGGCAAACGAGGGAGGGTTCCTCCATCTCCAGGGTATTTTTGTGATGTTTTTGACTCAGTAGGGATAAAGCAAATGGGTGACCTTCTTCCTAAACAGGTACAGGGCAGCTGAGATGCCCTTCCCAGCTTCAAATTTAAACCAGTAGTTCTCTAAAACATTGAGAAACTACTCAATCAACAAACTCGGAGGGAAAACTCCTGCCAACATCAGTAAAAGCACAATCAGGCTCTGAGACGAGATGACTCACAGCAGAAGAATCCCCTGTTCTCCTCCCTTAAATCACAAGATTCTAAGATGGACTTCACTCATGTGACACACCACCCTCCAGATCTGGACAGATGTTGACATTGAGCTGTGCAAACCCTGAAGCAACTCGGGGATTTTTTCATTACTAACTCACATTAGGAAACAGCATTCTAAGAAACTACTGAAGGGGCAGAGATGTTGAAATACATTTTGACCACAATAACCCCCAAGAGAGCTACAGACTGGGGGGATGACTGGCTGGAGAGCAGCCTGGTGAAGAGGGACCTGGGAGCACTGGCTGACAACTAGTTGAATAGGAACCAGCAGGGTATCCAGGTGGCATGAAAGGCCAATGGCATCCTGGCTTGGAACAGTAATAGTGTGGCCAGCAGGACTAGGGTTGCAATTCTACCCCTGTACTGGGCGCTGGGGAAGCCTCCCCTTGAGTACTGGGGTTAGTGCTGGGCCCCTCACTTCAAGAAAAAGATTGAGGGGCTGGAATGGGTCCAGAAGAGAAATGAGGCTGGGCAAGGGACTGGAGGGAGTCTTATGGGGAGAGGCAGATGGAGCAGGGTGTTTAGCCTGGAGGAGACTCAGGGAGCACCTTATTATGCTCTTTAACTACCTGAAGGGAAGTTACAGACAAGTGGGGGTCAGGCTCTTCTCCCAGGCAAACAGCACCAGGGTGAGACCGCAAGGCCTGAAGCTGCCAGAGGAGGTTTAGATTAACTATTAGGAAGCCTTTCCTCATGGAAAGGGTCGTTAGACATTGGAATGGACTGCCCAGGACAGCAGTGGAGTCCTCATCCCTGGAGGTGTTGAAGGACAAACTGGACATGGCCCTTAGTGCCCTGCTCTAGCTGATTGTGATGTTAGGTCATGGGCTGGGCTGGATGAGCTCAGAGGTCTTTTCCAGCCTCAATAATTCTGTGATTAAGATAAATTCCACCCAAGTCAAGCCACTCTCAAACTGGTGTGCGCTCAGCTTACAGAACCTCAATTTAATCAGTGGTTTGAACACATATATTAAATGCAAATTATATAGCACAGAGTAGAACATAATGTGGTTTATAGAACTCAAAAGCTTTATCAAGCTGTCTATGATTCAACTTGCAGTCCTCCAATTTTTTATTTACTTTAGAAAAGGTCAAAACACAGCAGAGCAGTGTTTTCAATCTTCTCCTAGAGTTACAGAATCATTAAGGTTGGAAGAGATCATCCAACAAGATCATCCAGTCCACAAGAAAGAAGACTTTGCTGAAAATACCAGTCTGAAAAAAACACAACCCTTCTCCCATTAAAGATTAAGTTAATTCTCCACAGCATGTCATGTAAATGTTGCTGGGCAAGGAATTTCAGCTGGCATGTCACCTTGTGAGTGAGCTAAATACCACACAAAATGTCTTTAAAACACCCTGAAAGGGATGAAACACAATCTTCTGCTGAGAAAGAACGTACATTGGGGCTGAATGGTATGTCCACAGCTATGAATTGTGTGACCAGCAGCACCAGAATTGGGGGACACAATTTTGTTTGGCACTTGGTTTGATAGGTAAGGACAAGGAAGATTGGCTGGAGATGGCTCTTGAGTTCAGTTGTTCTTTTTCTGCTTTGCATTCTGGTAGCACCTGGTCGAGATCTCTTGTACGTGGAATTTAAACATAAACTGCCGAGCACCACTGCTCAGATTCCACAGGCCTGACCCTGCTGCCAAATATATATTTTCTCAGCAAACACAGCAAAGATACCTTGAAAAGCAGCTGCTGCAGACCTGCAGGAATCCCTTCTCCTCCAGACCACAGGGGTCTTGTGTACTGCAGCTGGAAACAAGTGATTTGGTTTTCAAACCTGAATTTTGTAGGTTCAGTTAACAGGAACAGGCTATAGACCTGCTCTGGGTTTTCCTGTTTAGTTAACAGATTCCCACTGCCCTTATGTGGGGAAATGGCTTTTTTTTATACCTTGTTGACTCCTGCCCTCAAACTCCAGTTCCTCTGAGCCCTTTTCCTCCCCAATTCCTTCCTGTACGTGATGGTGCAAAACTGCTGAGATAGACTAGGATGTTCAGTTTTATTCCAGGTGATGGCAACGAAGCTTCTTTAAGCAGCAGGAGCAATTAATTCTGATTTGCTGTTACAGTAGCCGAACAGATTAGCTTTTTCAACACCACAGAAAAGGAACTTTTTGGCTTCTCACCAACAATTTTTTTTGAAGGCGTGGTTTTAGTTTGTTTTTTCATCTCTGATCTATTTTGCTGGGGAGTTAGGCCTGTCAGCCCAGCTCTCCAAGAGCCAAAACTAACAGTATTTCCCCAAACAAAGGTTCATTCAGAGAATCAGATGATAGGCATTGTGTGTTGGAGCAAAGAGGCAGGCAAGTGAAACAAAAACATTCCTACACCAAGTGAAAGTGTGTAGGACTTGTGAGGTGGCCATGCTTTAGCATCTTCCTACTTGTACCTACAGATTTAATCCCAGCTGCAGGCCTGGCGCATGAATCTCAGAAAAAGCTCATTTGAACACAAATATGAGGGCAACTCATTTTCCTGATTAACTAGTTCATCCTCCTTACCTGAAATCCCCCTTCAGTAGCAGACTCCAGGTTGGGGGGTGGGGGGGAGATGTTCTATCATCCTCACTTCACAAACAACAGCAAGGAGTTTTGCACTGAAGCTACAGACAACACCTGAAACCAACTAAACCATCCCCCGTGTTCAATTCATGTCCTTTTAAAAATAATTCTCCAATCTTGAAGACAGAGATGCTAGGATAGCAAACATTTTTCCCCCTCTCATGAGCATTATCTGTTCAGAAGGGTTAGAAAAATAAAGCCACAGAAATCAAAGTCATCCACTGGCAAAATGGAATTGTATCCCATGCCAAGGAACACGTTATCTACACTGATTGCACCCAGGAAGGCAGAGAGAGGTATGCACGGACTGAGATGGAACAGGCACATGAAAGAGCAGTCATACACCAACAGCAAACATTCCTGCCCCAACAAAAGCACCGTGACTGCTCATTTCTCTATTGTAGACATTGAAAATTATTTTAATCAAAGTTTGGAAGTTTATTTACATAAAATGAAGTTCTGTGCTCTTGCTCTGCTACAGACTATATGTTTACCCTGGTAACGCACAAATGGACCTGCTAAGAGCAGCAGAATGCTGAGCCTTATCCTGGCTTACACCAGCAGGTCTGCCTCAGCAGGGCAATGCACTGCTGCCTCCTCAGAGAAAAGAAAGAGCTGAAAAACTCATGTTCTGTGAGTATTATTATGTCTACACTGACAGCTTCTCCCACCACCATTGTATCAGGCAAGGAAAGGCATTTTGTGCTGCATGGACAAGAGCTCCTGTATGAAAAGAAAAGCTGTCAGGCAGCAGGGAAGGGACAGTAGACAAATGCTTTCAACAGGAACAGGTTTCATGTAAGTTAGGAAAGGGTGGAAAGAGTGGTGAAACAACATAGGGCAAAGGGGAACGTAAAGGACAGTACAAATATCAAGGAGACACGGAGGCTGTAGTGTCCTTCAACCAGTGTCTATTTAAAGACTCAGTATTTAGACAGTTTCTCATTGCCAGTCAGAAATCAAAGGATATTTCTAGAAATGTTCCTGCTTTTCAGCCATTTATCCCACAATGACTCACTTCAGTGAAGAACTGAAACAGCAGGAAAAACAGAAAAGGCTTCCTGAGTCTTGTCACTAGTATTTCAGTCAAAAATCAGCCCTCCCCATCACCACTCAGCACTGTTAACTCTTGAGCAAAACCTCTCCTGAAACCCTGCTGTACTTTAGTTTGCTAGAAAATTAATGAACTTCATAACTATAAGCATTAAAACTTTCTACAGTGTCACAGCCCAGGTCCTTCTTCAAAGATCCACCAGAGTGGATCTTTTTCACCATCGTGAAAAACACCATGGACTCAGATGTTTCTGTGATTCTCTAAGTTGGAAAATCGGAAAAGACCCATAATATCATCAAGTCCAAACCTTAACCCTACTCTTATCTTTAATCACCCCTAAAACGTATCTCTAAACACCTCATCTATAAAGCTATTAAACACTTGCAGAGTGTTGAGATCCAAGGTCAGCGCCAGGTCCCACTCCTTCCACTTGACCAATTCTGACATCCTGGGATGGAGAGTGGTTGCCTGTAGCCACAAATACATCACTGCCAAGGCAAGGACACACCACCAGTTGATCCCACTCCAGCTACACACCCTGTACTAGAAATGCTGCTGCAGAAGTAAGTTTTCATAAGGATTAGATTTCCCTATCTGTACTCACACATTACCCAGCTCGTGCATTATTTCCCACCATGACATAGCATGAACTATTTCCATATACTCAGTATAAGAACAGTATAAAGGTAACGCAGCAGGATCTAAGCTGACCTGTACCTGCATTATCCCTGTAGTTGTTATTGCTGACTCTCAACTTGAGTTTGGTTGCTGAAAACAACCGAAGAAAACAAGAACCTAAATGTTTCTCCCACTTGGCAATCCTTTTATCTCCGTAGACAAGATTGTGCTTCTTTCCTGGTTACAAATAAACATTAAAATATTAGACTTTCCTAACTGGTTTCTGGGGTCAGCGAGAGACACACTGGTATTACTTTTGCAGTAACTGAAGGGTTAGTTTTTAAAATGTAAACTCCACAGGATATTATTCTGATTTTTGTTTAAATAAACACTGCACCCCAAAGTTTCTATGCTGGTGTAAAACATTAGAAGCCACAATCTGTCATTTATTTTCCCCAACAGATTAGATGTAGACGTGGAGAGGAAATAAAGTGAAGACTACAGTAATTTCTAAGCATTCAGTTAAAAACCCAAAGTTCCTCTGAGGTAAGAGCTAATGATTTAAGGCTTGAACCTACACTGTATAAATTTAGCCTGTACTTTTCACAGGGGAATTCAAATTGCAGTCACAGTGAATGCTAATACGTGTTTAATATTGAATTAAATCCCACATAAAAGGGAAATTATAGCAGTCTACACACTCACTGCAAGAAGCATCTGAATTTATATGTAGATATCTTAGCACATTTCTGATTATAAAAAGCCTTTATTATAGTATCATAAGCAATCTGTACACATCCTTAGCATCCAAGTGGAGAACAGATGCTTTCTGAATATTTAGCACCTTCACCCCCATGCTGTTTGCTTTGCAACACTGGTACCCTCATTTATAGATTATTACTCAATCTTTATGCTCTGTTTTTACCCTTATTTTGCAGGCAAGAAACCAAGACACAGCCCTATTAACATTCCATTATCCACTTCTGTGATCTAACCAATGTGGGATGGTCAGCATGCAGTTCCTACTGCTGCTCTCTCACCATGCCAGTCTCGCTGGCCACTGCTTTGATTAGCTGTTATCTCGTTTCTTAGAAAATCATAATTTCACCCACTTTAAACAGTTTTACTGGACAGAGCACTCCACTCAGAAAAAGGCAACTCCAAAGGAGGCAACAGCCTGGGCTGTAGGTGGGCCAAGAGCTCCTCTAGACAGCCCACAAAGAAGCAACAGCACATGAGCTTGTGATTAACAGAGGAAGAGCAAGTGGTTTTTCCAAAACTTGTTTATTAAGGAACAAAGACCCTTGTTGGCACAAGTCCATGCATCCCTCCACTCTCCTATTGTAGTCAGTTTGACTCCAAACCCACCACTTTATTCTGTAAGTATGACAGCCTGAGTGTGCTGCCTTTGTGTTCTGCCTGCATGGCAGTGATCTCCCCTTAAGCTGGGACACCTCTCAAGATTACTCCTTGAAGCAAGGAGATCTACCAAGACCAGGCTGCTGGATGAGGCAAATTTGAGTTCTCCCTGGACTGCAATGGAATTGCAGGCCAAGTGACTCTCTTTAAGCAGGGACACCTCTCCATGTGAGGAGACAGTGGCTGTTTAGCTCAAATATAAGTTTTATAACTTTAAGTGATTATTTCTGTTTAAAGTGGTGTGACTCAGTTTACTGTTAGCTTAGCTTTACTTACTTAGTGTGAGCAGCTACGTTTGCTGAAGCCTTAGGCCACAAGCTGTAAACTTTCGCTGATGTTTACTGAACACTACCTATTTCAGCAGAACAGGGCCTCCAGAGCCAGCACAAACCAAAAGATAAGGAGGCTACAACCATCAGAAGCAGCTGCAACTCAGCAAGCTAACAAAGAGCCTGTCTGGAGAGAGCAAAGGAATCCAGTAAAGAGTTGGGAGACCTCAGACCAGAATCACTGTTGGAACAAAGGGAGTGCAGAAGATGAGTGAAGAGCAGCGGGTAAATAGACTGTCAGGGTGTAATTGCCCAGGACTGTCTCAGTGCCCCTCTCTGGAGGCACTCAGCTAAAGCTGATCCTTCTGCTGTAAATTCCGTACAAGATTCACATTAAAATCATTTTTGTCAACAGTTTTCTTCTCAACTCCCTCCCCACTGCATACTTCCCTTTTAGAAAACAGCCTCCACACTCAATGCACCCATTCTCTTCTCTTGACACTTCCTTCTCCTCATCTCCCCTCCCTGCTGCTCAAACAAGTTGAGGAGATTCCAGTGAGGAAAAGAAAACATCACAGATCAAACAACATTGCGGGCAGGTATTAGATCAGCTCTACTGTGATCTTTTCTTACAAAATCTCTGCTTGAAGATGGAGCAGCTTTCCTACCGCTATCAGTTGTTACTGTGATAATGACTAACACGTTGTATTGACAAACATATCGACACAATAACATCTTTTTTTTGGAAGAGTTTTTGCTGCGTTTCCCGAGCTCTCTGGGAGGTGTCACTTTCAGAAAAGCCTCAACAGAAGAAGCGATCCTACTCACTCGCTCCACAGTCTTCTGAAGTTTTCTGCTTCTGCCTATATCTTGCTTTCTGCTGATGGCTTTTGCTCAACCTTCTCAGAATCAGAACGTTCATTACAAAGAGCTGTTTTCTGATACAGATCATCAGGAATTGATACAACTGTCCAACACACCTTCCACCTCATCCAAAAGGATGGCTCTTGACAAGGACCCTCTTGTTCAGGGAGCTATGAACATGTCAGGATCCCTTTGAACGTGAAGGCATAAGCCTGGAGTAATGAACTGATCCAGATGTGATGGTCTGGGACCTTGTTTTAAGCACGTAAATTATGGTTCAAAGACTTTTCACAGGCAGAGCTTCTGAAAAACCCAAACAAACCATATCAGCATGGCAGATCAGCACAGCTCTCTGCGCAGCGCACAGACCGACAGGAACCCGGAGCTGTATGACAGGAACCCAGAGCTGTTTACTGTGCTCAACATGCAGAGAAACCCGAAACCCCCACTTCTGCCCCAGAGGATAGTGTAACATTCTCCACACATTACAAACCTATAAATACACTGCAAGGCTTACGGATCTTATTCTGCAAGCGACTTAAGTGGTTGAAAAAGAAGAGACGCTCCCTCACCTCTCCCCTTGTGAAACAAAGCTTTCATGCCAGCTGTCTGCAAGCAGCTCCCTGCAGCACGAAGAACAGAGTTATTACCAAAGTCAGTTATTAAAGACTCAAGACTGCAGCAGCACGTACAGTTTATTCAAAGTTTACATTAAAGCTGAACCAGAAATTACACAAAAGACAGAGGCAGACTAAACGCACCGTGCTGTTACTACTCAGGCTACTGCAAGATCAAAACAACAATCCCATACAAGGATAATAGAGGGAGAAAACCCCTTCCAGAGTTAACATAAAACAGACTGGGATGAGGAAAAAAAAAAAAAAGAGTTTAATAAAACAAAAGCTCCTCTAAAAGGTCACGCACACCTCACAGGCAAAGGCTCTACTTTGAGCTTTGTTGCATCTACCAGCAAACAAAGGCTTTGGCAATTCCTTCAGCAGAACTATTCACTTAGATGTGAACATCACATAAAACAGTGAAGCAGCAGTTCCTCTTGCCCCAGATACAGGAGCAGTCACATCTCAATGTGTGGCCAGGAAGCTCCCAAGGATTCACCAGTCGAAGACCACAACTGCCCTCTGGGAAGACTGAGCATTCGGAGAATGAATAGTGGAGAAAAGACCTTCACCTCTGGGTCACCAGCTCAAGCAGGAGCTGTGGAAACTTGTCTGCAGCACTGCAGCAAAGGCTGTGCTAGTGACCTTCCTTAATTAACTGGGACACGGCATGGCTCATGACATACAATCCTCATCACATGCCTCCCAAATGGCTCTCATTGCCCATTTTGGATTGGACAGGCCAAAAGAGTTCCCTGGTTCCCACACATGGATAGAGATCAGCCCCATCCTTAAGAAAGTAGCCCCATCATACTAAAGAGTTTGTTACTTTATAAGGATGATGGCTCTGGTCATAGAATCATCAGGAATCGGACCAATCCTCCTGCCACAGCAGGATCTTCTAGACCAAGTTGCACAGAAACACATCCAGGCGGGTCTGGAATGTCTCCAGAGGAGAAGACTCCACAACCCCCCTGTTCCAATGCTCCACTATCCTCACTGGGAAGAAGTTTCTTCTGATATTTATATCCTCCGTTCCAGCTTGCACCCACTGCCCCTTGTCCTATCCCCAGATGACCTTGAGAAGAGCCTGGCTCCATCCCCCTGACACCCACCCCTCACATATTTGTAGACATTAATGAGGTCCTCCCTCAGCCTCCTCTTCTCTAAGCTCGAGACCCAGCTCCCTCAGGAACTGCTTTTTCCTTTTTCTCATCAGGGAGCTGCTCTACTTCCATCATCTTCATTGCTCTATGCTGGACACCCTCCAGCAGCTCTGTGTCCTTCTGGACCTGAGGGGCCCAGAACTGGACACAATACTCCAGATGTGGTCTCACTAGCGCAGAGTAGAGGGGGAGAAGAACCTCCCTTGATCTGCTAATCATCCCCCTTCTAATGCACCCCAGGATACTGTTGGCCCTTTTGGCCACACTGCTGGCTCATAGTCATACTGCTGTCCACTAGGACCCCCCAGGTCCCTTTCTCCTACACTGCTCTCCCATAGGTCAGTCTCCAACCTATACTGGTACCTGGGGTTGTTCCTGCCCAGATGCAAGACTCTACGCTTACTCTTCTTGTCCCTCATTAAATTTCTCATTGTGTCAGCACAGGGCACTGATGAACACTTTATAATGCAATGTTTAACCTCACTGTATGAGTATTGGGAAAGTCCCTTGATTTTACCATTACACAACCTTATAAAATAATTCCTTTGCTTAGAGAAGCCATCACACTTTAATATCTACATGAAAACCATAATTCTTAGGCCATTCACCCAAGCATCAGCTAACAGACACAGCTGGGCTGCCTGACATCCCATTTCCTCACCAAGAGCACATTTTCAAATGGACCAAGAAGGTTTATGTCCCAAAACAAACAGTGACTTCCCAAAACACAACAGTATCAGCACCTTCCCGAATCTTATGACAAACACAAAAAAACCCCATCACTAAATGACTCTTACACCAGCCTCCTCTTTGGATCGACAAACCAACCCCAACACTGTGCAGTCCCTTGGAATCCTCAAATGGAAGGGAGTATTTCTCACACGTTTGTTGCTAAGAGGAGAAACAGGCTCTTTAAACATCCTCCATTTACAAAGCATGCTATAGCCACACAGCCTATAACCACACCACATGCAGGTCAGAGCCCGAACCTACTAATGCGCTAATAAAAACTGCTAATAAAAATTTGAGACTCCTTGGGCTCTTCTAAGATTTTTACTGGCAATTTCAGTCTTCTATTTGTATGACTGACTAGTGAAAACAGATGGGACCCATGCTGGGCTTCTAAACAGCAGCCTTCACAGACCAAAACTTTATTAGAAACAGTAATGAATGGTCTTTTATTGTCAATTTGTGTGCATCTACTTAGAAAGTCTCTAAATTGAGCTATGCTCTTTGGTAACGTTGTGTGAAAACTCATCAGGCAGTTCTTGTGAAGGGTTAACAATTTCACACAGCAAGAAAGACAGACCCAAACACAGGAATGTCTCTTGCTCCCATGCAGTTTAATCACAGATGACCCCTTCTTCATAGGTGGGATGACTCACATCACATTCAAGTCACAAACATATTGACTCTCTGCTTTACCAAGACAGAGGAATAGCCAGTACCTTCAGGCAGCAGCATATGAGGTTGATATCAGAGAGACCAAATCCTGCTGACATGGTCCCATGGTGCCCTAAAGAAAACACTTGCTCCTGTACCAATCAAAAGCTATAAAACCAGAGTGCTCTAAAGCTGTAATTTTTAGAGAGTAAAGACAAATCTCTTCTTTAGATGAAAAAAAGGCTAGCAAGCAGACAGTGCTGCCTGGCATTATTCCCACTGCTGATGCTGGAACACCGTCTCTAGCCCCCACCATCACACCTCGCAGGTTTTAGTAACAGCTGTAGAAACACCCATACAGGCCAGGTGAAAGATCCAGCTTTCCCAACACTCCACTGACACTAGCAGGTACTGGTGTCTGTGTGTAATTCTGCTGTGATTATAGACACCGTTCCCCCCCAGCCCTTATAACCAGTGAGTTGAACATGTGCATCGATTTGGCAGGTGTCTGCTTTCAAAACAGAGGAACAATGACATTTTTATTAGAGAACAATCATTATGGTGACTACTGCAACAACCGGGATGCTCCAGCTTTTGGACAGATTGCTTCAGGCTCTTGGCTATTTTGCAATCTGTCTTTGGTTTTCATCAAGTTTTATGTGTCAAATGTGGTTGCTAATTACCTGAAATAAGTACAGTTTTCTCCTTGAGGATATTTGTATCTTTGATCAAGTGAGCTCGTCCATCCCAACACCAAGTTCATTTGAAATAAGCTGGCTCTGTAGCAGATTTAAATATTTCACAACTATAGCCACACATGCTTTGCCTCAGCCCTTCCTTTCTAAAAGTTCTTCAACCCAGCAAGGTCATTTTGGTGTGTGTTCCCAGGTCACAAACTTGCTCTCCCGCTACAACCCTGCCTCTCTCCATTCTCTTTCTCAAAAGCTGCTAAAAAGAGCAAGAGCAAGTTGATCGATCTTTCTGCCTTGTGTTTTCCCACACCTGACACAACACCATGGTGCTTTCTGTTCAAGCTCTCTTTACCTCCATCCTGCCAGGGACAGATGTTTACCCAGCAAACAGAAAGCTGTCCTGAGCTGTGCACATACTGAGAGCTGAACGTACACAGGGATATATTTATACCTTCTCTGGACACTGTACAGAGTGAGCTAATGTGAAAGGCATGACACATAACATCCAGATATTTATATGCTACTAACAGACAAGCAAATTTCAGAGCCCATTTCCAAGTCCAGCTTAGCAGAACCAAGACTCTTCTCTGTTGCCATCATGAGTTCTCCTGATGCAGGCACCTGTCACTGTAAATTATATTAACTACAGCTTCCATAAAAACAAAAACTCAAGACATTCATCAGAATGAGCAGATACTCATCTAGAGGATAACTACTACAGATCCATCCTAGGAAATAACAAATTATATCATTCTTAGCTCTGGGAAATGTGGTAGCAGATAATATCCACCAACTGCCAGATGAGGATTGCAACAAGATCTTCCACCGGCCTCTTCCTGTTTGGCACTTGTTCTCGAAGAGCTGCCAGACCCACAGGTATTTCCTTCGTGACTTTCTTTTTAAAAAATTTTCCTTTTTACATGCATACCTTTCCTTTTTGCCTCGTTGATCACTTCTGCCTCTGAGACAAAGTAATAGCTCTCACTAACTAACACAGGCTACACCCAGTGGCAGAACACAGCACTGAGAGCAGAAGTTTGCACAGTAAGAAGATAATGGAGAACAACTGTGGATGTCAAAGAATCTCCATTCATGGAGAAGCTCTTCCACAGCTCAAGCTCCATTTGGGAATGGTGTCAAGAGTGAAGACAGGGAATAGCTTTAACAACAGCCATGCATCTGGATAGCAGATGCAGCAAGAAGAATTTAGCAGAAGAGCCAGCGATGGCTCACATGAACGTACAGCTGCTAGATACCAGCGAAATACAGTGAGGTCAGGTTATTTTTAGGTCTGTTGTGAAACCCTGATGCCAGTTCACTCCAGCTGTTCCAAAGTCACACCACTACTATCACACAGGCCTGGACTCTCTATGATCACTCTTGGTTCCACAGTGTGAGCCTAACCCCAGCACTACGCTAGAATTCTACTGCCAAGGTGACAGAGCCCCTGACACAGACATGGCCATGGGGGTAGTGTTTCAAACAACTGGATCTCATGGGCTGGAGAAGGGGTCTTGCTTGGATAGAGAAGACACTGGACTGGCTGCAGGCCTGCTAGAGATCTTGCAGCCATGCTGGCCAAGGTCACTTCACTTGACTTGTCTTTGAACTGCTTCAGGCCAAGCACCATTACTATGGGACCTTGAGGGAAGGAAGAATAAACAAAGCAGCAGAGGAAAACAGAGACCAGGATTTCGAGTAAACATCTATCCCATGCTTGAGAGTCCCGAACACAATAAATGTAACATATTCCAGCAGAAAAAATATCCTTCATGCCCCTGCAATGTTTGCTTGGATCTTGTTATGCAGACATATCACTTAAAAAAAGAACAACCCTGCCAAGAAATGACTTTTAAAAAACTCCTACTGATACATGAGGAGTAACAGGCTTCACTGTGGGAAGGATCAGTGTAAAGAAAAGGCCTCATCCTGTTTATGTGTGCTCCTGGGGAATATGTCCTGAGCAGCAGCACAAGATGCAACACAATCTCTTCAGGACAGAAGAGTCTTACCACCTTCCCTCTACATTTGTAAGGCCCAAGTATAAACAAAGCCACAAACATCTTTCTCAAGAAGGGAAAACCTATTTCGCAAGAGCGAGGCTGTTTGGATCTTCGGACCCTCTCGGCCACCCTTAAGGCTCAACTCTTCAATTCTCGGTTTTAATCGCAAAACCACCTAGCCCCAGTAAAGACAAAGACCACCCTTCCACCTCCCAGCTGAGATGGAAGGGATGTTTTAGTGCTCACATAGGAACAAAGCTGTAGCAAGCATCACATGTAAGGACACCTTTATGGACAGGACAGGGTAGATCTCTCAAGCCTGTTATCTTCTGTTCCTTCAGCTGAAAGCAATCTCAGGTCTTCTATTTCTGCTCTTAATTGTTCCTCCCCAAATTTAGTCTTTTGTTTCCCAAATCACTGAGAGAACACATAGGGAAATACTGCTCACCTGCAAATAGAGAATGAAAAACACCACGCATACTCTGCCCATAAAGATACCCTCTGCTTGCTCTGGTGTGTATAAATAAGCAGTAAACACACCTCACCTACTGAATTAATAAAACATATTTCTCTCTGTACGTAGCAAGACATTCCCACTATAAAAAACGTCAAGTAAAACAAATCATTAAAAACAACTAAAAGAACTACAACCGCTGCTTCCCTGCACTGCACGGGGAGCTAAACTAGAGCAGTGAGGAGGTCTCTAACTATGTGTTAGTGTAGATAACGTTGTGCTGTGAACACAACCCAAGGATCAAAAAGCTGTCTAACAAGTCATTCAAATCTTGTGCTTTTCACAAAAAAAAGGGTTTAATTCATTAAAAGCAACACTACAGCTTAGCCACTTAAACAAGTAAAGCCTTTTCCTCATAGGTGACAACCGGGTATCATGTCCAAAGGGTTATCTGCGGGTCAGCAGTGCTCTGGCCAAAACACACTTAGAGATGGCTAATTGAAGACAATCAAGATTCTTTAGCTAATACCCTGCTGTATGATAATCCAAGAGGTGGCCTGCAGGCCCTTCCCATCTGGCCTGTCATCTTTTGTTTTACAGTCTCAAAGGAGACAAAGCAGCTCTAAGAGCCACTCAGCACCCTGGGCTTTGTACCTCTGATGTTCCTTCCTGTGCCTCGGGCATAGGCGGCTTCCTGCCTCTTCAATCCCGTGTTCTATGAACCACCTGACAGCACGGTGAGCCAGTCCAACTTCAAAAACATGGTGTCTCACAGAGGTAATCTGCTGAGCTTGTGCCCTAAGTAGCACCCAGAGTGTGAACACCTTAAGGCACAAACTGAAATCTGCTTATCAGTGAGGGAATAGCTATTACCCTGTGAAACCAAGGTGTTCTTGAAGCTCTCCTCTAACACTCCATGGTCAGAGACATTAAGCCTGTAAGAGACCTCTAAGAGATGATTCATTCAGACTTCCAAACAGTTGTCCACAGGTGACAAATCCAAAATCCCCTATGGGTAATGCAGCTGTTTCAAAGGCAAGAGGGTTTTCTAGATACTCCAGAAGGCCACCGTCAGCAATGCACTCCTGATGCTCCAGAAACTTGAGCTTCCTTGGTGACTGTTTAAAGAGAGTGATGAAGGCTCTCAGACCACAGCTACGAGCCTTTCACAGGCAGTTCAGAGAATGCCAAGGGCAGTCAGCAGAATGCTGCTTCCAGAAGCACTAAGATTACCATTAAACTACCAGCCTGGTTTTATTACCCTGTAATTTGCATCAGTTAGAACAGGCCAGAAGCCCTTTCCAGCAGAGGTATCAGTTAAGCAGCACACCATGCTCTCCTGAACACTTCTTCCATCTGACTCTTTTCCCTTACTATTTCACTTCATAGCTGAAGCGTTACCTCTGATAGGGCTTCCTTTCAGCCTCTTGTATTAGCTCATTTCTAAACTTCACGCCTTTGTTTCCCTCCTTTTCAAAAAGGCAAGTACACACAGCTGGGGCTCTGAAGCAGAGACTGTTTTGGTCATTTTTAGAAGGGAGAAAGGGAGGAAAAAGCAGTTAACTGCTGATTTATCTAAGATCAACAAGCCAAGAAACTAAGGGCTAGCGAAAAGCTTTGTGCTTGTGTCACTAAGTAAACAAGCAGTGGCAAACGCACACGAGAACATTTCCGATGGCGAATATGGCTTTACTCACAAAGAGACGTCTGCATTCATTATATTATCAACGGCACCAAGACAGCATGGTCTACGTTCAAAACAAACAATCAAAAGCGACCTTCCAACTCTCCTATAAGCAAACAAAAATTATTATGAAAGAACTATGATGAGAACTAGTGTTGTAGTATGTAAAAATGATTAGAAACCATTTCTGGAAAACCTGGCCTCTCCTAATCCCATTTTTCAAGCCTTCCTGCTTCAGAAACGGTGACAATAGTGTAACCCTGAGTTGCACTACAAACAATCGGATTCAGGTTTTTCCATTGCTGTCTGAAACACAAAGACCTAACTGTATTTTCTTTGGAGGCAACTGAAACAAGTACTTTTCCTAATCATCTTCAGAATTGTTTTATAGATACGTTCAATGTTTCCTTCCCAGAGTGAAAGGAAAATTGTATGAAAGCTGTAAAATAACTCCTATAGCCATCAAAGAGTTCAGAAAGTTTGTCTTTTCTCCTCAGAAGTAGCTTAGAAGTTTTGTCTTTAAAGGAACTGCTTGTGCCAGCACTGTTAAAATATCAAAGGAGAGGTGAGGAAAACTGTAAATGCAATTAATTTCTGCATACAAAGGAGAGGAAGCACCAGGCATATAGCCTGAAGTCTGTTAATTAAGAATTAAGTACCAGACTAAACCCAAACTGCTCCAAGTTTCTAAACCAATAAGGTTTGTTGCTGTTGTGTTATTTCAAAAAGACAAACCTTTCTAAAGCAAAAGGAAGCAAAGCAGCATTACAAGAGCCAAACCAGGAATCCCAGCTCTCCTGTCCCCAATTTTACTACACGATTGTGACTTCCATGTGTGGGTCCACCCTAGCTGGGACTCTCCCTTTATCAGGCACACCCTCATGAAGAGCTTCCTATCTAATTCTCCCAACACAGATCAAAGCATGGGGGGAAGAAACACTGTAGTTCTCTCTCTGACTCCAGCCACACCTTCAACCATCTGCCCTTACTTTCCACACCATGCCCTTTTGTACTCTGATCAGCACTGCACTGGCATCCTCTTTTCTCCCCAACTCATTGTTACTTGTTCACCCTTCATCCTTTTTATCAGATCTCATCTGTAGCTCCAACCTCCTTTCTTCTCCATAATGTCCTTATTCTCAGAGACATCTCTTTCCTTGCTGCTACTCTGCTTAAGAACATTTCCTCACTCACACATCATAAAGCAGGCTCAAAACCCATCCAGTCATCTGAAAGGTCACTTGTTTGACTTGAACTTCACACTACCTTTTTTTTATTAACTAAATCCTATTTCCAGCACTGTGACCACCTCTATCCCACCATGAGGCTTTTTCTTGGCTATTCTCATTCATTCACTCAAAATTCCTCAAATAGTCTCTTCATTTTATTCCAAATCTTAGTGAGTTTCTGGCCTCACTCCTTGCCCTCTCAACTCTTCTCTCTTTGCAACAGATCTCCAGGTACTGTTGTTAGATGAAAAATTCCATTCACACATAACTCAGAGTTCACCTTCTCCTTCATGCCCACCAATTTCTGTGCAAATTTAAAATGTCTCTTTGACATCTCAGAACTGCCCAGCTATCAGCTCTGCAGGGCTACAAAGCTCCCTTTATTCTTCCCCAGTACTTCCCAGCTTGCTGCATCACTAGATACCCCTTTGTTTGATTAAGACTAATCATAGCTTAAGGACACACAGACAGATAAGCAGCTGCTCAAGTGACTCTATATCAACTCTGCCTTCCAAAAGAATGGAATTTTTTTTCCCCACATGAGAGAAGAACAAACAAGAATGATTCAGTGACCTACTAAAGGAGCATGTGGAAAAACATGAGTAAAGCTAAGACCTGAAGTTCGGGTTTCTTGGCTTGGATTCCTCTTTCCACTCAGCAGAAAGAAAATAGAACAGGTAAGAGGGAAGACAACTAGAAATCAGTGTGTTTTTCCTGTTGCCACCAAACCCATGCATACAAAATCTTCCCTGCATATCTCACAGTGCAGCCAAGGTTTTTTTTCAGACCCTACATAGGTTACTGATAGCTGGAAATCTCAGGATAACTAGCTCCCTCTTCCCTATTTCAGCTACCCATTAAAAATTTGGATCATGAAATCAATGTTCTGTTTAAGCCAGAAAATAACATCTGTTGACTGTGTGAAAACACAAGAGAACTACAACAGAGCATGTGGAGTAAATAAATGAACATACTGTATTGACTGTGTGCTTTTTTTTCCAAATAAAAATGTGATCCCTGAGCACCAAACCTCTGTAGCGACACCCTACACAGCCAGTTCTACCAAAACCACTAAAATCTTGGGACCTACAGAGCCACCAACACAGCCAGAAGCTGAACGAAACAGAACAATTACCCATGTATCTAAATCTCTGTCTACAGAATTAGTCTTTTCATCCTGTAAGTCATGGGTAGCTCAGAAGACAACTCACTATCACCCAAGGTCTTTCCACACTACTGCTACTAAATGTTTAATCTGGCACCTGTGAAAAGAGAACAGCTCAATAATCTTTCTGCAAACTCTTCTGAGGGTCAAGGTTGTCAAGGTGGAATTTAAAAGTGCATCTTACACAGAGCTTAAAAGCTTGTGCCTATATCAAGCGTCTGACATAAGTGAGGTAAGAGGCTCAGTAATGATGTCCTCATTGATACTGAGCTCTGGAGAGAGCACCATAGATTCACAGAATGGTTGAGGTTGGAAGTGACCTTAAATATCATCCAGTTCCAACCCTCGTACCATGAGCAGGGACACCCCCCCACTAAACCAGGTTGCTCAAGGTCTCAGCCAATCTGGCACTGAACACTTCCAGGGAGGGGGCAGGCACAACTTCCCTGGGCAACCTGGTCCAGTGTCTCAACACCCTCATTGTGAAGAACTTCCTCCTGACTTCCAGTCTAAACCTCCCCTCTTCCAGCTTGAAAACATTCCTTCTGGTCCTACTACTCCAAACCCTTGGAAGCAGCCTCTCCCCAGTTTTCCTGTAGCCCCTTCAGATACAGGAAGGCCGCTCTAAAGATCTCAGAGTCTTCTCTTCTCCAGGCTGAACAGCCTCCACTCTCTCTGCCTGACTCTGCAGGAGAGGTGCTCCAGCCCTCCAATCATCCTCGTGGCCCTCCCCTGGACATGTTCCAACATTTCAACATCATCCTTGCTTTGAAACGACCCTCACCGAAGAGATAAGAGTTCTCGTTGCACTGCACCTTCAATTCACAGGCCCACCACAGACATTTTTATCACAGTAGGTTCTGCAGGCAGTGCATAAAATACTTAGCTGAATTGTGGACGTTTTTCATTTCAAACCCACTACTGTCACAGCTAAGACCTTCCCAAAACACACGTCTGCACTGACAAAGAATGTGTGGCAAAGGTGCTTTGGAAACAAGCTGATCCTTAATGTCAGTCCACTGATGAAGGGAATATTTTTGGCTTACATCTACATGACGTGAAGGGGTCATATTGCTAAAGAAGAGAGATGAGATCTAGAAATGACCTGGCAAGGTCTTCAAAAGGTACCCTGCATCACGGGTCACAGACCCCGCTCTCCTGTTCTGTGCAGCTTCAACAAGCAGGATCCGGAAGGGTTTAAACAAGTATCTCATGTCAGCATTAGCACTCTTACCTTAACGACAACAGCTGGCATGTTTCTTAATCTCTTATTAGGTGAGAGAATTCTGAGGCTGCTTAATAATGAGTCCACAAAGTCATCTTCATCTACCCTATCGCTACATAAGACGGACATTCACTGACACAAAAACATGCAACAGAGGTTTCAAACCACCACCACCACCCACGTGGAGTGTGAGTAGTATCTCTAATAACTCCTAAGCCTGCAGTGAAGGCATTAGTTACGATTTACCTCTGTACCACCTCACCATCAAACCCCTGAATTAGCACAATACCACCGATTTCTACCACAATGAGCTCCAGACAAGTTCAGAATATGCAGATGCAAGTGTGTATTTCAGGTTTTGGACCGTACACAAACTATACGTCATTGTTCCCAGCTCAGAGCTTCCCACAGGGGAGTTTAACGTCCCCATATTCCAGCCTGTTAGAACAATAAACAGTTTGCAGCACCCTTCCATAAAGCTTAATTATCACTTTATGTAAGGTTTCAGCCTGCATTCTACAAGGAGCTGAATGTTATTTGTCCACTGGAGACACGCGCTCTCCAAAATGAAGAGGAAAAACTTTGTCTCTTGCAATCTCAGGAAAAGTGCTGTGGTCAGAACATTTCAGGCAGCAGTTTAGTTTGAGGAAGTTATTTTGGGTAATGTAATTATTTGGGTAATTGTAAAGTTATTAAAGGGCTTTACTAAATTAAAAGTAAAGATTATGTATCGCTTGACTTAACTCTGCTTAATAACCACTGCAGGCCATACAACCATTAGCAGGGTTTCTGATTAGAATGAACAGCATTAAAGATAATTTTCATTTTAGAGAGTGTGTTGTATCTTAAAGTCTTTTTGCCTTTAAAGTAACCTGACTGCCACACGTTGATTATAGCTACCTACACACATCAGGATCTGCGAGTTCACGCTGTTTTAGAGGGCTGAGATGTAGGGGGTAGAGGAGGAAAATCAGGGTTCTTTTGCCTCCGTCGGTGTGGTATTGTTCCCACCATCAATCTCACGGGAAAGGTGACATTTAGATAACGTCCAGCCCATGTAATACCTGCTGTAAACCCCAGCCTTTATAAGCAACTTATTGATTTAAAAGATTAAAACAATCTCCTAACTGTACAGGGGAACATGCTATAGTCACACGTGAAATGAGGGTTTTCCACCATGGCAACTGAATACGTGATGGAAACAGCTACGGTGAAAAATCAAAATCAGGTCACAATATTCTGCTCAAAGGCAGGAGGGATTCACATCCCTCACAGTCGGGAACAACTGTTCTATCATAACATTTAAGAGTGTAACAGCCATATTGAAAAAAACAATAATTACAATACAATTAAAAGAGTCCAGGCTACACTGGGCATCCCAGTGTGAACGTGATTCAGCATAAATTAGGCCACTTTCAGGCACAAACCAGCCCAGGTAATGACCAAGGTAATCCAGCAAACCTTTGCTTTCTAGCTCATTGTTGAAGCTAACGGGCACCACACAGTTTAGCGCTTCCCTTTAAAACTTTAAACACTGAAATCCTAGCAATGGGTGTCAAGTGTAAATAAATATTACACACAGGGCTCTGTTACAGCAGCTTCCTTGGGTTTGTAGTTAACACTCTAGACCAGCTCAGCTCTAGAAATATAACTTTGCTCATATCTCTCATTGCCGGTTCTGCAGCAGCTACAAAGCCAAACCCACACTTCTTCACCTCTTTGTTTCAGGTTTCTATGCCACACACCTCCCCACCCCCAATTATTTTCTAGAGTGGATTTCTATCTGGCAAAGGCAGAAGGACAGATGTACACAGAACACACAGAATCTATGTGTTTTGTCAGCATTAGAGCAGATAGAGAAAAACAGGAAAGACATGACTGAGGCAACAGCAGTGAAAACATCCCCATTAGCCAACCAAGTTCAAGCCAAACTTGGAGCACAGCACGAAAGGCAGCTGCTGTTTACTCCAGCGTTGTGTAGTGCTCCCTGAGAAGGATTTGGACTGAGACAACTTCTGAGATAGAGAGGTTCAACCTACACATTTAATCATTTCATAGAATCATTAGGGATCGGAAAAGACCTCAAAAGATCATCTAGTCCAATTCCCCCTGCCACACTCATTTCATATCCATGGTCATCACTCCAAATCACTTTCCAATTTTCATCTGTTTTAGACCCAAGTTCAGAATTAGTTAGGCAAAGCTGATCACAAAGCCATCAAGATGGGCAGGATGTTTCATGGTTCCAACTAAGCAAACCTCCAGGTAACCAAGCATGAAAGTAGAAGAAAGTATTTTTCTTTGACAGCTTCCAAGGCCACATTGTTACACCTTATCTCACACCATCACCACCACACGGGATACGATTTCTGCTAAAACAGATGCAGTGCTCAATTTATGCATCTGCCTCAGAGCTCAGTACTGTCACATCAGTGAGAGGGAACTATTCTTTTGCAATAGATGAGCGCCTCAGTTTTCAAAATCCCAAGGGTACTGCTAGTGGAAGCACAAAACAAATTGAAGCTGATGGAGGTTGCTGAGAAGCTACACAGGAGAAGTCCAGTTCTGCCCTTCATAACTTGTGGTTCTTTTGCATGATCCTCCAGCTTGAACAATAAAGTCTGGCTGGTTAATTTTTAGTTAAGTTCCACAGTTTTATTTCTGTTGTAAACAAAAGGAATTTACATCCATCATCTGCATCTTATCTGAGATTCACTCTCTTGCCAGTAACTTATCACTTGATTGGTATAAATTAGGGAAATGAGAAGATTACTTACATTTTATTTTCTCACTAAATGTATAGAACCGACGGTCCTATTGTCTCCTCCTCACTGGAGGAGATATATATACTTAATAGAGGAATTTGGAGTGGACAAAGTTAATTTTCCTTTAACAAGCTGGTGTGGTTCCTCCTAATAAAAGTATTCTCACTGATACGGTCTGAGGCGTTTTCCATCATCCTTTTTAATCAACTTCCAAAATACGCTCTATAGAGAGCATCAGATTGGATCCAATTTCTGCTCTATCACATGGAACAAAGACTGGGGCAGGCCCACATCTCTTCAGAACACTTGTGTTCCATAGCTCTGCCTCCATTTTGGATGACAGACAAAGGGGATAACTGCGACTATAACGCCTTATCAAACAGATGAAAAGCAAAACTGAAGTCTGAACGTGAGGTGCAGAATAACCCAGGAAGTGCCCCTGGCAGCTGCCACCACCGGAACAAAGGAAACAATGACAGATCCCGCTTTCTTCAATTTGTTATAAAAATAAATTAAGGTGGGGGGGGAAGGAAGAAAAAGTTGGCTGG
>VZRI01002950.1:147604-171758 GCA_013397515.1 Upupa epops
CTCCCGCCTCAGCCGCGCCGGCGCCTCCCTCGGCGGGAACGAGCGCGGCGCGCAGCTCCCGCGCGAAGGGCCCGTCCCGCCACGGGCGCGTCCCCTGAGGCAGCAGTCCCCTAGGGAGACCCCTGGGCCGCCACCGCCCAAGGCCACCGGGAAACGGTCCTGAGGGGGTTTTCCCTCAGGAAAAGCCACAGCCCCGCATCAGCCACCAGCACGGAGGCGGTTTCCCCTCATGGCAGCTTCCCCACGCTGCTTCCCCTTGTCCCATCGACCTTCAGTTCCCAGAGCTACTTCTGAGAGAAGGGCAGGCCCACCCGTCGCAGAAGCTCGTTGGGTGGATGAGACCTTAAAGATGGGAGTTCAGCTGTTAACCCAACACTGCCAGGTCACTCCTCTCACCCCCAGAAGCCTGATGTTTCTCAGCCGTAAGAGATACCAGCCATGGACTAGCTGTCCCCTTACACCACTGCTGATCACAAAACAGCCTTGGCGGGTCACCTTGCATCACCACCAGCCTCATCAAGAAAGCGGAAGGCATGGCTGCTGCAGGGTCCCAGCATCACAACGCTGTTGTCCTGTCCCCACTCCTCCCACTGTGCCTTCAACACTCCAACTCAGCCCTTCCACCCAGTAGGATGATGCTGAAGGGCATGAGGTAGGGAAGCCTTGACCAGAAGTTCTTAAGCACCTCCAGCCTTAAGGCCTGGGGAGGCTGCAGTCAGTGAAACAGAAGCATCACAAAGAGTTAACAGCACGTATTGGGTAACACACTTCCTCAGAAAACCACCCCGACCTTAAGGAACTCCTAGGAACATGAGAAAACGCAGAGAGCA
Organism: Upupa epops; assembly: GCA_013397515.1. Classification (NCBI taxonomy): domain Eukaryota; kingdom Metazoa; phylum Chordata; class Aves; order Bucerotiformes; family Upupidae; genus Upupa; species Upupa epops. The sequence goes on from VZRI01002950.1 coordinate 148,435, forward strand.
GCCCAGAACAGGCTCAAGAATGTTGATACGATAGAGATTGCACTAGAAATACTTGATGGGTTCAAACAGTAAAATGCCTGTTATTTTCTACAAGCAGCCTGCAAGAAGCCAAGGCAGCTACAGAAGTAGCTGGAGACCCACAAGCATGGCTGGAGGGATTATCTGAGAGGAGTCAGGACACGGAGCTTCTGCTGCCAGGCTGGTGGCTCACACCTATCCCATGTACCTGCTCCGTGGTGTGTGTCAAGTTATTGTTATAGGGAAAGTAGAGATGGGATTTCATCCTTCTTCTTCTCAAGAGCATAAAGGAAACAGTGGAAAAAACTGTAGGTGAACAGAAAAGAGGAGAGCACTTAGGGCACAATCCCCCCCAGACAATACAGATGAGATCAAGAGAGAAGTGATCTGTAGAGCAGATCTCCACCGTCAGGAGAGCAACTGGCACACTCCAAGCTTTTATATGAAACTGCTTAGGTTCTCTCTGTTCTAGGATCTCAGACTTAAAAAAAATATCAGGCTCTTCTATACAGTCACCTCAGGAGGGGAAACAAAGCAACCCCAAACTGTAAATTGTCATTTTTCTGTTTTGTAAAACCAGAACTAAGATCAAGGGGAGCTCCAAGTGCTAACGAACGTGAGTCTTGGGCACGGAAGGAAGAGACATTCCCGCAATATCGAAATTAAGCTCTTGCAGTGCTCTAATAATGTTCTCCATTAGGGAGCTGGAAACCGAGAGGGATCGCTGTGTTTAGGGGAGGAGGGAATAGGTCAAACACTTCCTCGCACATGAAAGGAACAGCAAGGCACGATCACACCTTGTGGGAGCTGTTAGAATCCTTTAAACATCAAGACTAACATTCAGCCCTTAATCAGTATCACAGCGGCTGCGATCGTTATGAAAAGGGCACGGTTATATTTAGCTTCAAAGCTGGTTATTGCCACCTTCTATTCACGCTGCTTTTATTCAAAAATCTCAGTGTCGTCTCCCAGAAAGCCATTCTGACCAGGAGTGCTTTAAACACCAAACTAGTGAGACTTTCTAAACATCGATAGCTTCCCAGCATCTAGTTTTACAGCTGCTTATACGCTTATAATTCTGTGAGGTAAACAAGCCATGAGCTTCTCTCTGTGTGAAAATAGGGGAACTTGTTAAAAATCAAGTGTCTGGGTATCAGAACACCAAACTGTCATTTAAAACAGGACTAGCAGCAGCCTTTAAGTGATGATTTACCCTTTGATGTAGTTCAGGGGGTTCTCCTCTCAGGCATGCTCAGTGCAAATAGTGCAGATGGGAGAGGCATCCCTCAAAATAAATCCAGTTATTTTGGAGACAGAGCTCTTGGTTTGCTTTTTGAAGATTGGCATTTAGGTGATCAGCAACAGGCCAAAACTCCCGGCTACCCTCTCCTCCTCCACAGGAAGGAATTCCGGGAGGTACAAAGAAATGCTTAGGTGCTGCAGCGGCATCTTTTGTGAATGGGTTTTCATGCAGTTTCTTTTCAGCAGTCTGCAGGGCTAAGTGAAGCACAGGCCACCATCTTCTGATGGTCCTTCAGCAGTGCAGGCTTTTAGCACAGGAGGAGACAGCCCTTCATCAACTTAGAATTCAACTGCAACACACACTGAACAGAGACATTTGAGCTGTGTGCTCCACAGCACTTAGTGGCAAGAGATTATCCTCCTAAATCTACAGACATGGAGATAAGGATTTCTGCTCTGATGAGGTGCAGGAGCTGAAGGGCTCTTACAGCCTCAGACTGCAGGCACTGGGAGCCCAGCCACTCCATTACCATCAGGACCCTGGGAGCCCAGCCATCCCATTACCATCAGGGCACTGGGAGCCCAGCCATCCCATTACCACTCAGGTGTTGGGAACCCAGCCATCCCGTTATCACCCCACTGGCTCCCAGGCAAACCACAGCATCAACCTCCAGCTCCAGACCAGCTGCTAGGTGAGGCTGTTGCTCCTCCTTCACCCTTTCCTGGCACAAGCCTAACCTGTCCAGAAGCCTTTCCTCCTGGGAACCTCTCTTGAATCACATCCTTGTTTCCAGCTGTCTCTTTCCCCAGTTCCACCCTGTACATGATTCCTTGATACAAATCTGCCGATTTAATTCCCTAATCCAAAGCAGCAAATAACTTGATTCAAACAGGTAGTTTTCTTCCAAGGTTGGTGAATCCAAGTGGTGATGAGAAGATGCTATGAGCACTCCAGTAAATGCAAAGGAAACCACAAGCCCAAGCTGGGAGCCAGTGCTGGCTATGGCTCACCCTTCTGATACTGCTGAGCCAGCAGCTCAGTTTAGCTGTCTGTGAAGCCACAGGCTACTCTGGGATAGAGCACAAAGAACCCTAAAAATAAACCAGACACTTTATATCCGTCTCGAATCTTTCCAAAACTCTTCAGAAGCTTTACCCTTGCTATCACCAGACGCGAAGAGTGCTTCCAAACTAAAGGAGGTTTCCTCACTACACTCTCCTCCCTCCAATTTAAGTTACCACATTAGTACTGAGCCAACAAGCACCTCAAATTACGGAGTTATTCTGCAGGTTGTTGTAATTACTGAGGCCATTCCTATTTGTTTGTTGTTGTTACAACCACAACAAGCTGCCCCCACCCTGCTGTGTGTCCTGCTGCAATATCAAGGCACCTTTCATCCACTCTGAAGTGAATCCACATTACCAAAGGAGATGACACCACAGAACAGACATTTAAAAAAGACCATTTATACAAAAACTAGAAATTTATTGTAAATTGGAAAAAAAACCCCAACCAACCCCAAAACAACCCCCAAACCGAGAGTTTTCGGGATAAAAATTGTTCACACGGTGTTTGTGTTGTGATTTTTTTTGTTGTTTTATTTTTATTTTTGAAATGAAACCATTGTACATTGTACAAACCATAACTACCGATGGAATAAATAAGTGAAAAATTATACTGCTGTACAACACACACACACACAAATCATAAGATGGAAAAAAAAAACCCAACCGATTAGGTATTGAAGAGAAACAAAACCCCTCTTTTACACCTTTCTAACAGGCCCTTCGATATAAAGAACATTCCAAAACATGACAATGTAATTCATGGATGAAGATAGCCACCCAAACTCAATATTTTCTACTGCCTTGTTGAGTTTATTTTTTTGAGTTTTGTTGGTTTTTTTCGTAAGTGCCAGCACTTTTTGGAATGTTTAACAACTACTTTCCCAAGCATAAAAATTCCAAGGAATAGTTCTGCTATAAAATGTTTGGCTGAGTAAATCGCTTATCCGGAAGGCCCTCCCACGTGTTCCACAAACTCAGCTAAATTTACTTGCTTGCTTCTAGTATCTTTTTTTTTTCCTTTTTATTTTGTTTCCTTTTTTTTTTCCTTTTTTGAATTTTAAGTTCTATTTATTTGTAACTGAAGCTCCAACATTCAGCATTGTAGCAAGGAAGCACTTCTTGATATTTGCACTATTTCTAAAATGTTAGCTGTATGAGAACTTTCAGTCATCTTGAAGAAAATTACATCTCTCCTTCTGCTTCATGTCTCAATGCTTTCCCTAAAAGCCTTTTACAGTGAGTTCATAAAACAAGTTTCTGGTAGAGATAGGTCCAAGCCAAAAAGAGCTGGATTTAGATCTGGTTTCAAACCTCGTGTCGATTTGAATTCCATGGTCTGGTTTGGTCCCATCTGTACTGTCTGGCATTGAAATGTGTTTAATCACATCCGTTGGCCCATAAATGTTATCAGGCACTTCAAAAAAAGACTAATAACAGTCTTATACACTATTTTGGATTTCTTCATACCAGATAATGTCAAAGCCTCTTCCCCTTAGAGACTGACAATAACGGGTCTAAGGAACCCAAATCTATCTGCTTGTTCAGTTGTCTGTTGTCACTAGAATCTCTGGTTAATAAAAAAAGCACAAAACAAGTTCTGGATGTATTCTGTATAAGCTGTAAATGAAGGATTCCTATGTTCGAAATAAAGCCTCTAGGAACATGGTTATGATGCCTTGTAAGCCACAGAACAACGAACAGTTCTGAGCAGAAGCCACAGGAGAGAAAAGGAAATTTAGAATTAAACCAGTTGATGTCAAGGATGCCAATAAATGCTTCTATCTCATGAAAAAATTTGAGGTATTTTTAGTGCTATTTATATATTTGTATTTCTTCCTAACGTACAGGAATTAAGTTTCTAAATGAAAAGTCTCTTTAACTCCCTTGGAAACATCTACAAAATTCAAATGAAAAACTCACTGCGATGCACCTGAAAAGCAAGGGATTAGTAAACACAATTATCTGTCAGAGGTGGCATCAGATTCGTCTCGGTTTTTTTAACATTAGAAACAACCAAACCAAAAAGAAGTTAGTAAATCAAAAAATACTTTAAAAGTTTGAATCTTTCTAGATTTGCCCATTTCATATATCAATAGAACTTCTCACAAAATAGCGCTTCCATCTGAATGTCATATACATACAAATCAATCGTCATTGAGCAGTTATCCACATGGTAGGCATACACACAATTCAAGAGAGAATTCGACCGTTTCATTGCATATACTGTGCAAACATCACGTTTGGCTCCTCAATTCCTTATTTTCAGCATGTTAACGGACTTCATGATCAGACTGGAAATCCCAAAAGCTTATTAGGGAGCACACTGCTTTCATGAATGATTTGCAATCAAATTTTATTCAGTTTAAGATTAAAAAAAAAAGGTGGTTTTCAACATAAAGGAAAGGTTCTGAAACTGAGTGTCATAGAGTTCGATCCTATCAACATCTTACGGAAGGTCAGTATCGGCTCCCGCTTTCCCCTCCCCTCTGTTCCCTCTCCCTTCCCCGTTGTTCTTCCATAATAAAGTGGTAATTGCAAATGCAACGCAGTAGTCTAAGTGCAAGCCATTTTCACTATTGGAGAATTCAGAAATAAATAAGCTTAATGAAGAGCTAATTATGAAAATGGTATCAACTGGAAGCATTGGGGGTTTGTTTTATTTTTTTCCATTTAAAAAAGTATTTACAGTTCCTAGCTTACAAACTATATGCAACCATTTTCATAGCCATGAGATCATCTTTTAAATTACAAGTTCCATCTCTAGCACAAAGTGAAGACAGGCTAAGGGCCCGATCTAGCAATATGTGTGTCCGTACGTGTACGCATGCATGTGTGTGTGTTGAAGTGAGAAACAAGTGGATCCCGCTGACACCAGGTATTTATAACTGGGAGCTCATCCTGGAAGTACAAAGCCCACTGTCAGATGAGGCCCTCATGACCCGATGCGAGTGGATGTGCACTCTGCCACACCACCGATTTGAAGGGAGCTTTGTGCCTTTCCATCAAGTCCAGCGTACGCACACCTCAACACAATTGGAAAAGAAGGAACATTTCTGACAGTGATGTAGGGACTATGGGAACAACAAGGCTTATTTACAAGACTTGCTGGAAGAAAAAACTGACAAAGAACCCCCACATGTACAGTATTAACCTGGAACACTGAAGTAAACATTGTATAAAGAAACAGTACAATGAAATCCAGTTCATGAAAACATGATATCAAAAAAGACCAATTGAAAATAAATCTCACTGTGCATCAATCCCTTTGATCCTATGTATGTACATAGTGGAACTTTTCTGTAAAGCAAGTTGTACCCAGTACAGAGATCTGGACCTAATACCTAAGTATTTTAACTGCTGTGGTATAGTATACGTTCAGATCTGGACTAGAAATGGTAAACACAGATCATGTTAACTTCTGATGAAGTTAAGTATTTAGAGACCAAATTTACAGTTGCGAATGCCATGCATTCAATAAAAGATCTCCACTATAGCTGCTAAAATAAAATCTCAAGCTCCTTTTTCTCCTTGGACTCCAAGAGTGAAAATGGCTTCCTGATCTCTATTAGTTAAAAATTTAAGCACCAGGGATTTAAAAAACAAAAACAAAAAAAAAACAAAAAAAAAGGAAGAAAAAGAAAACAAAACAAAACCCCCAAACAAAAAAAGAAAAGGATAAAAAGCAATAATAAAAGCTTTACTACATGGCATTCTACAAACATAGGCCACTTCGCAAAGGAGACAGTTGCAAAACAACTTTTAAAAAGTTAGCACTGTTTTCCGAACACAAGGCACAAAACAAAAGCAGACGTCACGCCAGAACAATGAACTTCACATGAAAGCTAATACCTGACCTGTACCATCCTTAAATATCTTACAATGTTAAATAGAGAAATGAAAACAAAAAAATACAGCAGCAACATAATTGTAATTTTGACTTTAGAAACAGTGCGTAGACCCCTCCTGAGTTGTTTACTCCAACCATTTCAGAGACAGTAACTTAAAAGTTCTCAATGTTTGTTTCACAGGAAAAAAGTTTTCAGTGTCTGAGAAGTTAAACCTTTGTTAGGTTTTCTTGGATTTTTGCTTGGTAACTTGAAAAGTTCTGTCCTCATCCAAGAGAAGATGCTTAAGTAAGGTTGTTCTATAATTAAGCCCACTGATGTACCTTACAGAAAAACTGACCAGGAAAATCTATAGTCTAAATCTCTTCAACGTTTTGTTGGGAAGCCTCTACTTTCATCTTTTTAGAAGGTGGCACTCCTTCAGAGTCCTTAACGAGGGGGAAAAGAAAGACAACCATGTTATAGGTGCACTCAATTTTGAACACCACAAACAGCAAACAAATTCCCTTGTACAATACAGAGAATCCCTGGATGTGAGAATGACCGAGGACATTTTGCTCTCTGAAATCACCCTCTACTTACATCTTACCTCAGCATCTTTACACTTCTTGTTGTCTACAGACAAAGGGCAAAATTCTAGTTCCAGGCTAAAAACCACAGTGAATGTTTCAAGCTTTGATTAAGTTACATCGAGACACCCCCTCAGCTCCACACTTGAGCACAACCCACATACCAAGTACACATGAATATTCTCCAGCTGCAGCCAAAGGAGCCTCTACAGGACAGAGCAGGAACAAAGTGTGCACTGACACACACCAACCACCCACAAGGAAAAACCATGGACTCTGCCTGAGGATCTCACTGTGATGGGGACAACTGGACAACTCAAGGATAACGTCTTGCTCCCACCCACCCAGAGCTTTTGACTAATGCAGTGAGTACACTCCCAAACACCTCATCCCTGAATCTACAACAATCCACCTTCCTAACTAACATTTACCTTTTTAAGAAGGTATTTTACTTCTGATCAGGAGCCTGTCCAGTAGATGAGGTCCAAGCAGTTTCTTAACATGAAATTTGAATATTCCCTTATGAATTTAACACAGACTGGTTTAGGAAACTGAAAAGCAGATTGCACCAATCTCGTGTTACTCTTCAAACTATATAAAATGCTGTTAGCCTGTCACACTAACCATAAAACCACACACATGTATATCCACTACTCCACAGCTGCTTTACTGTCACCACCGATGGAAACAAGTCTAAACACACAACCAGGCTCCTTATATTTGCTTTTTCGGTAAAAATACTCTTTGTCAAATTCCAAGTAACTGGGCTTTTGTGCTTAAAGTTACCTGAGAGTTTTTAGATGCCTCTGTAATTATATCATTTTCTCCAGAGGACTGAATTTCTGCTTTCTCTGAACTATTCATGGAATTTTCCATTGAAGACTGTGAATTCTGTTCATCGGAGGTATCTGAAATGTTGAGAAATAGTATTAAGCAAACAAATGAAAGCATTTAGCAGGAGTTTTACTATGTCCTCTCATTAGCAACACCCCACACGCATAAATTTCACCCACGTGTAGCCATTAATGATAACAGAGATAACAGCTGTATCAATACAACAAATTAAGCTCAAACTCCAGGACCAAAACCAGTGGCTGCTACCAAACCTTCCCCGTCCCGCTGGCAGCAGTTGACAGTTGCTGGAATCGGTCTCTAGAGGGAGCTGAGCTAACACACAACGACGTCTTCACTACTGCCAAACAAGTTTCATCGTCAACTTCGCAAAGGGATTGACTGCAAGGAAACTTGCTGAGGACCAGAAGAGGCAGCTACAACCAGGCTTTTTTATTCTGTGCATACTTGTGGAGAAGTCTTCCTATCTGCTTCCAATTTCATGGGGTTTGGTGTTTTGTTTGTTTAAATACTCTTCAAAGCAAGAATTACAGAGTCGTCAAGGGTAAAGCACCAGTTCACTGGGAAGCAGGGATGAGGGCAGTTAAAATGTCTTTACATTGTCTTTAGCCTGAAAGCTTAACACAGCACATGCTGAGACAACAGAACAAACCAACCAACTCCACAATCCAAACCCCTCTGATTGTTAAAGGTCAGTTCTATTTCCTTCAGCACCCCCACCATGAGCAGTGTAAAAACTGGACCCATTCTTTCCTTCACCCCTTTTTAAATTCCTTTTAGACTTGAATAAATTCTCAGAAGCACACACGGACTCAGGTTCTATGAAGTGATCCCTCCACAGGTCCCTAACCCAAGAAACTAATTTATTCCAGATAAAGAGAAGTGTAAGACCAAAAAACTTCCAGCCACCCTTGGTTAATGAAGCTCACATAACCAGCGAGTAAGGGGTGTTTCTGTGGTGTGCTGTAGGAAAAGCATCACAAGCATTTCTGAACGTTTCCCTGCCTGAATTCAATATAAAGTAACATCTGTTATGAGCAGTCTCAAAGATCATATTCTGCAAACTCGGACAGAATCATCTTCCATTCCATGTCTCACCAAGAAAGCATGTTCATACTGATAAAGCAGCAAGTCCCAAGGATGAGAAGGAATTTTAGTTTCAATTTCTGCTGCGTGTGTCTGGGCACACACAACATGAATTGCACTAAGGAGCACTCTGTGACAAGGCAGAAACATACCTCGAGCAACTGCTGCAAGGAATGGCTCAGAGCTGCTGTGCTCTCCCCTGCTTGATACCGCTGCAGCTGCCCTTTGGGCAAGGAGACCTGTATTTTCAACTGCCAACACTCAAGCTACTCCAATACCTGCAGAGACTTACTTACACAGCAACACATCTCAAATGTGCCTTGTTTTCCTTGAGAAGTCCACAGTAGGCATTTCTGACCAGCCAAACTGTTTCCCTAGCTTTAGGGAAACTCCCTGATCTCAGTGCAGTAACATGAGATAAAATGTACAAGGTCATTACCCCTATGCCACAACGCCAGGGGTTTGATCACTGTAACGCTTTAGTAGATAACTAATTATTCAATAGATTTTTAAACACAGCACAGAGCCAACAGAAAAAAACCTCCACATTACTAATGGGTAATTTTTTGCCAGTACTCCTCCCTTTTGTTTTACAGTAACTGGCTCTGGAACTAATCCAGAGAACTCGGTATGATTTTCCCCGAGCCTAAAGTTAGTCAGGGGAGCACGTTTGCTATGTGACAACTTCACACAAGCAGGTTCAAACAATATTAGATCCAGGAGTAAATCCTTCCTGTTTACTAGGACCAAATATCATAGCTGAGATTTTTCTGTGAAGGATACAGCGTTCTCATTTCTTTCAATTTGGTGACAATTCACTTGTCAAATTCAAACCCCAGTGAACAATGACAACATTTTTATCGTATTAACTATTCTGGTGTCACCAAGATAAAAGCTCTAAATTTAAATTGGTTACTGGATCTCTGAGCTGAGAACTAAATCAGGAGGGCACCATTTAATTGCTTTGCTATGGGAAGAATTCTGCAAGCAGATTGTTAGAATGGTGTTAAGGACATCTTTTATCTGTTACAAAAGCATGAGAAAAGTTATCTTCTCAAGAACATCCATACAGAGCGTGTTTCAATAACACAAACCAAAAGAGTGAGGTTCAGGACAATCTCTTAACCTACAGGTATTTTTAATCTGCAGTACAATACTACAACATGTTTAGAAAAACAGCAGTGAATTCAGAGCTAACTTTTGAATAAATAACTGCAGGCTTAACAGCAAGCTGACATTGAAGTTCACACAACTTAAGAAATCGTTTGTAGAGTTTCTCACCTCTAATTTACTTTCACACTAGATAATGAACGTTCACAGATCTACAAAAGTAACATCTACTTTAAAGATGATTTGAAATAATTTCTTCTTTCAAGGCTGAGATTACAACAATAAACTGAGTACTCTGTTTGTTTCCTCTTGGAGAAACCCGTGAAGGTCAGGCTGACCTTTCCAGTTGTATGGAAGGATCACTGGTAGGGCAGCAAGATAACAGCCCATTTTCACATAAATTATGAGAATTCAGAAACCGCTTCTTTCCAACTGTTATTACCCAGTTCTCCAGCTGGACAAGCAAATAACAGATGCACTACATGGTAACCCTTTCTTCTTTGGCTGTGAAGATGATCTCAGCTTACCTTCTGAACCAGGCTGCTCCTTTGCTTCTGTCTGAGTTTCGTCAGACTTGACTTCAGTGCCGTCTGCTTGTGTTGCCAAGTTCTGTTCTGGGGCTGGACTTGAATTACTGCTGTTCTCTTGTTTTATTGGAGAAGCATCAGCTATTGAGCTCTGGTTGCTATTGTCATCTGTTAACAAAAGAGGTAAAACCAAGAAAGTGTAGTCTGATGAGAGAAAAAGCACACATTCACTCCTCCACATTTTTCCTGCATAACACATGATATAGTCCAGCTTGCTGGGGAACGAGTCCAAGAACTCAAACAAACATTTTTCCACACCACTACAATTCTTGCTCTTACAGCCTACCCCGCAATACAAGACTTTTCTAGCATTCACCAAGAAAAAACACAGGTCCTCTAACTATCATTATTAATTACACATTAAAACCATGAGTATTTTACTCAGATCTATTCCAAAAGCTCAAAAAATGTTGTAAGATTAAAACAGATCAGCTGAAGCAACAGTATCACTTTGTTAATTCATGTAACGCAGAGTTAATTAAGTGTTCATGCCACAGATTTGCACACATCCATCACTACAACATTCAGACAATCAGTGTGTCAAGTGTAGCGCAAAGGTCAAAGAAAAACTCCCCAAAAAACTATGTCAAGGTAAAAAGTACCACCCAGCCCTAGTATCAATAGCTTCTGAGTGGTAACTGTCCAGAATATTCTCTAGCCCCAAACACTTGGATTACAGGAACTTTCTGAAGCACAGATTGTATCTCTGTAGTTAACAGGAAATACTCTGCCTGTGCCTTCTTCCTGTAAAAACCTATGGTACATTTTATGTCAGCTAATATTCTATGGGATAGCAGTGGGGTGCAACTTGCTGTAATCTTTAAGCCGGTCTGCAACCATGGGTATCCATGAGGGGAGCTCCTGCTCCCTAAAGAAAACTAACTCAGCAAAACATGAAATTACTAGCAGCCAAGTCAATCCACCTCCCTCTGCATCTGTACTATCACTAGATCCAAAGGATCCAGCAACACCATTGCCGGTGATGGGACCATCTCTTTTCAGAGCAGGCTGAAATCAGATCATGTGAAGTTTATAAAGAAACTGTACATCAAGGATTAAAAACACAAGACATTTATGATAATAAAGCAAGTAGTATTTTCACCTCTTGGATGGGAGAAATTATACTTAAGATAACTAGATGATCAGACTAAGGCAAAAGCTAAGAAGTTTGAAGCAGATGAAAAATTAATCCAAATCTTGGAAAATCCTGCTCAATTCTTTAACTGGAAGACATACTTGCTGTGAACACGGCAAAAACCAACTAGAAGACAATAAAATACAAATAAAAGTGAATACTACACCTGAGTGTAGCATTTTGAATGGTACATATTTCCATTTTCATATTTAGCTCTGCTTAATTTTCTTTCCCCACACGCAGCCGAAATAAAAACAGCATTTAAACAACTGTTAGTACTTCCTCAGAAATCTAAGGTTCCAAACAGTTTGACTCTACCATCTTCATACACCTGAGCAGTGGAGAATTTGACACTGTCAGCAGTGTAACAGGGTAATTGGGGATGAATTCTCCCACTCACCATGCATGTCCATCATCCCCGGAGAGGAGCTGTTCTCTGGAGTGGTCACTTCAGAGCCACATTTTTCATCTTTGCCCTTTTTCTTATTCTTATTTTTCTGAAAAAACAAAAGGTACCACAAACAAACATGACTACACCACGAAAAGAAATCCCTGTTGCAATATAACCCCCTTCCCACTCTTCTGTAAGCACCTCTTTCATTTCAAGTGAGAAATAAAGCAAATAACTGACATTCTCAATAATGCCTTCATCCCAGTAACTGCAGGGCTGTTTCTCTCATTGTATTCTTTGTCACAAAAACCACTAGGATATTTATGACTTTATCCAGAAATTCTAGCAACGGCCAGCACTTCCACCATGTTTTTCATCTTCTAACAGCTGTACAATTTGGGTTAGAAGACCAAAGTTCCCAGTAATACCCACCACCCTGCAAACAGGGGATCTGAGGCACCATGGTTAAACTGCTTGCTGAGACTGAGTCAGAGAACTTGGGAGCTGCTGACTGCTGACTGTATACTCAGTCCACAGACTACAAAAACAAGGTCAGAAGAATCCCTCCTACACCAGAAAAGGGCAACAGTATCACTAATCTTACAGTTCATGAAACTACCCTATTTCTGAGCTAACTGCTGTGGGGGATATGTGTATTAACACACCACTACAAACCTCAACGCTTCTCCCTTTCAAGAAAGCTTCTAGAATACTCCTAGACAATAGGCACACACATACAAAAGCAACATAACAGATCTAGAATTTGAACACTAAAGAGACAGATTTTTACCCCCTTCTCAATGACCAATACTGCAGAGAGCATCACCTCCTCTTGTACAACTAATGCTGTCGTGTCATTAAAATTAAAAGGTTAATTAAGAAAAATCAGGCTGGCCTTAAACAAAGAGCCACAGGAAGACAGTCCAACGTGAACTCTAGGTCACAACATGCTCATGATCAAACAACAATATGCACTGCAAGCATTAAAACAAAGGAGGAGATGGTGGTATCCATCATGAGGAGAATCTGAGCCTGCTAAGGGATGAAGCATTTTCTATTAAGAGGTGACGTAATCAGCCTCACAGGAGAAAGAGCCAGCTGCACTGCTCTGGGAGGATCCTGCTGAGAAGACAATTAAAAGCCTCACTCTAGGAAGAATGCTCAGCAATCCATCCATTCGGCTTAGACTGGGTTCTCCAACAAGGGAAGGAATTAAAACTGAAATCAAATGTTGTCAAAGACGATCAACAAGTGATGTTCGAAAGGATTTTCCCCCTTTAATCTAAATAGGTTATTAGGCTAATATTTAATTGGTCATTTTTACTTCAGAGAAGCCAGATTTTACTCCTTAAAATGTGACGCAGAGGTGAAGGCTTGTGGATTTCTTTACCTTTGCGAGATGCAAGTTCAGACAGGACATAAATCTCTCTCAGGTTTGGCTGAGTTTTCTTTAAAGGTGAAAAAGGGCATTTTAACCACAAGGGAAGTACTGAAAAATGACTGTGAGCGATTTAAGCTGAAAAGTTTCTTTTAAAAGGTTTAACCATCAAAGTGGTGAGGCTTTACTGGTAGGAGGAAAGAGCCTATTTAGTACTATTTCAGAGTAATGTTGAAGAGGCTTAGGAACAACATGGGGGGTAAAGAAATCTAATCTGTGTTCACTAAAATCAAAGGCAATTTCCATTTGAAACATGAAATAATAAAAAGATTCCACTCTCCTAATCTAGTAAAAAGCAAGTACACTATCTGCTCCTTTCATGGTAAAAAAACAGATAGAAGACGATGTCAACAACAAAATTAAACAGCCAGGATGACCCCTACTTGATCCGTATTTTAGAAACATATGCATTCATTTAAATTGTGAGAACTTAACAGCGCAAAAAGACCTCAAACCTGCAACAACTGCTGCTGCATAATGAAGAGAACACGAGTGTAGGACACTAAAGTAACTAGTCCTGAACAAGTGTCCCAATTTCAGCACATCTGCAGCCTAAACTTTTTATTTCGAAAAATACAATTAGCCTCTGCACATTGAGATCATTACATAAACCTAATCTTCCCAACAGAGGATCTGACTTCAGGTACCAGTCACCTTGAAAATTCATGCAGAAAAGTCCCTAGAAATTCTATTTCAAGCCATAAGCCTAAATATTCTAAATCTCTCTCACACACAGTTGCACAGGTTTTTTTCCCCCTATGTAATATAAATAATAAAATCAAGACCAAACATTTGACAACTAGAAAGAATGAACAAGCTTCTGTGAAGAAACCCGGAAAGGTTTCCTAATTCACAAGGGGTTACTTCACAGAGATGCTGCTCAAGCATGGGAAGAATACAAGGGGCTTACCACAACTCTGACAGTCACAGAAATCTGTGGTACAACCAAAGCTACAGGAAGAAACAAACTCAGTTAAAACAATTCTAATCATATACAGGTCCTGAATTTGGACTTTGAATAAGGCAAGATCATAACAGTGTCCTGTCTGCAAAAAACATCATCTCACACATTTATTAACATTGTCATTTACTTCCACATAGGAAGGAATCTTATTTCAAGTAAGTAAAAGCACATTGCCAGCCCAAGGAAGGAGAACCAAGCTCAGGGTATATATTCTTTTGTATCATTAATTTATCATGGATTAGGTTTCTCTCCATAACAATATTTCAACTTATAAAACGAGAGCAATGTTAACACTGAAAAACAATTTGCAAGCCCCAGCAACTTTGATTTTTACATTTATTTTTATGCCACAATGGCACCCACTCAGTGCACACTACCAATGTCAACACGATGCATACACCAACATTTATCTAGAGAAGACACATCATAACAGAGGTATGTCTGCTGCACTGCTTGGGCCGGACACCTTAATACAAGCAAACTCAGTTCCACAGGATTCTCCCATCCTAACTTCAGTGTTTTGCATCTATTTTTGTGCCTCACTACTGTTTTGCACAGATAGAATACATCCTCCACACAGTTACAGACCCACTAGCTTCCTTTAAAGAAGCACACCAAAACAGGGAAAAATAATCAATGCCTTAGCTTTCCTCTCACTGCCTCCCCACTACTGTATTGGAGAACAGCTCCACAAATCAGCTTCAAGCTGAATGTTGATGTTATCTGAGAATTGATCTGAGTTGACTCCAGGAAGGCTGCCACCCACTGAACCATCATCCCCATCACCTTATGTAGAGATCAACGTTTTCCCTAGAGCTCTTCTACTCAAATGCTTGCAAGACCCACAGCAGTCTTAGCTTAGAGGCTCAAAGAACAGCAATCATACTTCTTTTGACTTTCCCTAAGCATGAGTGTCTCCATCTTGAATAAAGCAGGACATCTGCAGGATACTTACATCATCGACTTTAGGCTCTGTTACTGGGACCCACTTGTAAATCCTTAGGGATGTGTCACCAACTGTCACCCACTTCTTCTCCCTATAAAATTACAACACAGAAGTTAGTTCAACTTCAGATTCAGAAGAAAGCGATCTACTATTGTAAGTTGTCAGGGATTTAAATAGGCTATTAAGTAGGATGATCTCTATTACATTGCCTTTAGTACTGCATTGTGCAAATTGCTCTTTGCATTTCAAGAACTCATTAGAGCACAGCTAACCTCCAGATTTCGCAGCGCTGTTACTTGACTAGGTAACTGCAGTAGCAGTAATAAGATCTGGACTAAAGATACGGTTAAGAACAGCAGCTACAGAATATGCAGATTTAATGCCTATGATTTTCACTTAAGTTTTTAGAGAACAGAAAATGTTTTAGACAGACCGGTGTGTGTTTTGATTGTCATGAAGCTGTTTCATGGTATTAGAAATCTAAATGCATCTTGAACCATCTGAGGTTTGTTTTTTGGGTAGAAATTTGCCGCTAGCAATTTAACGTTCACTCAACGCTCCTGTCAAGACAGCTCTGACATTCCAGCCTTAGAACCAACAGCCTTATTGGCAGCAATATGTGCCGTGATGCAGAATTCAGACTCTGGAGAGCCTGGCTCTCTTGGAAAGAAAAGGCTGGGGCTATCAGAGAGGGGAAAAGCATAACCTGCGGCACTCTGTGCAGACCCCTGCCAGCCAGCCGTGAAGCGGTGACATTGATAAATGGTGAAGGAAATCTGGCTGGAGGGCGTCGCTACGTTAGGGGTCATGCAGTCAACGAGTGCAGAGATGGAAAGGATGCTCAGAGCTTCGCTAAGGGATGAATTCCTTGAGGTCTTTACAACACAATATTAAAAGAAGGTCCACAATGCCAGAGAAATTTCATCACATTTCTGTGATCAGTTTTTCAGGTCACAGATTACTACGCTGCTGGTTCCTGGGTTATTAACAAACCCAGAGCTCTGCAAACAAATCGATTAAAAGTTAACAACAAAAGACCAATTCCATTAAATATTCAGGAACATCTGAAATTAATTTGGCATGAGATCTCAAGCAGGTTTTTTTAAAAAATACATTTCAGTAATAGATTTGGGATTCAGTTATAGATTTTAAAAAATAAAAATGCTCTTTGCAGGATGGGAGAAGCTGGATGTGACTCCAAATACAGAGATCTGCGACAGTTCTGCTTTTAGAAAGGGCTTCCAGAATCAAATGCAGCCACACTGTACAAATGCCACAAACACCATCCTATTTGTTCTAGCTACTAAAGCAAATCTAACTAGCTTTCCCTTTAGAAGAGACATTTTCCCGTTAAAAAAAGCTCTCTCTATATTTATATGGCAATTGGTTAAGTTTTGGATCTGTCCATGAGGATATTTTAATTAAAGTACAACATAATTTTAGATTCATTTCTTTCCCAGTGCTCTTTGCAGAGCACAGCTTTGCCTCGATGCGTTTAGATACATCCATTTGGGTACGCTACATGGCTGAAGGATGTCAAAACCCAATTTTACGCTAATTTGGAGTTCCCACTGCTAAATGTGATAAAAATGACAGTGGAGATGAGGGCATGTCAATAATGAGAATATACTTAACTGTGAAGAGATGATCATGATGTCTTTTTTTCAAGGAGACAAACTAAACTCATTTCTACTTAGGAAAACCTTTGAAATTATGGAAATAAAACTAGCTGGAGTTTTGGGTTTGGGTGTAGGGAGAGGTGAATAAATGCTTTGAAAAAAGATAATCAAGATTTTAGTCTTTTCCTATAGCAAAATATTACTTAGAGATGCTGCACTGGAAAACCAAAAGTTCAAGATACCTGTTAGCATCTCAAAGCAGCCTCACACAGCATCTTCACTGGACAGACTGTAGAACACAGGAGGAAACCTATATTAGTAACTTTTTCCTTCTAGTATTAAAGTTAACCCTGACATTTTAATTCTTTTGAGCTTCTCAAGTATCACTTTACTTTTTGATAACCCTCAGCTACAGGGATTTTTTTTCAGTTGGATTTAATACACAGTAATTCAGACAACAATGGGCATAAGGATATTTTGTGATGGAAGTACACCAACATCCCAGTCCTGCAAACACTTCTGGCTAAAAACAAAACCCAACATCCCACTGCCATTATTCAAATGTTTTACGTGTCTATGCATTTACAGCATTGAAGGTTTAAGACCATGAAAATACTAATAAGAAAAAAAAAAGACTACAACCTCCCCTAAAACTTAACAAAATCATTGGCAGCACAAACACAGAATTGTTAACGAAGAAACACAATGACTTTCAGACATTTAAAATCAACAGGGCAAAAAGAATGTCAGGATTGGAGGTGTTCACTGCAAAGAAAGCTTTGGATTTTATCTGTAATTATTCCTGCCTTTCCATTTCAACCTAAAAACCAAACCAACCAACCGAACAAAAGATCCCCAAAATCTCTTCTAGTGTGATCAGTCACCTTTCATCTTTTGTGCAGACACCATCCAAACCTCCTGATCAGGGACTGCTTTTTCACTTAATTAGAACTGACAAATTACTGATGTTGCTTATACCAAGAGGTTTGCTAGATGCTGCACAAACTACAAAATGTTCTTGCTGGCCAGATGCTGGAGTAGGAACAAGAAATTAATGAGTTCTTGTGCCCTTCTTGTGCAGTTTTCTCCACCTGTTTTCCTGTCTATAAATTGGATCTGCTGTTGAACACCCTGATCCTGAGACATTGTGACCAGGATTCTATGCCCGTAAGTCTAACACTGCCTTTGTTCAGCAATCACTATACAACAGTTTCTATCGCAAGGTCCTTTGTCCTACACAAGCTGGTCTCTATATTGACTACTGGAATGGACTGCTTCATCAGCCTGAGGATTAATAAGGCTAAAAATGTGGTAATTATCAACTTTACCTGCCCATGTCTAGCTGACCAATTCCTCAGCTTTAAAAATATCCCTTGTTTTTCTGGTTTCCAACCTCTCTAGTTTGAAGACTCAGGAGTAACACTACTAGAAAATGGCACAACTTAAAATATGTACAGTAATTCTTTCTTTTTGCACCATGGAAGATTAGAAGTATCTTAACTATTTTTGTTACAGTAAATTCAGAAACTAATGGATGCAACGGAAGCAAGCCCCTACATTTATCTGAAACTGTGTTAAAGCTCTTTGAAATTCTGAACCATATCTGCACAGCATTTAAAGGACAGCCAAGGATATGTAGGGTAGGCATTAGTATCAACACTTCTTTAGTGCTTATGCCTGAGGCATACCAATATCCTACAACTCACATCATTATATACTCAATTCCCCGTTCTAAATAGCCCACGACTCGTAAATATATTTATATTGCGTATATTAACACTAAAGCTCCAAAGATGACTATCAAATTCCATGTATAAAAGTAATATAGTGGTGAGCAGACACAACTATATATTACACTTATACATAAAGTGTCAGTGGAGCTCCTGCAGCAGCAGTGAGTGCTGGAAACGTGGGATGGCATGGAAACAGAAAGTCTTTATTGCCAATATATCATCATTCAAGAAAAGGATCTCACACTTGTTTGGCCTTTTCCTGTGACTCTCGTTTATCACAGTGATCTGTATTTACACAAGGATTTGCTCCCACATACCCCATCTTCTGCTGATGATCACGAAGTGACGTCATAATGCTGAATTTATCACATCACACTCACTTGCATTGCAACAGAGTTTGGTGAAAATCACAGAATTATGACCTCCCTGTGGGATCAAGCAAAGGAGAAAGGGGAATGGGAAAGAAAATGCCATTATTATACACAAAAAGTGCTATCAGATGCACAAAAAAATGAGTGTTTTGAAGCGGGCTGGCTCTACAGAGCACACATAGTGCTGTATGGATGTTTGTCTAGTGACTAACGTGCAGTAGCCCCAAATATACACGGTGTTTCTTGAGCACACTGCAAATACAATATAATCCCAGGTAATGTAAATGGACGAAGATTAATGGCTAATGACACCTCCCTGAATGTAGCTAAATAAGCTGCATTACAAGAGTCCTCTCTCACTTCCACAGGCCGACACGTTTTGAAGCAAGTTCTGCTGAGTGCCACACTGCAACAAGGCACCTTCTCTTACAGTGAAGGAAACCACTGCTTATGCATGGCAAACCTCTATCTTTAACACCAACTTCTACCAACACACCCAACTTCCACTAACTCAGAGAACATATTCTGGCTCAATAAGAAATAATCACGAGCCAGAAAGAATGTAATTCAAGCATGATAAAGAGCATGTTTGAGTAGAGCACTTCAGCACAGTTTCTGCACATACATGAAGGAGTTTTACCACACCCACCCCTACCTGAACTATAATCTCAGCAGGGAACCAGCCAGCATAGCTGGACTCAACTAGGGTAACAATCAGTAGCAGCAAAGACTGTTTCCAAAGACAGAATGTTAAACAGCTGTTTAACTATGTTTCAAAGCCTAGTCTAAGAAGAAAGCACAAACTGAGAAGCCTGCAGCATCTCAGTCTCAGAGCATTACACCCCACATAAAAATATTCCAGCAAATTTGAATGGAGACAGTGAACAGAAAAGCTACAGCAGCATTGTGTGGAAACTGTCTTCAAACAGGCACAACTGCTGCTCACAACCAACAAACAGTACCAGTAGCACTGCCTGGGGTGACTTTGCTTCTCTACTTTCACCAGCACTCTTTGTTTTAAGCTACATGACAAGTCTGGCTCTACAGCCAACTCCCAGCTTTAACAAATACTTAGCACCTTCTGGAAGCACTTTCATCAGTTGTCCAGATTTGTCTCTCCTTCATGAGGTGCTATCACTGTTGCTAGATTAGAGACAGAAAAGGCTCAGGTGACATCCACAATTCAAAAGCATCAAAATGAAATTTCACAGGTCAGCACTGGAAGGGATCTCGGGGATCACCTAGTCCAACCTCTTAAAGCAGGATACAGTTGAAATGAGTTGGCCCAGAACTCTATCAAGCTGAGCCTTGACATTGTCTAAAGTTGAGCAATCCACCACTTCCTTTGTAAGACCCGGCTAACAGCTCTCAGCGTTAAAAATCTTCCTCTCAAGTCCAGTGTGGAATCTCTCCTGGAGCAACTTGTAACCATTCCCTCTTGACCAATCTACAGGACTCCTTGTGAAAAGGGAGACTCCATCGTCTCGGTAGCCACCCTTGAAAGACTGAAACATCGCAATAAGGTTCCCCCTAAGCCTTCTCTTCTCAAGGGTGCACAGACCCAGTTCACTCAGCCTTTGTTCATATGGGAGTGTTCCAGTCCTCTGATCATCATGGCTGCCCTTACCTGGACTCTCTAGTCTATCTGCATCTTTTTTGTATAGCAGGGACCAATTCCCTCATTCCATTCTCTTTGGTGGGGGTACCCATCCCCACCAAACCTCCATCTTTAAACATCAGCAGTTGTCCAAATGCTCAGCAGTGCCATGCACCCACATAAATTATTTCACTGCCTCCCAGGATGTCCAACACTCACACCCTTCCTCGTGCCCACTGCCTGGCTTTTAGTAAACGTTTCTATTTTCTTTCATTTAAGAAGTCGTTTTTATAAAACAGAATTTCCAGTATTTTTCTAATGCTAGTTGAAGGCACAAGAATTTTTGCCTCTCTTCTTAAGAACACGTTCAGAAAATACACACACGCATCAGTTTTTACAGACCAAAACCAATCCTGTAGCTTTAACAATTCATGGAGATAAATTTATCTCAGAGGAGTTTTTAAAATAGACTGGAAGAAGAATTTTAAGTACCTAAAAAAAGCAGAACTACCCTGTCAGCTGTGGAAATTAAACATTCTGCCACACAAATACAACACAACCAAGTTTCTGTAAGGCACGTGCTACATGTTTTCTAAACTAGATACTCATTCACGAGAGTAGTTTAAACAAAGGAGATATGATTGCATTAATCTTGAGATAAAAACGCACCCACTTCATTGTTTACTACAAAGTTCCAGCATCATTAAAAGTGCTGCACGCTTTACACACAAAAACAAAGATACAGTACCTGCCCTAAGGAGCTCACTGCTTGAGAAACAACACTCATTATTTTCTAAGGAACAAAGTCTGACCTGATGAAAACTATCCTCCAACAGGCACATTCACGGACATGGCAGTAGGGACACTGAGTGAAACACCGAACAGTAATACTTTGAGCAGCAGGCATAGAGCCACCGTCTGCCTAGAGGAGTTTACAGCTTGATCTGCCTCTACTCATCCTCAGCACTCCGAACGCATAAGTCTCGGAAAACTCTGTTGTATGAATTGCTGGGTGCAAGGTATTTTGATCTGGAGCGGCAGCTGCATTTCCACAGAAGAGCTGTGGATGGCAACAAATTGCTCCTATTATGCAAATGAAACTGCACACTTGGAAATTGCCTGTGTGGCTCTTCTGGAGATGCAGGAATTGCTGGTGTGTAAAGTTCAATTTAACAAGCTAACTCTTCTCAAAACATTTCAACCACACAAGACAGCATCTCTCTTGTCCATTTCTCAATGTACTTGACTGTGGGTCAGGAGGCAATTATGAGATTCACTGACAAATTATGATTCCTTTAAAAATAAAACTAATGGTTATATACATTCCTGTGAGGTGGACACACAAAAAGCTCAGTGAATACTTCTGATGACAATCGAACAAAACAGCATGATCCTGTACAGGAACCTTCAAAGCAAACTGTACTTTATGAAGGTGAAAACACAATTTTATTTATACTGTAAGATTTCTGTTTTATAGAGGAAGCCATAGCAACTGAGTCGATGGCAGAGAGCCTTTGCCAGAGAAAAAAATACATTAGACGTTCTGTCAAATGGCCAAGCTTCTGCCTCCACTCATCCCTAAAATGCACAAACTAGGATTCAAAGGAAGTATGTCACGCTCGTGAATGAAATACCTCCAGACAAAATAGTGTCCCTCATCCACCACACTCATGTTTGAACAAAAGTCCTGCCACACCGCTGAACATTGTCCTGACCCTTAAACACTGGCTCACTAGTCAGCAAACAGCACTTAAAAACACTGCCCAGTAGAAGAGAGTTCCTGAAACCAACCAAACTGCAGTGCTCGGGCTCCCTACACAATGGCTGGATTCTGTGAAATCCCAGTCTCGTGCCCTGCGATGCTGGACACACGTCCCTATTCTTTGTCCAGCTCAAGCCATCGGGCCCGTTCATATGCTCGAGGCTTTTTAAAACACAACAATCCATTTCACCTGAACCACGAACGCATTTTCATTCCGCATTTCACTCTTTTAACGAAAGCTAGCTGTGGATTGCAACAAAAATGTCTATTTTTATAATCAGGTTGAAAACAGATGAGTTAAGGCAATTTAATCCCAACCTAGGGGATTTCCTTGTGGATTTCAAATGTTTTAACGTTCACATAGAAAGACTAACGAACAATCAGTGAACTTGCTGGGAGAGATTTACACTCAAGTCACACCAACAGCCACTCTTTATTTATCCCATCCCAAAACCCTGGACCGACTATGCCGAACACTGAGATGACCGTTCTGCTGTATTGTTTAACCACCTCATGTTGACTTTGCTAACAAAAGCTGAACACACAAAAAAAGACAAAAGCAGGAAAAACGCCAAAAAAACACGTTTTAAAGGCCCTAACAAAAGGAAAATTATTCCACGAGGGGCAGAACCTTTAATTATATCATTTAAAACCAATTCCACAGACAATCACATGCTCTCTCCTGCGCTGCTAAAGGTTATGGACCAGGAGAGGATCCCGTTCTGGGCTGGCTGCGCTTACGTGCAAACTTCACAGGTAAAATAAATAAACAACGGTGTAATAACCAAAAATAAACTCTTGGGGGCTTTACAGGGGGATTTTAAGGTGGTGGGTTTTTTCAAGTAACACTTCCATGGAGCTCTGTGCCCTCACAGACCCAGCAGAAGGGCTCCCCGAGGCGCCGCTCTACAGGGCCCTGTGTAAACGGCGGGGAGGGGGGGCGACTTGAGGAGCCGGGGTCGACCCTCCGCTCGTCCGCTCGAGCCGGTCC
>VZRI01002950.1:173067-189459 GCA_013397515.1 Upupa epops
ATAATGAATTTTATATAGATTAATAAATAATAAAATAATTTAAAATCATTTAAAATAATTTTTGTCATTTCCATGGAGTCAGGTTGGATTTACGAAGCAGAGCATCTGCTCCAACACTCGTGGAAATTCACAGGCAGAGAGTCACACACAAAGCGATGCTCTGCAGAGAATATCCCACAGCCGGTGCACTCTGGTCACAGTGCTGCCAGACTGCTTCGTTAACTTGCAGCCAGCGCACACCTCGCTGTTTGTACTAATTGTATTTTCAGAACAAGCAATGTTTAAAAAACATCGCCCTGGAAAGAGGAACAGCTTCTGGAGGGCCTAGGTTATTATTCAAATTGCTGCTGAGGATGATGCAAAGAAGGAAGCGCGTTCAACAGCACTTCACTGATCTCTCACAACAACTTGTATCAGCCTCATTACGCTGTTTATACACACACAGTAAGATGCCGTCCCGTTGGTATTACACCACTAATTGGAACTGCAGCTTTTGGAAAGAAACAGGAAGAAAAGATCAAACTAGAACCCAAGGTTTAATGCGTAGTGCAGCGTTCCTGTCCTCGCTGAGGTCTGGTGGATTTATAATTGCAACACCGTGCTACCCAAGCATTTTTCTAGGCTGCGTTTATCAACGTAAGTGATCAATACAACACCTTTACATTGCTCTTTCGCTGGCAGGTTTCACACATAAATACTACCTTAATATAACGAGGCATGAGTCTACCTCAAATGAATTCTAGGAAGGTTTCAGCCAGATGATGGGGTGGCCTATGAAAGACAACAGTGTGGCAACAACTGCTTCATTCTTTACAGTGTTTCTCTGCATAGGTTTGATCTCACAGTGTTCTGATACATGCTAAACTGAGGGCTTAGGCTAGGATTCACTTAATCTGAAACTGTGTGGCCTTTACTTGGTAATAAATACAAATTATGCAGGTAATAGAGGAGACTGGAAAGTAGGAACAAGTAGATAAAACTGGCAGCTATGCTTCTGAGTCTTTGTAGATCATCGAGTCATGCCTTTTTTTTTCTTGGTTCAGCAACAGGTAAGCCAAGAATGCCGGCAGTGAATATCTCTGTTGTGATTTCTGCTGGAATTTTTCCTTCAGTGAAAGCTGTGGCACCTGGAGAGCAGTAACAGCAGCACAAGACACACAATAGTACTGTAAAAATAGCTTTTGGATCAGTAACATTCACAAGCAGCAGTAAGTGGATGGAATGCTTTTAGAGATATACAAAGGAATCACGAAAAAGTCTTGGCATCCTAGCTTAATACTCGATGCTTTTGTCTTGGGGATGGAATCTGCTGAGTGTGTGAGCCTCATCTTGCAGTAGGTCCCAGCCTCAGAAGGGTCAAGGGGCCAACTTTTACACTCTGGTGATTTGATGTGATTTCAGGATCCCCAGGAATCCAGGGATTTCTAAGGTGTTTTGCAGTGCTAGGCAGTTCCCTTCAGGAGCTGCACCATCACTTCACACAGCCCATTGCCAACAGCTCTAACCAGATACAATACTGGTGTGAACTGGGATATGAATTGTACAAAAGATGTGGCACTTCCCAGCTGTTTCAGTTACAATGGGCAATGCCTCTTGGCTGAAATCAATGCTGTAACTGGCTCTTCTAGACTGGTGTAGACTGGGACATAAATTGTAGACAAATGCAGCAGTTCTCAACAGCTCCATCACAATGGGCAATGCCGCCTGGATGAAATCAACACCATCATTTCCATATTGTATAATCCCTTTTTGCCTGTGGATTTTGATGTTTAAACCTTCCACTGTGTGTTTTAATTGCAGTTCCGAGCCAGCAGATAAACAGCAACATAATCTTGTCAGGTCCTAGTTTGATTTCATTGCCCATTTATTTTCAGATACACCCATGCAATTGCTGTGTGGATGAAGGACGAGCTCGAGCTCTATGACTACCCTGTCTGAGTGGTTTTGACAGCTCATGGCCTAACAGGATAATGGGTTTGCAATTGAAATTATTCTGTTTGGGAATTGAAGCCATCCTGCTTCTGTGCTCTGTGTGGAATATTAATCCTGTACCTGTGGGATCGCAGAGGTCTGGTTCAGATCCTTCTCCCCCAGGACAACTGCCCAGCAGGGTGGTCAGACACTGCACCAGCTCATCCTCCGTCATACGCTCTCCTGAACAGAGAAAAACAAAAGCCTGATGGGTTATGGTGTCAGTAGCACAAAAACTACAAGGCAGCTCAAACAAGGACAATGTACAAATGAAAAGGACTGTTTGAAGAGGGTTCAGCTTTGCTGAGATAGAAACACATTGCAAAATGAAATTCATGATCCCAGCACAACAAAGTGCTGACCGTAATGACAATGTTTCTTGTACATTGTATCTTGGGAAA
The DNA here is from genome assembly GCA_013397515.1 of Upupa epops. Classification (NCBI taxonomy): domain Eukaryota; kingdom Metazoa; phylum Chordata; class Aves; order Bucerotiformes; family Upupidae; genus Upupa; species Upupa epops. The sequence continues at coordinate 175,440 of VZRI01002950.1, forward strand.
AAATGTTTATCAAAGGGAGAGGTTCTGATGCAGGCAGCTCTTTAGATCACACTGCTCTTGCAGAGACTTGAGCTATTCCCACTGAAAAATGCCCAGCACAGGGTAGACCACAGTCTGTGTAGCCCTGTGTCCATAACAGTAGCCATTTCCACACAGAGAAGGAATAGGAAGGTGCAGGAAAGTCTTTATCTAGTATCATGGAATAACTTGGACATAGTGCTTGTTCTCAATTAGTGGTTGACTCATGTTCTGGAGCACAGGGTTATAGATCTGTTATGAAACAGTTCTATCCAATGCAGCTGTTTATGGATGTTCTCACCATCCGTATAAAGAACTAACCTTTCTCACCCTGATTGAATCCTTCAGTTTCCAAGGACCTTTGCAGCAAGGAGTGTTACAAGGAATATATCATGTCCCTCTTACCTGTTTAATGTTTAGCTGCACCAGGTTCTCACTGCTTTTACAACAGGAGGAGCACAGTAGAAATTCACTATTTACCTCTCCAGCATTGGCCATGCGTGCGTTTATCCCCACCTTTAATGTCCTTCCTGATTTAGTTGAGCTAAACCATCCTCTCCTCTCAGTCTTTCACACCCAGATTCAGTCCAGGACTGACCAATTCCATCCCTCCTCTCTTGTCTCCCTGGTTTTTTATACCACCTTTCTGGAGACAGTCTGACTGGGAGTGACAACAACCATTCCAGTAAGGGTATACTGGAAGAAGAACACAATTTGTCAAGATCCATAGCCATCATTTGGCAGACAAGATACCCCATGCCAGCAGAGATCTCCAGAGCAGTAAGAGTACAGCTGAGACAATAGTGCATTTATTCTCTTTAAAATCTCGAGACAAATGGCTCCACATCCTGCTCTGGTCACCAAGCTATAGTTCCAGATTAATTTTTTGCTGCTGTGAATACGTTCTGAAATTGAAGGCAGAACCAGTAAGCATAAAGCTAATATTAGAAAAGGAATAACTCACCTCTGCACTGAAGCAGCAACAGTAAGTCTCCTCTGTCAATAACTTTGTCTCCATTCTCATTATCGTAACCAAGGACCTGAAACGCTCGCTGTATGTCTTTCATCGACAAGCCGAATGCGGGACGGTGATTTATATAAAGTTTGATAAAATCCCCTAAATTGATTTGTGTCACTTGTTCTCCAGTGCCCACGTACTTGCTGAATTTCACTTCATTTATCATTTCTTCAATCTAAAGAGCAAGGCAAAGCAGATGGTTACACGGTTTTGAAGAGGCCAGTTCTTGATCTCATGAATGCCAATGTACCGTAATCGTGCGCTTACTGGTACCACAGACACCATGACTGCATTCCAGTAACAAGCAGCTGAAGATGGACATGCCCAGGAGTTACGCGCTTACTGTTACAACAACATTAAGTGAAGGTGGGGGTAGCAGCTGTGCAGTTGTTTCTGGATTTCCTCTGTTTTCTTACTTTGCAGCTGCTACCGGTACCTTTGCCACAGCTGTGTTTCCGCTCTGGGTTCAGTGGGCAGGCAAACCACAAACCAGTAGACCTCCCTGCTGCAAAAGTACGTGCTTGAGAGTCCTGACACAACCAGACTGCACACACCCTGCATGTCGTAAGCAATCCTTGCCTTCCCTGACCCCACACGTATCTGGTGCACTGCTGTAGCCAAACTGAGATCTGCTTGGTGGGGCTGACACCATGGCACAGCTGGATCACTCGCTCCTCGCTCAGGCAAATGAGCAAACACTGGCTGTGCTGGATACTAGTGGCTTTCCTGAAATCCAGTGGCTGCTGTATGTCCAAAAGGCAGGATCTGCTCCATGTCCTCATTGTGCTCATGCCCCGAGAGGCAGCCCCCTTTAGAGATACATGGGCAGCAGAGAAACACTGAGAGAATTCCCCACGCCAACACACACCAAGCCTGTGACTCCCTGGGAAGGGAAGCTGATGAACGATCTCCCAGAGGAGAACTTTGCATTCAGCCTTGGGCCTTTGTCCTTGTGTCACAAGTTTTTCTGCTGAATGAAGCCTGGAGAAGAGAGAAACCTCAGCTGTATATTTTTTCCTGTAGGGAATGTCATGCCAGGCAAGAACAGTCATTTTCACTCAGTTCTGGCTGATGTGGGATTAGGTTTTATATCAGCCCCACTGAACTACAAAAGAAAAACACCAATTCCCAAAAGCTTTTCTTGTCAGCTCAAGCTGCCTTTTCTCCCTCCTGCTTTTCATGTATTAAAACACTCTAGAGAGAAATGAACTTTCTCTCTGGATTTTAATGCTGTCCTGGCTGCTTTGAGGAGCAGATTGTGGGTTGCCTGGTAGCACCTCTGTTTCCGTGCCTGAAACACCATTTTCATTTTGATTTGGGGCAGGGGAAGGTTAACAGTTATTCTTCTTGAGACATTTCCCAGGGGAATATGTTCTCTCTGTCCCCGAGAGTTGAAAATGTAATAACCCAAGGAAAAGATCTAACAAAGTACAAGAGGATAACACCACAGCGTGACACAAGGGCAAAGCAGCCACAGCTCCGATGAACATTTGCTGCTTGCAGAGGCTCCAAAGCAAATCTGTGAGGTGGTGGCTGTGGCAGAGGTCCTGCCTCCCACCTGCTGGCTCTGCTGGCAGAGAGTATGCTGGGGCAGATGGGGTGGCACTGACTCACAGCATCGTCTCAGCAGCCTGCGGGGCCACTCTGCTGTAGCAGAGATGGAACAGAGCCTCCCCCGCAGATAGATGAAGCGATGTACTGCTTCCCTTGGGAGAACCCCTCCTGTGCTGAAGGGCTGTAGTTGGTGCGTAGAGGTCGTTATTTAAATCTCCTTGCATCAGATTCAGTAATTATTTTTTCCTATGCGCTTTAATTACCCTTTTGCCAGGTTACAGCACTACAAACGAGGTTTGTTTACAGTACAAACTGCCTTGTAGAAACAGACACAAAAGGGGAAGAAGCAGCACCCTGATTAAATCAGCCCTCTTTGTCTTTGCTGCAAAACTTGAAGCTAAAAAGCTCTTGAAAAATGTTGGATAGGAAATTCAGCTGCTTCAACAAGGCAAGTTCAGGGGGAGTTTCTGCAGGCTTCATCAGTCACAAATGATCTTGAAGTTCAGTGCTACTCTCTCCACCTAAAATCACTCACCAGTCTCAGGCAGAACAGGAAAAAGGCTTTGCCAATGTCCTGAGTGTTTGCATGGAGCTGGACATTCCCACCCAGACTGGTAACGGTTCTGACCTGAAAGGGCTCAGCCCACTGCTCACCAGCTACAGACTGTGTGTAGAGCAGCTCAGCCACTGCTAGAAGTCACAGAGATCAAACCATGGTGCTGCCTGCACACAACGTACTTCAGCCAACTTTGCAAAGTTGGAAGCTGCTGCTCTTGAGAGCTAAAGAAAGATCATTCTTGATCTTCCTCAGTTCTCCTGAAGCAGCAGTCCACCTCTGCAGTGGTGGCAGAGCATTCAACCGCCAGCACACCCTGATATCTTTTGTCAAACAGTTCTGAGCCATCAGGCTCCAGGTTTGCTCAGCCTATTGTTGTTTCCCAGCCCTCCAGTGAGGAATCATTACTTTCTGAGGAATTTGCTGCCACTGCTCTACTGATGCAGACCAGGGTAAATACATCGAAGGCCAGCAAATACATTTAGAGCCATCCAGCATGAGGGTGATCAGAATCTGTCCCTGACAACCAAGTCAGTCTTGCTCTTTTTTCATGTAATAACAACAATAAAAACAAGTGACCGACCTCTTCCTCTGATGGATAAAATCCCATCGCTCTCATTACCGAAGGAATTTCCTCTAAGGGAATGTGCGTTGACACCTGTCTGGTCTCCAGAGTATCGATACCTTGGCTGAGCAGCTGTGCATAGTAAAAATAGTCTTCCAGTTCCTGCAAGGGATTCAAGGGAAACACAAGTTCAGTTACCAATGGGTGCAGAAGATGAAGTTCCCTTTAGGATTGACTATCAGTTCTATCAACAAGATCACTGTTAGAGGGGAGCTGGATGAAAAGTAAAGACATATCAGGCCTGTATAAATGAGTCTTAACCTCCAGCCAGGTGTTACCAGACTGACCACAGTGAGCACAATTACCCGGAAGAATTCGCCGTCTCTGCCACCATCCAGTAGGTTGTAGAACGGGATCAAGTCCTCTCCACCCAGGGAAGCAGCAGCATCCAAGGCACTGGCAGAAGCAAAGGAAAGACAGTACAGGAAGGGTTCATGTGAGGAGACATTTAGCATTTCCCTTTCTAGTCATTGTTCGCAGACACTTTCAATAAATAAATAAAGCCCCTGGGCCTCGGAATTCAGGGAAGGAAAGCACTGCCTTGAGCCACGCAGTGTGTTATCATCAGCCTGCCCTTCTACCGAGTATTTCATACCCAGGTTTTACATACAATAGCACAGTGTGGGAATTAATTACTAATGAATGGCCCTCTTGTTTGGTGGAATGAGCACAGGGCTGGCAGCCAGGAGCTTTTCCATGGACTCGAGCTTGGTGTCTGGCATTTAGCTTTTCTGCTTCCTTATAGAGACATTGAGGGAGATGAATTAGCTGGATCAGCATTTTGAACATGCAGAGAGGGCTGGGGCTTGGTCTTTGCAATAAACCACACAAACCTAAGCTCCTTGCTCCTTGAGCTCATTTTCCAGTGCAATCCATTACATCCTCAGCTGTGATGGGTGACTATCTCAAGTCTACACCAAAGAGAAAGTATCTGAGTGCCACCCCTTTGTTTTAATTTCATAGACAGTTGGAGCCAAAGGAATCTGTTTGGCTCATGCTGATGAAAAAGGAAACCAGGGCTGGCAGCGCAGTCATGGAGCAGCGCTGCCCGACGCCTGGCAGCAAGGCTGCATCTTTCACACACACACTCACACACCTCGGTAGTGCTGCTTCCACCGGGCCTTTTGCAAGCTTCACGCTTTTTTCATAATTAAGTTAGTCGGGTATTAAACACAGTCGAGATGCGCAAGATGCCAGAAGCAGCAATAAAATGATAATTAGCTCATCAAGAGCTTCGCTCCGAAAACAAATTGCATAGAAATTCAGTGTTGCCTGGACGCTGGCCAACCATTATAAAGCAGGATCATTTATATTCTAATGCCTTCCTTCAAACGTCGCTTATTCTGACCCCCGACTGCTTAAGCCACACAAAGTGGAAAAGAAAATAAATAAGTCCGTTGCTTTCCCACTCAGGTTGCCTTTGTTCTGGCACATGAAGGTGAGCCAGCTCAGCGCCCTTTGGGCTTTTCCCTGAGCGAGCAGTACCTGCGAGAATTGTTTTACGGGGGACCAGAGTGTTTCCTAACCACCAAGCTGTTGTCTTAGGAAGGTGAGGAGCAACGGTGTTTCTAAAAGGTAAAACTAGGAGTGAGGGTTAAAAGCCAGTTCCTTCTGGATTGATTTGGCAGAAGCCAGGAGCTGTGCTCTCTGCCAGCAGGGTGATGGGCAGGGTGAAATAAAAGCAGCCCTAGTCTGGCAGAGACTGTGCCATGCTACCTTTTCTATCTCCCACATGAGCTAAGCTCCCTTTGGAGTCCTTGAGGTGTGAAGGTGAAGCTGCTCCATGCCCTCAGCCCTGTGCACACATTGCAACGAGCAGCTTTGGTCCTTGACATGCAAAGAAACCAAAATATATGCCCTGTCTGCGCCTCGTAACCCGCCTGGCACGAGGGACCACACGTCTGGCACTGCTGCCCATGGGAGATGGCAGAGAGATGTGTCACACCAGTAGAGAAGGGAGAAAGAAACCTGGCAGTGTTTGTTGTCACTGATGCTCTGGGCCAGAGCCTGGAAAAGCTCATTTGCAAAAGCAGCCTCCCCTCTTCCAGCCACCCCAGTTAACTGCTGTCCAGTTCCTTCTGTAAGCAAAGCTTTATAGGATTAAGGTGGCTTGTCCTAAATCCAGTCATCAAACACGCTGGTCTATCCCGTTTGGAGAGCAGACACTTTAGTACCAGCAGCAGCCACCCCATGCTCTCCTCATGTGGCCAGTACCACTCCTCTCATGCCCTAACCCAGTCACAGGGCAGGTGTCTGGTTGCTGGCAGCCTTTAGGGTTGAGCAGAAATGCTGTCAGCCTTGACCTGTGAGCCTCCTGCTTGCATGAGTGCAGCAGGGACATGCCCTACATGCTGTGATCCACCTGGGCAGATGTGGTCTGTTGGCCTGGTTGTGGACACAGCATTATGAAAGACCAGCAAAGCTGCAGGGCTTTGTCACCTGCCCCAAAAGGACTCTGTGCTCAAGACAGCCCTGTGCAGAGACACTCTATCCACCAGGACATGTGCAGAAACAGCTGAGAGACCTGGCTTTAACTCCTCCTGACACAACCAGAGAGCTTTTAGGACAAAAGCCCCATTCTTGGTGTAAATGCTGAGGAACATTTGCTTCAGCTGCCTTGGCCAAGCAGCCGTGGAGAGCAGCGAGATGACTCCTTTCTCCTGCCTGCAGTACTCACCTCAGGTTGACCTCCCATTTCATAACAGTGCAGTCATTCCCCCCTGCTGTAAAGACATAGCGTCCGTCGTAGGAACAGGCGAGGTCAGAGACACCATCCGGGTGGCAAATGAAAGCAGAGGACTTGTGGGGGTTGCCATCAGCAGGCAAGATCTGCAAGCCCACCTGTAAGGAAAGAGGAAGCTGTGGGTCCCGTGGCAGGGGCTGTAGGTCTCATGGAAGGGCTGTGTGCTGCATCCTCCTCCTCCCAGGAGGTCACTCATTCCCCAGGAGCTTGCTCATCTCCCAGGCAGTACCACCCTACACAGTTTTGTCTGCAGTGAAATTCCCCCAAAATCCAGCACCTCCACAGTCTGGGAGTCTTGTATGGGGTGGGGGCAGATGGAGCTCCACACCTTGTCCTTTGTAATGTACACCAGGTAGTACTTCTGGGGTTCCACAGTGTTTGGTGATGGGAGGATTTGTATCTTCTCCAACGGGGAGCCATAGGTTGGTCCCAGAAGGGTCGTTCTAAAGGAAAACAACATTTTCATCCATACTAGGGTTTACAAAACGTTCTCACTCTCTAAACAGCTGTAGATACAGGGAGGTGTGGTGGGTGCAAAGGCTTTGTACTGCTGGCTGAGAGAACAGGACAGGTCTGAGCTCCTGGCTAGAAGAGACCACAGTGGGGCTAAGAGAGGAGTTTAGCACTGAGGGATCGTTCAGTCCTTGCGATTAGCTTGTGTGGGCTCCTGCCTCTCTATCTGATGCCCAATGGCTGTGTCTCAAGTCCAAAATGCTGGGCAGACTGAGATCCATCTGCAGCCACAACCTTGTTAATGACACACTAGTGAACAACAGGAGTGGGCAGAAGGATGGAGCCACCTGGGAGCCCTAAAGTCACCCCAGGATCTGCATCAGGGAAGGGTAAACTCATGCTCATGGGTGTGAGTAGGGCAGGTTCTAGGGGAAGGAGTACACAGAGCGAGGATGGGGCTCAGAGCAGTGCTGGCCAGGAATCAGTCCTCTACCTGCACATTCTGTTTGTTGTGTTGTAGAGCTTCATCTTGTAGCAGTTGTTGGCAGTGAGGATGAAGGACTCGGTGCTGAGCTCTGGGTACCAGGCCAAGCAGAGAGGCACAGCAACCCGCTCTACCCGGTCCCTGCGCAAGACCACCAGTTGGTCCTTGCTGCTCCTGTTCAGGTCATACTCAACCTGGAGAGAAGACAAGGACAGACAGAGACTCCCCTGTAGTCTGCCAGCACCTTGGACCTTGTGGATTATCTGGGTCTGGTGTCTCCTGCAGTAACTGGAGCAAGCAACCATCAGGAGCAGAATCTGAATGCTAGCAAACCAGCTCTAGACCAGGCTGAGAAACAACCACTGAGAGCAGTGGGAAGAGGGCTAGGAGCTGCAGAACCCAAGGCTGAGTCTCCCTCACTGACCAGGCCCTCACTTTAAACCCAAAGCTCCACTACCCTTCAGATTTCATGGACCTACCAGGTGCCGATCCTCTCCCAGGCTCAGGAGCCTGGGCTTGTTGCTGTCTAACTGGACGCCAAAGAGGATGCTCCGGATGGGTTTGTAGTGGGAATGCAGTCCTGCTAGGTGTTCCCAGCACCTGCTCCCATTCTGCAGGACACTCTTATAAACAGTCACCGAGTATTTCTCATCCTGGAATGACAGCACAAAAGTCAAGGAGCCAGCCTTGAGGACACTGGTTTTATGTTTCTACGATCCCCACACACACACTCACACACCCTGGCTCACAGTGGCAGATTCGCATGCCCCCTCTGGGCTGAGCTTGGCTCTTTCAGTTCTGTGAGTCCCACCAAGAGGGCTGGAGTCATAGTCAGGTTAAAATACCAGGTCAGATAATCTGGAGGAGCTGCTCCCAAAGGGCAGCACTACAGCAGTCCACAGCCTGGCTGGAGCATCATCCCCAACATGCTCTAACAGGGGACGGGCAGTAACAGAGTTCAGTAGCTCTCCAGAAATTACAAGGAAGGGACTTTCCACTGCCCTGGCATCTGTGCATGAGGTGGGGACCTGTTTCTTTGTACTGATCATAGAATCATGGAATGGTTTGTGGGGGGAGCTTCAGCATGGGCAGGGCCACCTCTCACCAGACCAGGTTGCCCAGAGCCCCAGTCAACCTGGTCTTGAACACTTCCAGGGATGGAGCAGCCACAACCTCCCTGGGCAAACTGTTTCAGGGCCTCAGCACCCTCACAGGGAGGGATTTCCTCCTCACATCTGATCTACACTTCAACTGCTTCAAACTGCTTCAACACTGCTTCAGTGCTTCTGCACCACTGTGGGACTAAGGGGACAAGCGCCATCGCACTGCATCAGCCAGGAGGAACTCCCTGCTCCAGCCCTTCTACAGACGGATAGAGAGCTGAGGCTGCTCAGTAAAGTAAGTGATGGGATGCTGCCAGCAGCTGGTCTGTGGAGCAGCTGTGACTGGTGACGTTTTTATAGAGTGACTTCGAGCCAGGAAAAGCATTACAGAGTCACGAAGCCCCAGGAGAGGGACACTCCTCTGCACTCTTCTCTCTGCTGTGCCCCACAGGCTGGCCAGCGGGCCCCAGTCCCACTGAAAGCTGAACAACAGGCAGCTCGTGTGAAACATCAAGAGGGAAAACGGAGCGTACAGCAGTTGCGAGGTACTGTGAGTCGTGAGAGAAGCTAATGTGAGTCACAGGGCCATGGGAGAACTGGAACTCTTTGCAGCTGGACTGAAGGGAAATGGCATCAAGGATGTGAACACTTCCGTCGGTAAAGCCAGCGGCCAGAAAACAACCTGGAAAGCACAGCAGAATCATAGTCATTAGGGCTAGAGGAGACCTACGACACCATCCAGTCCAGCTGTCAACTGACAACCAAACCTCATCCTCACTCTGCCCACTAAGTCCTGTCCCACATCCCCACATCTCCTCATTGTTCAAACCCCTCCAGAAACAACACCATTGCTTCTCCCGGGGAGCCTAGTGCTTGGCATGTGGGAAGGGTCATGAGGCCACGTTACCTTTGGGATCGTAGGACAAGCACTGGATACCAGCTGCAGTGAACACCCTGCTGACCAGGTACTCTGTGTGCTGGTAGTCCCACACTTTCAGCAGCCCGCAGTGACTCCCCACAGCCACGAGCTCCCGCCGGGGGTGACAGGCGATGGCATTCACCGCTTGCTTTGCCTCTTCCATGACTTTTTCAAAGCGGGTCCCAGCTCTCGCAACGTGGAACACGGTTGCATCAGAGGTTGAAAGGATGAAGTTCCTGTTTAGTGTGAGAGAAGCAGAATGCAATGAATCAGACTAGCCTGCTCATGCCCCTCCAAGCAAAGTCACATGCAGGTCTCTTCTTGGCAACTTAGCCTGACAATCATAGAATCCTTATGGATCAGAAGGGACCTCAAAAGATCATCCAGTTCAATCCCCCTGCCACAGCAGGATCACCCAGACCAAGTCACACAGGAACACATCCAGGCGGGTCTGGAAGATCTCCAGAGAGGGAGACTGCACAACCCCCCTGGGCAGCCTGTTCCAGTGCTCCGTCGTTCGTATTTCATGCGATGCAATATGCAAACACTTCTTGACCCAGGAGGCAGGTGGCACTTTGTATTGGTGACCTGGTAAATCTCCATGGGACAACACTGGAGCCAGTTCCATTTTCTACTTGGGTAGGCAAGCCCCGAGATGAATGACATCTGGGGAGCTTTAGCTGTTTGCGAGTCACTGGTGTGTGAGACAGACAAACAAACAATTGAAGACACTCTGAATAGACGTTTCATGTCTCCATGCCACCATTGTCAGTGGCTCTGTGTTGGCCACGCTGCCACAGACAAGGTGAGAGTCCTGCACCACAGACAGAGCGGCTGCCTGTCTGTTGGCTCAGCTGCACCGGCTGTAACGCAGCAAAGAGGGTCCCCCTGCATCATCGGGGATGTCTGAAGGAGATGTCTGTATAACTACACACATTACAGAACAGGTCCATGCAGTCACCAGGCTGCCTGAGAGACTGGGCCCAGCTGAAGGGTCAGAAGGGGACCGCACAGAGATCGAGGAGCTGCACAGGCAGATGTGTGAGGCTGCAGCGTGAGTGTGGAAACAGCAGCTCTTTGCTAGCTGCCCCGTGACACCGTTAGTCCATGCGTGTCTGGCTCAGGAACTGAAGAATCATAGGATCACAGAATCATCGAGGCTGGAAAACACCTCCAAGATTATCAAGTCCAACCATCTGCCCTGCAACCCTGAACCACTAAACCACCTCCTGAAAAACCGTGTCTGCCCATTTGTTGAAGCCCTCCAGGGACAGTGCCTCCACCCCCTCCCTGGGCAGCCTGTGCCAACACCTCCCCACTCTTTCTGGGAAGAAAATGTTCCTCCTCCTCCTTAGCTGGGCTTTTCAGCCAGACCTGATCCCACCAGCATGGGGAACAAGCACGTTCAAGGCTCTCCCTTTGGTTTTCTGCCTATTGTGCTGCCCAGAGCAGCTGCACACGGCAGGAGCTGCAGCAGCGACCCAGAAAGACTGATGAGACAACAGAGACCTCCGGGAAAACCAGCCTGTTCCCCAGGGCACTGCTCCAGGCTGGAGAGGAATCTGTCCCACACGGCTCTTTGGGAAAACACACGTGGCCAAGGGCAAACATCGCCAGGAGAGCCTTAACGGGAGCGGCAGACATATGGTTTGCAGGCTGGATGCAGTCACAGGACAGCTTCATCTGGCCTGCAGACAACCTATAAATCCTCAGGCACAGCTACATCACGCAGAGGGGCTGGAGACCAGGCTCTTGAGTCCAAGTGGTGCAACTCGGCAGTGGTGCCATTGCTGCTGGGACAGTCTCTGAGCCAACACTGCCTCATTATCTTGCCCAGCCATGATAAAAATCTAACTGGAAAGAGCCATTCACTGGAGAGGTTTGGGGGCAGGGGGGACAGGACAGGACACTAAGGGGCCTGACGGGAGCTGGAGGCTGGGAATTAGTGCTGCTGAGGATGTGATGGAGGAGCCTCACATCCCAGGACCGGTGGATCATCTCCATCCCAGCGTTAACACTTCTCTAGCCTGATGAGGTGTCACATCTAGTTCCTAATTCAGGATGTGCTGGGACCCATCTGGGTTTTGGGGGCTGGGGCTGTTCAGGCAGAGGGGGCTGCCCAGGAGACAACTCCCTGCTTGTCTCTGGTGAGCAGGTTAGAGGGGCACAATCCCTCCCTGGTGCTGCCCCAGTGTCCCTGTCCTCCCAGAAACCTGTGTATGGGTTGGAGAGCTGCTCCAGACAGAAACCTATGGGGCAGCTCTCAGCTGATCACCTCCCCAGCTTCACCATCTCCCCAGCTTCCAAGCTGCAGGACAAAAGCAGAAGACCTGAGTTTCTAGAGCAACGCTCACCTGGTGTTGAAGGACTGGCTGCTGGTGATGCTGGAGGTGGAGGAGGCACTGGGAGGAGCAGGAGGGAGGTTGGAGAAGGAGATGGACACAATGGGCCCCACTTTGCTGTGGCTGTAGCAGGTGAGGAACTGCAGCTGCCCGTCGTAGAACTTAACCTGCCCTTTCACGTCGCCTGTTACTATGCAGCTGGCAAAGAAGGGGAAACCTTAATCAGCAGGTTAATCAAGAATTCCCAATCCTTGGATAACATCCTTGGGCAGCACCACACCTCTCCCCAAGTGGGATGTCCAGGGAGGCAGCTCAGGGCTGTGCAGACCCCACCAGGCTCTGGTGTCCTCCTGCCCTGTTCCCCAGGGCTGTCAGGGTGTTTGGTGGCTGTCTGCTCCCTCTGCCGGTAACGACCAGGAGGATGAGGAGCCCTCCATGGCAGTGGCCAACGAACGCTGCATCTGAGCTACTCCAGTGGAGCTGGAATCACACTGCCACGAGTTCTCCTCCTGCCTTTCTTCCCCAGCCAAGTTCATTACTGGAAACAGCCAGAGCAGGGGCTCATAAATCAGCAGCACTTTGCTGCATGAATTTCCCTGGTCCTCACACGCTGCCAAGGGACTAGAAACTGCAGCCCCTGGCCGTAGCTCATCGACACGAGCTGTGCCAGTCCCTCAGCCAAACCAAGGGCTGCAGGATGTGCCAGTCCCCCAGCCAAACCGAGGGCTGCTCCTACAGCTATTGNGGAGAAGGAGATGGACACAATGGGCCCCACTTTGCTGTGGCTGTAGCAGGTGAGGAACTGCAGCTGCCCGTCGTAGAACTTAACCTGCCCTTTCACGTCGCCTGTTACTATGCAGCTGGCAAGGAAGGGGAAACCTTAATCAGCAGGTTAATCAAGAATTCCCAATCCTTGGATAACATCCTTGGGCAGCACCACACCTCTCCCCAAGTGGGATGTGCAGGGAGGCAGCTCAGGGCTGTGCAGACCCCACCAGGCTCTGGTGTCCTCCTGCCCTGTTCCCCAGGGCTGTCAGGGTGTTTGGTGGCTGTCAGGGTGTTTGATGGCTGTCAGGGTGTTTGGTGGCTGTCTGCTCCCTCTGCCGGTAACGACCAGGAGGATGAGGAGTCCTCCATGGCCGTGGCCAACGCTGCATCTGAGCTACTCCAGTGGAGCTGGAATCACACTGCCACGAGTTCTCCTCCTGCCTTTCTTCCCCAGCCAAGTTCATTACTGGAAACAGCCAGAGCAGGGGCTCATAAATCAGCTGCACTTTGCTGCATGAATTTCCCTGGTCCTCACACGCTGCCAAGGGACTAGAAACTGCAGCCCCTGGCCGTAGCTCATCGACACGAGCTGTGCCAGTCCCTCAGCCAAACCAAGGGCTGCAGGATGTGCCAGTCCCCCAGCCAAACCGAGGGCTGCTCCTACAGCTATTGGAAACCACCTCCCCGTTACCTCTCGAACACCAGGAGCACAGTAAGACTGTCCTTCTGCACTGGCACCAGCTTGGTGGCCCTCATGCTGTGGGGCTTGCTCTGTGGTCCCTTGGAGGGGGAGTGGGGATGAGCAGAGTCCCACAGCACCAGCTTCCCGGCGGAGGTGGCCGTCAGAGCTTGTGAGTTGTTGAAATGAAAAGCTGACTGGCTGAAGTGTCCCACCGCGCTGTGGAAGGTCTGCAGAGACAGCAGTGAGGCTGTGGTCATACTGGGTGCTGGCTGGGCCCTCCTCAGGCTGGGACATTCCCGGTCCCTCGTGTGATATCCCCTCCCTGTCCCGTGGCTGGACCATCAGAGGTCAGAGCCCCCACAGAAGATGCAGTGAGGCAGCTCTGGGAAAGAGGAGCCCTCTGCACCTCAGCACAGACAAGGCTGGCTTGTCCCTTCAGGAGAGATGGAGGGGGACAGGCTGGGGACATGGTCACCAATGGGAAGGGAGGAATCATGGAATCACAGAATCATTCCAGTTGGAAGAGACCTCCAAGATCATCCAGTCCAACCATCACCCCAACTGCCCACTCAACCCTGCCCCCCAGGGCCACAGCTACTCCTTGTTTGAATCCCTCCAGGGACTGTGACTCCCCCCATCCCTGGGCAGCCTATTCCAGCCCCTGACCACTCCATTGGGGAAGAGATTTCTCCTGATGTCCAATCTAAAGATGTGGGGACAGGTGACAGAAAGAACAATCCCTGCATGCAGAGAGG
>VZRI01002950.1:200412-262710 GCA_013397515.1 Upupa epops
CCACCGGTGGCGGCTGGGGGACGGAGCAGTGGCTCCTCCGGCGGGTTACAGCGTCGAGATGGTGCCGTGGGGCTGCGCTGTGGTGGTGACCTAGCGGTGCCACGAAGGACCCGGCTCCCTGTGCCACTCCCACAGGATCACAGGGCTGTGGTGGTGCCTTGGGGTGACACAGTGGTGCCATGAGGGACCCGGTTCCCTGTGCCACTCCCACAGGATTATAGGGCTGTGATGATGCTTTGAGGTGATACAGTGGTGCCCCAGCTCTCACTGGTGACTCAGGGCTGGCACCCCCGCAGGGTTAGATGGCCATGATGGTGCCAAAGGGTGGTGCTGGTCCAGCTGCTGGCTTCCAGAATTTGCTGGGGTGAAGCGTAGCACCGATGTCCCCGGGGAGTGTGGTAGCAAGGGACACAGCCCCACCAGCAGACAGACCCCACACTTGTCCTGTACACAACACTGGCACCCACTCAAGCTCCCCCCCGCCCCATGCTCATTCTCCCCAGCCCACCAGTGGCTTCAGCTCCTCAACACTCCAAGAGTGGGGTGTATGTGCACTGGTGCCCCCCCAGCAGAACCTCTTTCTGTACCCTCATCCCACTGCTCCCATGGTTTCAGGGGGCCCTGGCAGTGCTGGGCTCACCAGAGCTGGGGGGTGGCACCAGGCCCAGGCACTGAACACACAGCTGGACTCTGCACACAGCCAGACCACCCTGGCTCAGCGTTGGCTGGGGCAGGACACATCCCCACTAGAGGTGAATGTCCCCAGGGGCAGGCAGGCAGGGACTGGGGGGGATGTGCTGCTGCAGTTGCATCACCCCATGGCGGCCCTAGTTCTGCTGGCTTACTGTGGAGTTAGGGGGTCCCACATCTCAGAACCTCACACCCTTCCACACTCAGCACCCTCCACGTTTCCCTGTGCGGTGCCACAGCCAGGACTGCAAAGAACCCTGTGACACAGCCGCAGAGCCACACAGGGCAGAGGATTTTTACTGGCAAACACTGCTGGGGTGCAAAATGCCTTGGGTGGGTGGTGGGAGAAGGTGGAGCTGAGGAGGAGCTTCCCTTGCCACAGCACTGTATTAAAAGCCCTCTGGGGCTCGGGCTGTCCTGGCCGCTGTCACATCACCCGATCACAGACATGGTGAGAGGCTGTAGATGGGGATTAATTGAAACTGTGGGAAGGGCAGAGCAGCCTGGGATGGATCGGGAGCTTTGCTGGGTTTAATCTCTACTTGAGTTGGGCTTGGTGACTGTGCTAGACGTGGGGTAGGAGAGCTGTTCCTCATGCACCGACCTTTGGATTCGAGCTCTGCGGGGCTGAGGTACCGTTCTGAGCTGCTAATGTCTCTCTTTTCTGCTTCTCTCTCTTTTTCAGACGACTTACACAGACAAGGGAGAAAAGGTAAGAGCTGCTCGAGTCCACAGCCCCGCTGCCTGGTGCGAAACATCAGCCCCCTCAATGCAAATAGCCCTTCTTTCTTACTCCAGCAGGACCTGGCTTCTCGTTGTAAACCAGCATTAATAAGTGAAACGTTTTCATTTCCCTTCTCTTTCTGGTTTGGGAAGAGAGGGACAAATGGGAGATGCTGGATATTCCCCAGCCAGCCCCGATGCTTCGGCAGAAACTCATCGTTGCGGTGTCTATTTCTAATCGCTGACCCTATTCGCCAGCTTTTCCCCCTGCAAAGCCCCTTCCATCACAGCCGGGCTGGGTGGCGGTGGGGAACAGAGCGAAGGGGGATTTGTTCTGGCACCAGGGGCTGTGTAAAACACTTCAGGGGATAATTAATCTTTAACGCAGAAAGGTCCATGGGCACCGGGCTGCTCATGGGGAGCACTGGGACGGACCCAGAAAGGTCCATGGGCACTGGGCTGCTCATGAGGAGCACTGGGACGGACCCAGCACCAGGGAAGCCAGGACTCTGCAACTTCCACCCCTCAGGGCAGGATCTTGAGGAACCTGTAAAGCGCTTTGCTGTTTCAAGGCAGCAGATGGGGTTTCACCATCCAGTTCAGACACATCCACAGGAGATGCATCTGTAGGGTCGTGGCTGCCGCTTCTTCTGGTTCCAGAGACAAGCAGCACAGTGAGAACAGCGGTAGTGGCAGCCCTCAGCCCTGTTTTTCCCTTCCCTTTTAGCCCCTGCGAGGTCGCTTCATTCATTTCCACTCCATCACCTTCTGGGTCGGCAATGCCAAGCAGGTGAGAGGCTGCGGCCGGTCGGGCACATGGAATGGGACCGGGACGGGGCGGACACTGCGGTTATTGGCTGCCATGGGGGTGGTTCATCCCGACAGTCCGTGGGGTTGGGACTGTGCTGGCACCCCAAAGCCTGGCTCAGCTCCAGCACAGGCCTGGCCAACGGCCTTGTGGACCCTTGCGCAAGGTGAGGGGCGGCAGCCTGGGGGTGTGAGCTGGAGGTGTCTGGAAAACACAAACCAGGGCAGGCAATGTGGCGGCTCAGGATAAGCGATGGGATGTCGTGTTGCTGCTCTCCAACACTCCCTGCTAAAAGGCTGCAGAGTGAATTAAAAATCCCTCTGCTTCCAACCCGAGCTGCCCCTCACCCAGCGTGGCAGAAGAACACGGGACAGGCAGAAGCGATTCCCCTCAGCAGCAGTTCCCCAGCCCTGTGTCCACTCTGTTGGGTGCTGGAGGGCTCTGAGGCAGCGCTTCCCACAGAGCTTGGGGCCTTTCCCTCAATATGAGCCCTTTCTCACCTCTGTTTGCTCCTCCTGGCTGCTCGGCTGCTCCCTGCACAAACACACATGCTCATAGTGCCTGGCACATGCCATGGTGGCCGTTGCCCATAGGCTGTTGGCTCTGCTCTGATGAGGGAATTCCAGGGAATCTGGGGGGTTGCTGGCACTGCTGCTTCATCCCCACTCCGTGTGGCTCTCACTTGCCCACAGGCTGCATCCTACTACTGCAACAAGCTGGGGTTCGAGGAACTGGCGTACCGGGGGCTGGAGACGGGCAGCAGGGAAGTGGTGTCCCACGTCATTAAGCAGGACAAGGTAAGGGGGCTGCTGCCCCTTTGCAGAGGAGCCCCTGTTGGGGTGGAGTTTTGGGGGGAGATGGTGTTGGGGGGGAGTTGTGCTGCCAAGACCCATCTACAACTTTAAATCCTGCATCTGCACTGCCTCTGCCCCAGGCTGGGGCTGTAGGAGCAGCACCATGTCTCCATCCCAAACCTCTTCTCCTCTTCCTTACCAGATCATTTTCGTCCTCTCGTCTGCTCTCAACCCAGGGAATGAAGGTAGGTGTCGCGGGGTGGGGACAGAGCAGGAAAGGGCCATGGCAGAGCAAAGCAGCTCTGCTCATGCCTGCAGCTGCTCTTGCTCTGTGCAGAGATGGGGGAGCACCTGATGAAGCACGGGGATGGGGTGAAGGACATTGCCTTCGAAGTGGAAGACTGCGACTTCATCGTGCAGGTAAGCAGCCCTTCTCCTCCTGCCGGTGCAGCCACCCAGAACAGTGAGGGGAGGCAGGGAAGGGGCTAGGGATGTCTCCCCTCAGCCAGAGAGCTGTGGCAAGCAGAGGGTCTCTCTTTACCTGTCCAGAAAGCCAAGGAGCGTGGAGCTGTGGTGGTGAAGGAGCCCTGGGTGGAGGAGGACAAATTTGGGAAGGTGAAATTCGCAGTGATCCAGACGGTAAGGACAGGGCTGAGCCCCCGCAGAAGGGTTGGATCCAGGAGGAGCCAAAAATCAGGGCCACCGTGCATCCCCTTTTCCCCCTCTTGCAGTATGGTGACACTACCCACACTTTGATAGAGAAGCTCAACTACAAGGGTCTCTTCCTACCTGGGTACCACCCACCCCTCTTCAAGGACCCCCTTCTGCCCAAGCTGTGAGTAGTCCCCAGAGGGTCCTGCCCAGCTCTTTGCTACCATGTGCTGGCTGGACGTCCCCACTGCCTCACCTTGAGGCACCCTGTGCCATGGGGTGACCCCAAACCCAGCTGACATTCACTCCCAGCCTCCCCCCACAGACCGAGTGCCAAGCTCAGCTTTATCGACCATGTCGTGGGGAACCAGCCCGACCTTCAGATGGTCCCAGTGGCAGACTGGTAAGAGTGGGGAGGGCTGGCGAGAGGTGGGATTAAGGAGCAGCACCACTGCTGATCTCATCTCCTCCATCAATGGCTGTAACTAATTAAGCCAGAGCAGAGGTTCATTAGTGCAGGGGTGGAGCAGAGGACTTGATTGTGTCCTCTGTGTCCTGGGCAGGTACCAGAAGAACCTGCTCTTCCACCGCTTCTGGTCAGTGGATGACAAGCAGCTGCACACCGAGTTCAGCGCCCTGCGCTCCATCGTGGTCACCAACTACGAAGAGACCATTAAGATGCCCATCAACGAGCCAGCACCTGGCAAGAAGAAATCCCAGATTCAGGTGGGCACAGACCCGTGGTCGATCCAGCACCTTGATCTCCCCAGTGTTGCCTTTCTTCTGCAGTTTGTCGTCCCTCAGCCAGTCCTGCCCTCGTGTTTCTGCACCCAAGCCCAGCTCTTTACAGGCTGTAGCTGCACCGACACCAACTTGGTGGTGTTTTTTTCTTGTAGGAATATATCGACTACTACGGTGGGGCTGGGGTGCAGCACATCGCACTGAACACCTCCGACATCATCTCGGCAGTGAGTGCAGTCCCAGGCAGCTCCCTGTCCTGGCACCATTCTGATTCCACAGTCTTTGTGGTGGTTCCTCTAGCTTAAAACAACTGGGGGTTTCAGGGACCTCAATGGTATCGCCTGTCCTTAGGAGGTGGCTGGAGGGGAGCTAGGGCTGTTGGGCTGAGCCACCAGAACACATCATCCACCTCGGTCTGGGGCAGATGATGCTCTGGATTGGACTAACTGCTCTGGAACACTTGGCTTGGGCCCCTCTCCAGAGGTATCACAGGGTTAGGGTGGGGTGAAGCATCTTTTTACGGTGTCCAGTCCTCTGTGTTGCCTGGAGAGAGTTATCTTGGGCCCTCCTGTTCCTGGTGCCCAAAGCAAGAGGGTGAGACAGGTCGCCGTGCACAAACCACTCCACAAACAAGCCCTAGGTGTGATGCACACCAGGCTCTCCTCCACCTTGCAGATCACCAACCTGAGGCAGCGGGGCATGCAGTTCATGGATGTCCCATCCAGCTACTATCAGGTGCTGCGGGAGAGGCTGAAAACTGCCAAAATCAAAGTGAAGGAGAGCATCGACAAACTGGCGGTGAGTCTGACCGGCCTGAGAGGGAAAAGGCTGGACCTGCTCCCCAAAGCTTTTTGTAGTGATGAGGGTGATGCAGAGGGTTCCCCTTGCTCCTCTGTGGGTCTTCACGCTGCTGCCCTCTTTCTTTTCTCCAGGAACTGAAAATCCTGGTGGATTTTGATGAGAAGGGCTACTTGCTTCAGATCTTTACCAAACCAGTTCAAGACAGACCCACAGTCTTTCTGGAGGTCATCCAGCGGTATAACCACCAGGTTGGTTTCAGGGTTTCACCATGATCTTGACTTCAGACCCCAGGGCCATCAAGCAGCATCACCCACGCAGCTCTCAGTGCTGCTTTTCCTCAGACCGGTCCGGGCTGGTGGACCTGTCGTCTGTCCCCACGGTCCATAATGTTGTCACCTCCACAGGGCTTTGGCGCTGGGAACTTCAAGTCTCTGTTTGAAGCGATAGAAATGGATCAAGATGCAAGAGGAAACCTGACTGCCCTGGAGCCCAACGGGGAGACCAGGCGCATCTAGGGAGAGCAGAGCACACTGCCCTCTCTGCCAACGAGCTGATTCACACATGACCCAGGAACCGGCTGATCTTTTGGTAAAGAGCCCAGACTAAGTGTCATAAACTGCTGCCAAACCGGAGAAGGAAAAGGAGTCCTCACCCACCCCAACCCAGCACTGCCCCTCCGGTGACTTCATGGGAGAGGAAACGTGGGAAGTAGCAAACGTGCTCCTAACAAGCAGCTTCATCTGATCCAAACCACCCCACTGCTACCGCAAGGCAGACTAAAAGCAAGCAGTGACAGAGGAATACAGAGGAAACAGCTGGGAGAGCTTTAGTTTAGTCTGTCCAAGGTGTTCTGATTGTTTCAGCTACATGGGACAGTGGGAGAGGAGGTGTTTGCATCTCTGTGCCTCTCACTCTGTCAGATTTTAATTGCTTTTAGGCTCAATCTTGAATTTGCTGAGATTAAATGCATGATTGTAGGGTAGCTACAGCATTCTGGAGTGAGGATTTCTGTGCTTCAGCCTTCCCAAGGCAACGCAGTCTTGCTCCAACACCTGTAAATTCCTGAGTCGATGGAGGGTTGGGGTTTCTCCTGTGTTTCGAGGTAACTGCTGGCATGAGTAGTGATTCCTTGGCTTGGCTCCCAGCTCCAAGTGCAAAGCAGCCTCTGGGAATTGCTCTGGTGTTGTTAACAGTCCTTTGCAAGGGGACTTTCCTCATCAACTCAATAAAACCCTTTTCCATCACTGCTTGAGCACCCAGTGAGTTCATGCATCAGGGCTGGGCCTCTATACTCCATGGTTGCCGTGGCTGTAGGTCAAACACTCTTCAAGGAGCTCACAGACTTCAGGACATGACTGCTGGAGAATATCCAGTGCCCACAGGTCCCCCCTGTTGCACATCTGCCCAACAAAGCTCTGGGGCTGCTCCTGAAGTTTCTCAGTTCTGTGTCTGCCCAAACCTTGAGCAGCCAAAGTCCCTGCCAAGCTCTCAGAGCTCAGGACAGGTTCCTTGGATAAGAGTCCTTCCACCAGCCCAAGCCCCTGCCCCATCCGACCATCCTCCAGGCTGAGTCCTACTGCCTTCTGGCAGCTCTGTGAGGTTTGGCCAGCCAGTATCCCCATCCCCTCACTCACTGTGGTCAGTTCTAGAAGCCAGGAACACAGCTGGGAAGTTACCTACAGCCCAGGCTCTCCCTCCTCCATTTAGATACCCAGAGCAGGGACTAGAGTATCTCCTAAAGCTCAGAGAAGCCCTTTTGACCGTCACCCTCACAGCAGCCCGCACTGAAGGAGGGGGGGGCACATGGCCAGCTCCAGTTCTTTCACCCACACCAAACCTTAGCAGGTCCCCACAGGAAACAGAATTCACTTCAAGTTTGGATAAACCGATTGAAAAGAAGGAAACCAAAGGGCCTCTGGCCCCAAGACACCTGTAATATCCCTGAAACAGCAGCATGAACACCTTCCTTTAGTTAGGGACTTTCAGCTCCAAGAAGTTTAAAAAAACATGAAGAAAAAACTCGGCAGAGGCTGCAGGAGCAGGGACCCACCTGCCCAGGCAGCAGCACCGTGACTAGATGGGTTGAGGACACCAGTGCCTGGCTGGGCTTCAGCTCTTAGGGGTCATAAGGATTTTTACTGGTATAAAAAAGTGAAGTTTATCAACTGAACTCACTCACATATTGCTTTCACGTGATCTAATGATGCTCAGAGGCCATTTCCTGCTCAGCAGAATGAGTACTTTCAGTAAACGTGGTTGTAAATCCATTCCTGGGGCTGCTCATTCTTGGAATCGAAAGCGGGTCCGGTCTGAGAGCAAAGAGCTGCCCAGGCCATACATTAAGCACAACATCATGTTTTCTGTAAGAAAAGTCAGTATATTTATGGTTTGCTTTATAAAAGTTACTATAATACAATGGTACAGAGTATTCAATTCACAAAAATATGAACAAATATGTACAGCATGACACATCCACAACAAAAACACTTCTCTTCGAAAACAAGATACGTACTGGTGACAGGTTCTATCTGCACGAAAAACAGCCCTAAATTCATCAACTGGCTGAACGAAAAGAGAAAGCAGATAATCCTAAACCTTCAAAGCAGAGTTGGGTTGGGTTGGTTGTGTTTTCTGTAAAGGAATTTATTAAAAAAGAAAGAGAATTTGATTTTGTTTCTGTTTATTGCAAATCTTTCTTCCCTGGTTCCTTTTAAAGGAGGCTCTCCCAGCACCTTTTTATTCCCCCTCTCCTTTTCACACTGTGAATTTAAACAATCAGAAAACTGCAAGGATTGGGGAGCTGGGTGTTTTTGCGTTTTGCTTTTCAAACCACCTGTGGGTTTTGGAGTGGCCGGTACAACGTGATCCCTTTTCCTTGGACAAACACTACAGCGGGGATTAAGGAGGAAACTCATTTGGAAAAAAAAAAGAACCCCAAACGAATCCCAAAAGAAACAGTCGATTGAAAACAACAATCCAGTTGCAAACTCGCTTAAATAGGGTTTGGAGGTTGTCTATGAAACTGTACACATTTCCTCGCTTGAAATAAATAGGTTCAGCACAGACTGAGGGTCGGGGTAGAGGGGGGGAAAAAAGAAGCAGCCTTGACTTGGCAAAATTGTTGGTTGTCTTCAGGTTCTTAATGTTTCTAATTCCATCTATTTATTTGACAGGGAAAAAAAAAAGCCAACCCCCAAAAACAACCCCGTATTTACACAGAATGTACATTATACAAAGCTTGACACAAGCTGTAAACGCCACCAGCTCCTTCTCTAGACCGAGTCCTCCTTTCTCTCTGTCTTTTCGTATTTCGAGCTGGACTCTGTTTAAAAAGAACTCCAAATGAACAATAGTCACTTTTAATAAATTATTTACATGCTCTTGAAGTACAAAGAAATCAGCAAAAAAATTTCAACATGTTTCTACAAGAAACAGTGTTTGAAGAGAAGATTCTTGAGTTTGCCTATGTACAGAGGATGCTTTTGTTTGCAATAGACTTCAAAATCCTTTGTTTTTTTGTCCTTAATTTGTTGTTCGGTTTTCTACAGAAATGCACTGAAATGATCCCTGAAAAAGGTCACAAAAACCAGAACTGAACCTACTGGGTGCTTTGTTGGAGGTTAAAAATGGTTTGTGTTTTGTTTCCTTGTAGAAATAAGCTGCTCTATACAATATAAATATCTGTGAGATGAGCCACGTCCCCTCCCGGAACCCCCACTCTCCCACCCCCAGGGCAGTCACAGACCAGTTTTTGGGACCAACCTGCAAACTGGGGTGTGAACTGAACAGATCAGCAAAGGTGCTGGGCAGCGGCAGGCGGGGGGATTGCAAGCACAGAGCAAGGCTCCTAGAACACCAACCACGGAGGGATCTGCACCCTGAGCTCAAGCCAGCTTCGTGTTGGGAAACTAAAGGTTTAAATTATAAAGCCAAAACTTCTGCACTGTTCTCGTGGCTGACTTCACCCAGCGAGATACAACTTGGCAGGGAGCACAGTCAATGTTTCTCTCTTCCTTTATCTTAGGTTTCAATTTAAGTGAAAATAAATCAAGGAGAGGCTTCTCAGCCAACAAAACAAGTTGAGTCAATCTCTCTGTAAAGCAGCACAAGCTGGTGAGGTCCCTTTTCGGTCCTTATCACGATCTCCATGGGGTGCTGGGGTGCCTGTGCTGACCATGGGTGGTGAAGGCTGGGTCTGATCCAGGCTGGTGTGTGCATCGCACACCTTCCACCTTCCTGCTCTCACTTCTTTCTAAGGATGAGCCGAAGTACCAGGAGGGACTAGAAAGGGATCTCCACAGGGCTGCCTTCCTAAACCACACTGGAGGCTGCAGGAGTCCCCTGCCCTAATGGGAACCTGCTACCCCTGAGGGACCAACAGCAGGCAACTGAAGCAGCTCATGGAAATCGCTAAACCAGACTTAAAACCCTCACCAGTATCATCATCCTCATCATGACCTGTTTGGGGGACGAGGCAGCTTCGCAGTGTGAGACAGGAGCTGCACAGGTGAAACTCTGCAAGCCAAGATTTATGAGGAAGTGAAAGAGAAGGACCTCAGCACACAGGTGTTATCTCAGAAGCCTGTGACCTGCCTTCCCACCTGACCTCAACAGTGATTAAGGCAAACTGCAGGGACTAAACCTGGCCAGATACACTAGGAAATACAACACCATCAGCAAGTATTATGGGGCTGGGCCATTTGGGGTGTCTTTGCCCCCACAAATGGGCTGTTTTGATAGACTAGAGGGGAAGAAGGCCAAGAACATCGGCAGGGGATTCAGTTCTGAAACACAGGAGATTTCTGTGCATTTCCAAAGCTTTGAATGTCAGAGGCCGAGCTGCAGGGATGGCAGCTGGAGCAACAAGATGAACTTCACTTAAAAAAAAAAACCCAAAGTAAACTGAGCAGCTGGTTTAACTCCCAAAAGCTCCTGCCATCGCTGCAGTTACAACCAATGTTCAACGACAGAAACAAGTTGTGCTTCTCAAAATGTTAGGTTCTGGGTCACCATTACCCAACTGCTGGGGAGATTTTTATAAAGGCGGGGTGGGGGGGAAGAAAACAAACAACAAATCAGAGATGAGACTGTGGACTGTCCAGTCTCAGCAATAATTCGTCACCCTCAGACAGAAATACAGGAGATTTTAAGGCAGCCAGCAGCAGTCTGTGCTCCTGTTCCTTCAGGTTTTTTGTCTGAAAAAGAAATTCAGATGCAGAGCTCTATCCTCAATTACAAACTCTGCTCTGCAGTGCAGGCCTGGTAATTCAACAAAACAGCTCAAAAAAAAAAACTTCCAGGAAACTCTTTTGCAAGGTTGTAACCTCTGATCCCAGAGCCGATTTTGAAAGGGCTACAAGAACGCGGCTATGCAACGTGTTCTGTGGGGAGAAGATGTTTAGTTATGCAGACCATCTTCCCATTTCATAAGGACATTGCAACTTCTCTCTACAAGCCAATTCAAGAGGGTTTAGTACAACTAATCTCGGCTTTTCAAGCAGGAGAAATCCAATGCAAATGGAAAGAAAATGATCTTGCCTGTAGCTGATCGGTCACGTAACGTGTCTCCAGATCACTTCCCAACAAGTGTTTCTTCAGTGTTTGGCCCCATTTTTCAATGGAACCTCTCAAAAAATGGGAACCTACACCTCAGCTCTTCTACAAGGGCAAAGCAGACTGTAAAAAATCGTAGAATACTCTGGCAAATGCAAAGCAGCACTGGTTTTCCTGCTGTGGATCAGGAGGACAGGATGGCTCCCACAGCCTGCACTCAGGGATCCATGCTTGTATTGGAGGGATGGGACCACCCCAGGGCAAGTTACTGAGTAACAGAGGGAGGAGAGCAGCTCTGCACAGCTCGCTCCTATCACAGGAGGTATCTCCGGCATTCAAGGGCAGAGTAAATACTCCATGTAAAATGCTGGAGAGGCAGGGAAAAGCAGAGAAAATGAGAAAAATTAATAGGAGACACACTTCAGCCCGATTCTCATCTACGGGAAGAACATCCTGTCACAAACATGGGCCATAGTGTTTGCTTACAAGGAGGGGAAGATCTCAACAGCATCAGCGTGGGCTGAACTGTCCATTTAATTTCAGCCTCAGGCCTTTTTGCGTGCAGGACAAACCAAGCTCCAAGAAACAGGCATCCCCTAAGACCACACGCTGTGCCATGATGCTACACCTACACAACTGACTCCACTTCGTCCTAGTGACTGCGGTATCCAATCAGTTCTCATGTCTGGGCGCAGAGGGTTTGATCCCCTGAAATACCAGCATGGTATGAAAATAAAGAGACGAGCCCAAGGCGCTCAGCTGAGGTCTGCAGCTGACCTGACTCTCCCCTGGGGTGTCTGGCTTAGGGGACTTGCTCAAGCTCATCCCTAGCAAAAAGGCCGGACAGGTCACCTTCGGTCTCGTTGCGGACACATTTCCATACGTACAAACACACACGCACCCCCATTCACACACCCTCAAGCCTCTGGCTTGCTCTGTAACATCAACCTTACATTTATTTACAGCTTACTCTGAGAAATCTGTGCAATTTTCAACCGATCGAGCTCCCAACAATTCCTATATGGCATTTTCAGTCTCTGCTTCACATTTAAACGTTGAATGTCTTTTTCAACCAACAAAACTGATGAGAAAAAGGTAGCAGCATTTATGAAAATATGAAGGTTTATAACAACAATTAAAAAAACCCCAAAAAACACAAAAATAAAACAAAAAAAAAACCCCCAAAAACAAAACAGAAAAGGTACCATTATCCTGTTCCGGAGCCATTGCTGTAGGGACTGAAGAGAGAAGCTAGTGTTTGGGTAGCCCATGCCACAAAAGGGAAGTCACCTTTTTGTGTGCAGGGTCGGGAGGAGTTGGATCTGAAAAGGAAAAGAGCACCTGAAACATGAACAGTCCTCGTGAGCGTGTGTGCGCTTTTTGCTTTCGGTCATGATCCTGGCAGCGGAGCGAAACTCGCTTGGTTCTTTTTCTTCTCTTATTTTTCCCCTCTTTTTTTTTTAAATCATTATTTTTTTCCTTTTTAAATTTTTTTTTTCCTTCCTTTTTTTCCTGGTTTTTTTTCCTGTTTTTTGTTTGTTTGTTTCCTCTTTTTTGGCAAAAGTGCAACCACACCTGGTTACCACAGTTCTGACATGGCCGAAGGTGCAAGTGTGACGAGAAACCTCGAGTTCAGTTCAGGGTTCCCCTGCAGTTCTCAGAGCCACAAAGACACGGGATTTTTACATCCTCGATGGGAAACTTGTAGTCGTAAGTAATCTCCTCGTTCACATTGATGTGCTGTTTGGAATAGATGACGATCTTCTTCTGAGACTCCACCGTGATCACTTTAGCATAACAATTTGGCTGCAAGGACAACAGAACAGGAATGATTTTGGCTCCTCAGTCATTCCAAGCTACATAGATTCACAGAATAGTTCAGGTTGGAAGGGACCTCAAAGATCATCCAGTTCCAACCCCTCTGCCAGGAGCAGGGACACTCCCCACTAGACCAGGGTGCTCAAAGCCCCAGCCAATCTGGCTTTGAACATTTCCAGGGAGGGGGGCAGACACAACCTCCCTAGGCAACCTGTTCCAGTGTCTCAGCACCCTCATCATGAAGAACTTCCAGTCTAAACCTCCCCTCTTCTAGCTTGAAACCATTACCACTCGTCCTACCACTCCAAGCCCTTGGAAACAGCCCCTATATCAGAGCAGGACAGCCCCACTTCCACAGCCCAGTCCCAGGGGAAGCTGAGAGACAACCACACAATCATCATGGCTAGAAAAGACCTCTGAGACCATCAAGCCCAGGAGGAGGTGTGAAGCCAGAAAATAAACCTTATGCTCCTCCAAAATGTCCACACTCTGGTCATTTGTGGTGCAGAAGAGCCTGTCTGATGCTCCATCAGGATTGTCACAGGCTAAGTGCAGCTCAACTAACTTTTAACAATTCAGTCAGGCTGCCAAGTCTCTGAGCGCAGGCTGCAGTGCAGAGCGGAGAGGAGAGGAAAGCAGCGTCTCTACCTGCCAGGGCACAGAGCACTTTTCCCACACAGACACTAGAAAATTGTTCCCACAGAGCAGCAGCACTAACACTGGGCTGGCTTTAAGAAAACATATTGGAGCCGTTTGAACAGAGTCCGTCAGAGTGCCCCAGCACAGTGAGGAGGGTTCTGAGCGTGTTCTGTCTTGCTGTGTGCGATGTCTCTCAAATCTCTTTATGTTAGTTTAGACTCTGCTTTGAGCTGCTGCAGCTCATTAACATTTAATCATAACCCTGTGACCCCCTGCCACTTCTGAACATGATCCCAATCAAAGTTAGCAAGGGCTCAGCGGGTTTGTCAGCACGTCAAGGGACAATTACATGCAAAACCACGACACTTACATTGCAACTGTGATTAATAAACCTGGCAAAGTTTCCGCATTTGGTGGCATCGATGATGGTGTCGTGATCCACTCTGAACATGTAACTGCTCCCGATGCCTTCATCCTCGTATCTCTTTTCACGCATGTCAGCGATGACCTACAGAAAACCCCACAACGCAGAAGCGATCTGTGAGCAGAGATCTACGCAATGTTCACCTGAGCTGCACTTATGCCAGGGTTAGGGTTATGCCACTCAACACACCCCAACAGAGAACAGACCACAAACCCAGCAGTTCAGGATGGGCTCTTTGAGAGCTAATCTCCCACAGCTTTGAGTGTTCAGAGGCTATGGGCTGTGCACAAAGCCACCCTTGGATGTCCAAATCATGTCTCTATCTCTGCTGAGCTCATGAAGCCAACACCTCAGAGCAGGGACTCCAACCCCACTTGAGCACTTCTTTCAGGGCTGGTTTAACCCCTAGTTTGGCTTACCTGCCTGATGTTCTGACCAACATATTCAATCACCATCTCATCAGCCGCGATGGGCTCCATAGCGAAGAGGCCCCAGTCGTGGATGTGGCTCTTGCAGAACTTTAGTTTCTTCTTTCGGAACTGCAGGAAGAAAACACCCCGAGAACCCCCAGCCCGCAGTTAGCCAGAGAACAGAACAGGACAGGCTGCTCCAGGGCCCAGCGTCTGCAGGAAACTCCAGGCCACAAACAGTGCTGGGGTACTTCATCCTAATTTAGCTTCCTTCTGCCTTCAGGTGACAGCAAGGCAAGACAGAGGTCATGGAGATGCCAGCAAGTTGCAGTACTTGAGTTTTTAACTCTTGACCACACACAGGGCAGAAGAGACCCTTTGATACCATTGGTCTCTGTCCTGACCAGGGCTCGAGCTCTGCAATCAGCACATACTTATTGATGGCCATTTATCAGCCAGCTCACAGTTTGGTCGCTGGACCAAGTGTCATGTTTACCCTATGACCACTGTGTTTCTGCTTCATACATTGATAGAATGATTCCAGTACTCCTTCAAGTACTAGAAGGCTGATATAAGATGACCCCAGAGTCTCCTCTTACCCAGGCTGAACTGCCCCAACTCTCTCACCCTGTCACTGCAGGACAGGTGCTCCAGCCCTCCAAACATCCTTGTGGCCCTCCAACAGTTCCATATCCTTCCCGGCTTGGGGGCTGCAGAACTAGATGCAGTACTCCAGATGGAGTCTCACGAGGAGGATCACTTCCTTCGACCTACTGGTCACACTTGTCTTGATGCAGCCCAGGGATGCAGTTGGCTTTCTGGGCCACAAGCAAACATGGCTGGCCCATGTTGAGTTTTTCACTGACCAACAGCCCCAAGTCCTTCTCCTCAAGGTTGCTACTCAGGTGAGACCTTGGAGGTTCCTGCCCTGGCCTCAGACTGTTCCAAACCAAACTATTCCCTGTGCAACGCATTTGATCCACGGGGTGACGTACCTTGAGCTGGTTGAACTTGAGCAAGTCACTGTCACAGCTACCAGTGAAGGAGGAGAGGAGCCTGCGCTGCTCTGACCGCCTCTCGGAGCCAGCCCGTGTGGAAGCATGAGGTTGGGCAGGGATGCTCATACCCTGACAAGACAAATGGGTGATTAAAGCTTTACCCAACAGAACCAACACCCTGCAGCCTCCCTGTGAGCAGTCCTTTGTGCCACGAAACACCATTGCAGAACACGTGGCCTCCTAAAACACCCCACATCAAACACTAACACCTCCTGCACAACCAACTTGACAGGAACAGCTGCACCTCTCTCCTTATCAAAAGGCAGGAAACATCCACTGTGTGTGAGACAGCATGGAACCAAACCCCACTCACACCATGGCAGAGGACACATCCTCACCTGTGTGTCAGCTGGAGGCTCCTCCGCAAATGCTCGGCTGTTGTTGAGGTATTTCATTTTGTCCTTCTTATCAATTTTGTAATAGCCTTCACTCCGTGCACAGCCCGTCATGTGCTCCCGCATCCCGTCATCCCGCTTCTTTTTCTTGGGGGTAGAAAGGCTGGTAGGTGGAAAGAAGTTAAGGAGAACCACAACACCACACTTGTACAGCTACACGGAGTGAACACTGAGAACCTGGAACATCTGTAAGATTGTGGGAGTAATGCAATTACTGAAAAATACAATCCCATCGCTGATGCCCATGTGCCCACAGGAAAAACAAGCATGGTCTTTCCTTCTTTTCACTGTGTGCTTTGGGAAACTGAAGGGATAATGAAAATTTAAACATTAAAATGTTAAGCTGTCAAGAGAAACCTGTTTGAGAAAGGATTTCCCTGCAGCGCCTGCTACGTACACAGGGAGCAGCTGCCCAGCCATCTGGATGGGCATTTCCTCTGTTTTGAGCTCTTGTTCTACCTCCAGAAACTCCCTGCAGCCACCCCAGGCCCTGCACTGATCTCATGGCAGCCACATCTCCACTGACTAGGGCCAGGAGCAGAACAGATGGGTGGGAGATGTTCCTCAGCCCAAGGAGAAAGATGTTACTCTCAGCAGCTGGTAAATCAGCTCCTTCAGACCCTGATGGGAAGGGTAAGGACTGTGCAGTATTTCAAACCCCACTGTCCCGATCAGTGAAGAAAACCTGCAGCTGGCCTGTCACTGAGCAGGTAAGAAAGCACCTTGAGATCTTGTTCCTCTGGAAGGACAGTGGAGCCGTTGTACTGGTAGCTCAGCCCAAGAACACAGCCATGAGGCCTGCAATGGTTGAGATCTACGCAGAAACATGAGTCACAGTCTGTCCTTAACACCAGAAAGACTGAAGCAAAGGGTCAATTGAAAAGCAAGAAGTAATGGCCCTAAAATCAGAGTGCTGAGGCATGAGATGGCCGTGTAGGTACTTCACAGCTGTCAAGCAGCATAGCTCAGGATCAACCAGCAACTGGCTGCAGATGATTTTGAAATGGTCTTAGAAAATTACTGTAAATTTGCTGTTACAGGAATCCTTGTCAACAAGGAAACAGTCTGTTTCTACTGTTTCTGACAAAAACACCCTGAAGAGCAGGGTCATGGGTGAGTCCTGCCCTCCGCTGTCCCATTGTGCGGGCTAGTTACCTGAAACTGCTTTGGGTTTGGAACTGCTTCCCTAAATGGGGCAGACACAGACTGCAAATTACTAGATGCAACATTTCATCATCCTTTGAGAAGTTTTCCTCTCAACAAATCGTTACCTCTATTTTGAGACTACTGCACTTCTGTGAAAAGGCAGAAGATAATCACTTTCATTGTAGACAAAAGGCACTTGGTACAAAGGCAGAAAGGATAGAAACCCCACAGTTCAGCACCCAGCTCCACCTGCATTTTGTTAGTAACACATCACTGATTATTTTAAGTGGTTTGGGCTTTTTTGCCTGTTTTGTGTCTTGCATGGAGGAAGGAAGGAGAGGTTTTAACTGGATGCAATGTCTACCAACACACGAGGGGGTGTATTTGTTTTCTTGAAGGTATAAATCCATATAGCTCTTCTCAAAACAGAATCACAGAATTTTTGAGGCAGGAAAAGACCTCTAAGATCATCCAGTCCAGCCTAGGACTTAACATCACCACATCAGCCAGACCAGAGCACTAAGGGCTACATCCAATCTGTCCTTAAACACCTCCAGGAATGGGGACACCACCACTGTCCTGGGTAGTCCATTCCAGTGTCTGATCACCTTTTCTGTGAGGAAGGGCTTCCTAACATCCAACCTAACCCTCCCCTGGCAGCTTCAGGCCCTGCCCTCTCATCCTATCACTGACTGCCTGGGAGAAGACCCCAACCCCCACCTGACTAACACTTGCTTCAGGTAGTTATAGAGTGATAAGGTTCTCCTTGAGTCTTTTCTTCTTCAGTCTAATCAACCCCAGCTCCCTCAACCTAAGATTACTGGAGTAGTTACATTATGAGATCACTACACATGTAGAGCCAGTGTCCCCAAAACGCTCCCAAACATTCAAAGCTACAGCATGATCACCTGGCTATGGGCAGGGAGTGAGGAGATGAAGCCAGCTGCTGCCCCAGCCGCACCAGCCAGCGCTCCTCGCTGCAGCAGTACATCTCCTTCTCCAGCCCACAGGCCATGTCACATAGGAACTGTTGCCTTTATTAGGATTTCAAACTCAAGGCAAGTCAGAGCTGTCAGCTCCATGAACTCACTCTTTGGGGCACAGATGGTGAGATTATTTTTACAGGAAGTTTTAACCCCAAGTTAAAGCCCTTGTACGCGCAGACTAGGAATCCCACAGGCAAGCTGAAAAAATAAAAAGCCTGGTTTAAATGCAGACAGAAGCTTCTCAAACGAGTAAGGAAACCTCCCTACTGCAGTCCCTAGGCTGAGAATGCAGCCACAACAGCCACTTCTGCAGTATTTTTGCATTGCACCTTCGGGGAATAAACCAGTCTGAAATTCCCTGCTGATGTGAGCAACTGCTACTCTAGCAAGAAAAGGCTTCATTCCCCCACAGACATGTCCTAACAATGAGGCCAGACCCATCCAGAGTGCCCTACATGCACTGCAGCCCACAGAAAGGATATAAGGATGGAATACCCAGAGGGTGTCATTGAGCCAGTCCATACCGTTGTCCTGCTGTAACAAGCGGTCGTACGTGATACACATGAACTTGATATCTTCCTCGTCAATGCCCCCGTTCCAAATATCATACAAAATGGTCATCTCCTCAAACTCGGAGCGGGGCCGGAACTGAGGCCGGGGTGGGGAATACTCAGGAGAGGGAATTGCTGGGAGATCGTCAGGTTTCTTCGGTCTTCGCCACTGTCTTTTAGGTTTCCCATGAGCTTCTTCTTCCTTGAATTCTTCATTCCATTGGTTCTCCAGTTCCTTAAAAGGCAGTTTCTCCGCAACTGTCTCAGTTGCTATTTTGTCATGGAAGCTGTCATTCCTGAAGTCCAGGGTGACAGCTTCAGGGTCTTTCAGTCCATAGAAATCATCGGGATGTCCACTCAACAGCTCTTTGCCCACAGCACTTTCCACCAAGGCCACTGGCACAGGAGGAGGTTCTATGGTTTTGACCGAGTACATGTCCAATGAGAGGACAGAGGGTGGTGACCGTTTGGGCCGACCTGGCCTCCTTTTGGGAAGAACAGAAGGTGGTGGCGGAGGAGGAAGGACAGAAGGACCAGTGGGTACGTCTGGTGAAAGCAAACCGGGTTTCACTTCCGCTTTGCATTCCTCAATGGACATTCTTCCATCTCCATGCATGCATGGCAGGGCTGCTACAGGTATTGGCTCATCAGACGGCAAACCCATGTCCGAGTGGAAATCTGCTTGGGTGGGGCTGGCAAAGGATATAGGGGAAGGAACACTGTTCATGCTGATTGTGAGGGAAGCACTAAGAGGCTCTTTAAAGGGTTTCTCATCTAGTTCATCCTCTGACTGTTTCTTGCCAGACAGAAGGCAAGGAATGGTAGCACCACCCTCTGGGAAAGTAGGTGTGAAATTGAAATCTCTCCCAGGAGTCCGAGGAATGCCACTGTTAATGCCAGGAGATTGGGATGGGTAGGAAAAGGGGCTTCCTGGGACCTGCGGGGAACTGAGGGTCAAGCTGCTCCCCGTAAGGGGAGCGTCACTTCCCGGCGTGGCCGGAATGGTGTCCGTGCTCTGTGACTTTGCGAGAGAGTGTGAAGACTTGGCCAAAATGTCCCGCCCAGGAGTCCTAGGAATCTCCTCTTCCACAGACGTTTTGGTCACCATTAATTGTTCAGGGAACTTTTCTGGAGGGACTGAAGATTCTTCCTTTCCAGGAGTTGAAGGTAAGGGAAGCATGGAAGATGGCACCTGGTGGGCTGGAAGCAAAAGACTATCAGGCTCTGAATGGATCATCACCTCCCGTCCAGGTGTGCGAGGCAGCCGGCTGTCATCCTCCGCTGCAGAGGGCAGTTTTGTTTTGACACGAGTTTCTAAGCTGCTGTCGTCGGACTTGCTAAAGAAGCTGCTCTTACTGGGAAGAGGTTCTCCAAAGACTCCCACTGGAGCTGAGAGAGAGAGCGCTGCCGCTGCCGTCTCCTCCTCGTCTTGAGATTCAAGCTTTGGACCTTCCTGCACCTCTGGCTCCAGCATGACAGTGGGTTCAGACTCTTCTTCTGAAAGAGGGAAAAGAGAATCAGAAGCTTTGCTTCCACCCGGCTCCTCGCTACTTGCCAGTAAAGGCACGTTTGAGATGCCGCAATTACAGAGCGGCTCAATTCCACTGGGAGGTTTTAAAAACTCCAATGCCTCACATTTTGGAGGCACGGAGTGTGGAGTAATTAGACGCTACCACAGACATCCCTAATGGACCATAAAAAAACCCGCACTATTAATTTGAGGATTAGCTACAACATGGGCCAAAACGAAAGGTTTCTGCTTTCCAAACCCCTGGCCACCTTTTGTACAGACATAAAAAGAATTAACGGATTGCGGGGCAAGGACTTCAGAGAAGAGCTGTCAGAGCCCCAAGCTATCAGTTTTTCTAATGTGGGAAGGTAAACTAATTGCAAGGCAGAGAAACACCCTCAGCTCTCCAAGGAGGGAGCAGTGAAGGAAGGAGTGTAACACTCTGGAACAACACATGAAGGAAATGGGAAGCCCTTCTAATGAATGAGGAGACACTTAGATGATATCAATGAGACAATTTATATGCTGCTCTCTCTGCAGCAGGCTCATGTGTCTGAAGTTTATTTACCCCCTCAGGGCCAGGGCCAAAAGGAACCAACAGAGAATCCTGATAGGCAGCTCCAAGTAGCATTTCCAAGTGGCGGAGAAAAGGAGGTGAAAATGCACACCAGTTTGTGCTGGACAAACTGGAGTGTCACTGGAGAAGAGTCTGCTCTCTATAAGTCCTGTACAACCAGGCTGAGCTGCACAAGAAGAACACTGCAGTTTGAGATGCTTGCAGAACTTACCTGCAAAGCTCATCCCACATGTGAAGGTGCCCAAATGCAGGTCTCTCCAAATCTGTGTCCTTTCTGCACACTGACTGCATTTCTAGCTCTTCAAGTAGCAAAACAGTGCGCAGTTCTCAGACACCAGTCCTGCCCAAGGCTCACACTGGAGGCTACACTGAATGTGCTTTCCCTCATGGCTCCAGTTTAACTTCCTCACTCCTCCCTAGCTGTAGAATTTGTAAAGATGTATGTATCTTACTCCTGTTCTAGTAAAAGGTTTCTACTTTCCTTGGGTTAAATATAACTCTGTATTGAAGTAAGAGAAATGTTCTTCTTCCAAAAACTTCATTTAAAAGGGCCAAGGAAAAAAGAAAACCCACATTATCTGGTTATTAGGAACCAGATAGGATTCTAAGACTCCATTAACCTGCCCTATATAGCTTCCCAGTCACATACTGCTTCAGTATTAAAACTGAACAGAGACAGAAGTGACTTGTTAAGCACAGATACAGATTCCTGTTTTGTTTTAGCAGCCATGGCTTTTCTATCTTGAGTTTCAGCCACCACACCATCCAATCAGTCACCCTCACATGATAACAACTGTTCAGTTCCTGCAGGACAGTAATTAAACTGACCCAGGATAAGATTCTAGATACAATAACCACAGTATTTTTAGTAGCAGATGGCTTGTGTCAGGCACTGACTAGGTTGGGAGGTTCAGCACAGAGCTGTCTCCCTGTACAGATAACCCCCAGCCTAGAGCCAAGACTGGAGGCAGAAAGAGAATAAGTGAAATACAAAACCATTTGTACTGCATGTTGTCAGAATACTGTGTCGCTGTACTTGGAAATGCAACAAAAAATGCCCAACCACATGGAAGGGCGTTCATTACCTGGCCTACAGATGGGAGACAGTGTAAGTTTTGTTTCCTGGTCTCTTTCCACTAGGTGTTTCAGTGTTTCAGCAGCAATAGATGGCTCTAAGATGTCACCACATTCGCCTTCCCCTGCCTTGATTTCTTCCATGCCTTCATCTTTGACTGCCAGAGCTGGCTCTGCGAGTCCCAAGCCTGTTTCATCCATGTAGTCATCCACAGGATACAGGTTCAAAATTGTCTCCCTTTGATCATCAGGAAGCTCATGACCAGCAGGTTCATGATCTGTTTCAGCAACCATGGCTTCTCTGTCCTGATCTTCAGCCACTTCTTCCTCCTCTTCCTCCTCCTCCTCTTCCTCCTCCTCATCATCATCATCGTCTTCATCTTCATCATCCGAGTCTGAGCTTGACTCGAATTCTGAGGAGTCCTCGCTTTCATCAGATGATTCAACTTCAGCCTTGGAAGATGAAGGACTTGCTACATCTACAAGAAGATCAAATTACTATTAGTTCCACTTTCTGACTTCACTCCCCAGTCAGGGTCTGCTACAGCAATAAACACCCACAGCGTAACAGTGTGAAAAAAGCAGCAGCAGCACTGGGAGGGGGTTGGTAGCATCACCTTCCAATTTACTGCTTTCTGCAGAGACTTAGAAACCGTGGATTTGGATGCTTTTACAACAATCACCACACCTTGAGTTCCCTGAGTGCTGCCTGGCACCCTGCCCACATGGGCTTCAGTGAATTGCTTCTTCTTCAGAACTACACTAAGATTTTCAGCTGCCTTGACATGTAGTTTTGAAGTGTGGAAACTACCACTCTTCTGAGCAGGAACTGACTGATAGAACAGCAGTCACTGAGCAGCTAAATTACCCCTCCTTCTCCTCCCAGCCACATGTTTCATAACATAAATACACACTTGGGTGGCTTTAAGACCTCTGTCCCATTGGGCTGAGACCACTCAGGGGCTGGAGAACTACAGCAAAGGAATCCTGGAAGCCTCACAGGCAACAAAAATACCTACACACATTATCTTGCATAAAAGCACCCAACAGTAAAGAAAGGAGTACAAATAAATCAGAAATCAGCTTGCAAGAGTGAATGAGAGACCACAGCTGACCCAAGGGCTACACTTGATGCTTCCGCTGGAACGACTTACCCTCCTCGGAGTCCTGCTCCTCATCCTTGTCACTTGTGTCTATGCCTGTTTCCTCTTCTTCATCATCTTCATCCTCATCATCCTCTTCATCATCATCTTCATCATCATCATCTTCTTCATCCTCGTCATCATCCTCCTCTTCCTCCTTTACAGGAAAGCGTTGCCAAAAATGAACAGGGTCTGACTCTCAAGACATGGCTGTCACTGCACAACCACCAGGGACTCTCGGGGAAACTGACCAGAGAACCTGCAGAGGGAATAACCTTCCACGGGTTCTCTTAGGACAGACCCTAACAGGACC
Organism: Upupa epops; assembly: GCA_013397515.1. Lineage (NCBI taxonomy): Eukaryota > Metazoa > Chordata > Aves > Bucerotiformes > Upupidae > Upupa > Upupa epops. The sequence continues at coordinate 223,217 of VZRI01002950.1, forward strand.
TCTCATCTTCATCTGACCTCTATAATGACAGTGTTCAAAACTGCACCACAAACCAACACACCTTGCTCGGTGGTGCTGCTTTCACCAAGCCTCCCTCTTCTTCCTGCTCCTCTTCCTTCTCTGAGGAGGACTCTTCCTCTTTCTCTGATGTCTCATCTCCCTCTTCTCCCTCGCTGTCAAGCTCCAGTGGCCTTGCAGGTCGCCGCCTCAGCCCCACTGCATCTGCATCCTTCTTTGACAGGTCAGATGTTGTATCAGAAGCATCCCTGTCCCTCTCAGATTCTGGTGACCAAAACCAAGAAGGAAATAGACGTTAAATACTGGAAAATAAATACCATTAAATAATGGAAACCTTTTCTTTGCGAAGATCAAAAGTAAGAGCAATGTATCTGTAAGCCCCCAGGCTTACAGGGGCTTACTAACCCCACAGTGAGGTTGAGACTGGGTGCAGGGTGTTGAAATGCCAAGGATGGCAAAGCATAGGAGGCCAAAGCTGACAAGCTCTAGGCAGAGCAGCTAGGAGCTGAAAGGTCAGCTACATTTAATGTCTTTTTGTTTTATTTAAGTGCTTTACAAAGCCCTGCTTCTCCACTTTGGCTTTAAAAGCAGCCAAAATTAGTTTGAACCAATTTCATGGCACAAGTAACTCACATCCACTTCTTTATGCAAAGCCAAAGGTGTTCAAAGCTTTGTCTTAGTCTTACTCTTCCCTGCTTCCAGGAAAAAGTGCTAAAATAGTTTTAAATAGATTTTTCTGGCAAATAACTTTGATTTGTTTTTAAAATCAAAATGTAGATCAAACTGGCTCTTTGGTGCTTCTCTCACGAGGGATCCAGCCAGCTGCAAGCACAGCCCTAGAACAGGCCAGGAACTCAGCTGAGCTCCCTCTACTGGGTGACTAGCTCTGCATCAGCAGAACTAAAATAAATGACGAGTTATTCTTAAAACACGGGGCTTAAATCTCCCGCCAGTGCATTTAAGGTAACTGAATCGAGAGGAGACATTTCCCGGCTGATCAGTCTGGGGAGAAGCAGAGGTTTGCCTCAGATCCTTGACTCTGTGTCTAAGTGTAAGTGAGCATGCCGCTTCACTGCTGTGAAGTTTAAAAGTTCAGCTTGCATGTAGTTTGCATCTGCTCTTGTGTTTCAAACAAAAGTGCTTTGCAAACCTTCATCTTCATCATCCACTGAAGTAGAAGGCCGAATTCTCTTCTGATCTCCGGCTGAGGCAGCTTCAGGTGGCTCCTTTCTTTTCACCTGAATAAAAGACACTATTAGCATTTCTAAACGTTCAGAAACCACAGAAATCAACTTCTTAAGCAAATTGCTACAGCTTTACTTTGCAGTGACTTACAAGCAGAAACCAAGGGCCACTTCCTCAGCTCTTGATCTCTTTTATTTGCTTGCAAACAGAATTTCACTGTGAATGAAATTCTAACCCTTCAATTTGCATCCAAAGGCTCTGGGTACCAGCACTGTGAGTGCCATCCCCAGGTACTTTGAAGTTGACACAGAAAACTCTAGACAAATCCATGTGCCTTGAGATGACAGAAAGAGCTTAGGCTGGTGACATCCTAAAGAACCCCAAAGCAAGTTTTATTCTAAACGAAGACTGTGGAATCTCTCATCCCAAACCTTTACTTGCACTTCCTGTGCATGCAACATGCTGATTTCAGTGCTCTTCTAAATAGGAGATCCTATGCTGGACAGTCTGATCTTGTAAACTCATAGAAGGGAGAGAACACTTTTAACCGCATTTCAGGTGAGATTCAGTTGCCAAACTGCAGGACATCCCAAGCAAGGAAGGAACTGTAAGGCACTACCAGCATGAGTGTGTTTTTACAGCCATGCTGAAACGCTGTGTCCTAAACACAACCAAACTGTCCTGTTTCCCTTGCAGAGCAGAGAGAGCTGTTACAGACCATTAACACAGCAGCAGAGGAAAAACAAATGCTGTGAGAGAGGATCTTTGTTCTTATAGTGTCCCCCTAAGTGAACACAGAGCAGGGCTAACAGCACCATAGGGTTCTAGGGCACAAACCTCCAAATTCTGTCCTGCTGCTTTAGGACATGTTAGTACAGTAAAAACAGATTTCTGCTCTTACCTTGAAGGATGGCAACCGGATGGCTCCTCGTAACCCGATGCCCAAGCCAATTCCCTCATATCCCAGGCCTTCTCCCTTGTTCCAGTTCTCCAAAAGACAAGATGCCATTCGATCCTTTGGCTTTGGCTTCTCCTCCACTTCTCCTCCAGACTTAACTGGAGTGAGAGATGCCTGTAACAGAGAGAACATGTTTTGAGAGAAGTTTCCTGGGAGTCACACAAAGTCTGCAAACCATTCGGACAGCAGAGTTTCATGAAACATCACTGCATTGCCCAGGTGTGTGAAGATGCACCACATGGCAAAACATACTTGAAAGGCAGAAGGTGCAAGAGTTGTTCTTGATATTGAGACTTTTCCTCTCTGAGAAGCTTCCTCCCCTTTGTATTTTAAAAAGTTATTTTCTCCCCACAAGGCACCAAAACTGTTTAAGATAAAACCAGACGGGACTCCCAGAACAGTAGCTCAGCATGGGACACCAAGTGATCTTGAATTTGGAGCCATCATGCTGGCAGGTAGCAGAGCAGATGCTCCTGCTTTCTCCAGTGTTTTAATACGTGATCTCAGTTTCCCTCACACGCAGCTTAGCATAAGCCAAAGTCCTTCACTAGAAAGAGCAAGGGAAATGAATAGATCCATTATACCCCTTAGCTCACTTCAGGTCTCTGGAGCGTGTGGTGTGGCAACCACAGTGACCACCCTCCAGAGGGCCAGAATCCAACACAGATGCTAAATGCAAGGACTATTAAGAAGGAGAGATGAAAGGGGAAGCAAAGGTGCAGCCATGAACCCAAAACGCAACAGCTCAAGGGCTGGAGCTTCCATAGAAAGGTCCTGAACTCTGAAAGGAGGCCAAGGAGCTAGGATCCACCACCGTTCTTACACCTCTAACTCATGTGTTCACTCAGCAGCACTAGCCCAAACCCACAAAAACTGACAGAAGGCTTCAGTCCTGGGAAACTGGAAAATCAAAACATTTAGGCAAAACACTATGGGTCTATAAAAGTTGGTAACTAGATACAAAACCTCGTCTCTGCTCAGCAACAACAAAGCCCTTTTCACCAGAGCCGAGGTGTGACGGAAGAGCAGGAATTCACACTTCCACAGCCCTACAGAGGTGAATGAGCCAGGGAAGGTCGAGCTGCAGTCACGCTCCTTTGGAGCAAAGGGCACTGGAGGTAACCGGCTCTCACACCAGCCAGTGGCATAACAGTGTCTACAAGAGGGTTTCTCTTACAGACATTAGCAGAGTTTAATTTGCCAAAGCTGCCAGTAATCACTGAAGAGGAAGTGTAAGCTCAGCTCTCCTGCTGATAAGGGGCAAGACTAATGGGAATATCAAGCAGAGAACGCAGGTGGTAGCATTCCATGGCCAGGGATGGCTGGTAATTCTTGCCACTTTACTTAATGCATCTTACTCTTCTCTGCAAACCTAAATACATCACTGAACTAGGGAACAGGGAGATTTCCCAGAGCTCAGGCAGATGAGGACCATGCAACGTGCTGCCTTCCCGAGCAGTTTTCAGCCTGTACATTTTCACAGGTTCAGAGGTTTGCAGGTTGGAAGGGACCTCAGGGGTCATCTAGTCCAACCTCTTAAAGCAGGATACAGTTGAAAGGAGCTGGCCCAGATCTCTATCAAGCTGAGCCTTGAAATTATCTAAAGTTAAGTAATCTACCACGTCCCTTAGAAGACCTGGCTAACAGTTCTCAGCATTAAAGACCTTCCTCTCAAATCCAGCCAGAATCTCTCCTGGAGCAACTTGTAACCATTCCCTCTTGGGAAATGGTTGTCTCCATCCTCTTGGTAGCCAGCCTTGATGGACTGGAACATCACAGTAAGGTCTCTCCTAAGCTTTCTCTTCTCAAGGCTGCACAGACCCAGTTCCCTCAGCCTTTGTTCATATGGGAAGTCTTTCAGTCCTCTGATCAACCTGGTCACCTTTCTCTGGACCCTATCGAGTCTATCTGCATCTTTTTTGTACAGCAGGGACTAAAACACAGTACTCAAGGTGTGGTCTGACCAGCACTGAGCAGAATGGCATGATAACATCTTTAACTTTGCTGGTGATGCCGTTGTTAATGCAGCCCAGCATCCTGTTGGCCCTCTTTGCCACAGCAGCACTCTGTTCACTCATGTTGAGCTTGCTATCTACCAAGACACCCAGGTCCCTCTCTACAGGGCTACTCTCCAGGCTAGTGGATCCCAGTCTGAGCTGCAATCGAGGAGTTTCCATCCTGCCTGACCCAGGACATCAGCTTTACCCTTGGGCTTTCCCACCTTTTACGTCAGGCATGATCCTTCTTGGCAGTCAAATCAGCTGCCCAAGTTGTTTTCTTTTAATATAAAGAAAAAAAAAAAAAAAAGAGAGAAACTTAATCCCAGGAGGTGACAAGTCTGTTGACTTCTTGTGCCTTGTTGAAGGCACAAGAACTGCCAACAGCACTACATAGATATTTGCTGTCCTACTACACTTGCAAAGTTGCTGGTCAGTCAAGGGAAAAGAGAAACCCACAAGGCTTCCTGCTCTTACTGTTGGGGAAGGTCAGGGAGATAAAGGACCCACAAAGCCTCTGACTAAAGAGGGACCCACTTACTGCAGCAACTGGCACATGGTGGAGCTCAAGTGATTCCAAAGATGAGCTTTGATCTCCCTTGTGAAATAACTGGAGGGCTGCTATAGCTGATGGTTCAAGGAAAGGAGATATTAAAAGATGGTATCTCTCCCTACAAAGCTGCCTTCTTTATTTCTGAAGAAAATTAGATGTAAACAAGCACATATGTTGTCTTATTTATGCTCCTAAACCTCTGAAAACACCAGTTTCTTTCATTACTGTCAATCAGTAAGGGAAAATATGAGGAAATCCCATTAAAAAACCCTTAGGAGGGAGGAAATGGGGATGCAGGGAGGGTCCTTTCAGCTCAAATAGTGCCTGGAGGTCTTGATCCATTCTAGGAAAAAAAAAAGTCATCACAATGGCAAAGGGCCTGGGGAACTGAGCTCCAGCTGCCACCAAGGAGCCCAGCGAGCTCTTGCTCACACATGCACAAAGAGGCCAGCAATCAGAAGGTGCTGTTTGTACTGAATCCTCCTATTTTGTTTTCCTTTAGCAAAAAGCAGGCAGCTCATAAGAGAGAAGCAATCCTGTCCCACATCACTGCTAGGGGGTGCCCAGTCCCAGCACAAAGCAGGCTCTGAAACCAGGGAGATTCTTGTGCACACCACATTAACACTTGGCCTGGCAGCGACTTCTTCAAACAGCTCCCTGAAGCAGCAACAGTGTTGGCATTTCTGTTCCTGGACAGAAAGCACAAGTGTTTTTCCAAGCAATTTCACATTTCCAGTTGGACTGCAGCAAGTTGCAGTGCAACAGCCACTTTCTCTTTCCTGAGCAGGTTGCAAACTCCAGGTGAGAGAGGAACATGCAAAAACCAACCCTAGTTCAGGATATAAAAAAGCCTGAGCAGCTGCTGAAGACCTGCCTTGACTTGTTGCTGCTTCTTCACTACAGATGTTCAGGTTTAAAACAATTTCTCGGATATTTCAGTTGCTGCTTTTCTAAGCATTTGCACAGAATCACAGAGGCTGGGAAAAACCTCTGAGATCATCCAGCCCAGCCCATGACCTAACATCACCGCAATCAACAAGACCAGGGCACTACAGGCCACATCCAGTCTTTTCTTAAACACCTCCAGGAGTGGAGACTCCACCATCTCCCTGGGCAGTCCATTCTAATGACTGATCACCATTTTCATGAGGAAGGGCTTCCTAACACCTAATCTAAACCTCCTCTGGTGCAGCTTCAGGCCCTGTCCTCTTGTCCTATCACTAGTTGCCTGGGAAAAGAGCCCAACCCACACCTGTCTGTAACTTCCCTTCAGGCAATTATAGAGCATGATAAGGTCCCTCCCCGAGTCTCCTCTTCTCCAGGCTAAACAATCCCAGCTCCCACAGCTGGATGCGTTTCCTCTCTGCCCTGGAAACCCAGGGGCCTCCTCCAAAACTGTCAGCACACACTTGCTGGTAGGAGGCAGAAGCTCCGAGTGTTACTCGGGAGAAGAAGGACCACATTTCTCACCAGTCATCTCTAATCCAGAGCAAACAGCACTGTCATAAACCAGCTGCTACACAGCAGCAGCACCAACCTCTGTGAAAGGCCAAGGAGCTCTCCTTGTAGGCACTACAGATAACATGCAACTGGCTTAGAAAAGCAAGTGCTGCTCTGAAAACTGGCATCTGAAACAGAATATGGAGCTGCAGGTTGTGGGTTGTTTGGGGGTTTTAATCAATATTTCATTACAACAATAACTTTGAGGCTTGCAGGTACCTTTCTACAGTGGTAGGTACTGTTGGTAGTGACAAGTTCATCACACATTAGATCCTGGAGCTGTTCACTGGCTGAGATGCACTGTAAATTGGCTGAGAGAGGATCAGACGACTCGTGCAAAGCTGTTTTCTTTACTAATCCCTGGAACTCCTTGTTTATTTGGCTAATGTTCAGCTTCTGAGTTAATTGCTGCTGCATACAAGCACTGGGGAAGTGGGATGAGAGCAGAGAACTGGCAATATCCACAAATCTCATCACATGAAGTAGGGAAGGCAAAATAGCTGTTTGGTGATTCCGAGCACTCTTGCTGCACCTGACTAGCTATTTGGAGCCCAAATTCAGCTTTCTCTTAGACACAAGAAGCCCATGCACATTCCTCTCCAGACCTCAGGGTCATTTTCTCATGCAAACCCATTCCTGGAGGCAGCCAGCATGCTGTGCCCCAGCTGTCTCCCTCACAAACTAAAAATCAGCAACATTTTTCAAACTTCAGACCCTGGAAATAATGCACTGAGAGAAGAAAGGGAAAGGGAGGGAGGGAAAGGGAATAACCCCAGGCTTTTGAGGCATAAGAGCAGCCTCACCACTACTCCTGAGGGCTTTCCTGAAAGGAGCACGGAGGAAAGTCCTATCCATCTCTGTAGGAACAGTTAACCTCATTCTGTGACTACTAAGACTGCAAACACACACCACGGGGCTATAGTGCTACTCAGGAGGCCACCTACCCCATGACCCGACCCTGCCCTGGGACAGCAGTGCCTGCAGTGATGCGCTTCCTCAGACACTGCATAAGGCCATTACAGCTCTCTGAAACAGCGGGAAAACCCAACAGCCTGTTTGCAGCTCCCGTCCCAGCATGGCTGGTGGATTCTGACAAGATGAACAGATCAGCCATGCAAGACTGCTTGGGCAACACACTGCCAAAGATGGATGTGTTCTGAGACCCTCAAGGTCCAGGCTGTGCTTAGTCTCCTGCAGAGAAAGGGCTGAGGTTACAGCTCCACACGTGTGCAGAGAGAACTCCCCACAGGGTATCTCCATCAGTGACCAGGAAGCATAGAATTCCCAGCCCATCATGTTCTGATGGCAAAGCAGCATGAAATGCCTGAATATACAGAGTGCCACCATGAAAAGAAGACAGGTTTAACACCCAGGTGCTAAGCTGTCCCAAGGGAGGGAGCTGCAGGCTGAGGCTGCTGCACGAAGCACATGCTCCTGCCATCTGCCTCAGCACAAGGACCAACCCCATGGGGAGGTACAGAGCCAGGTGAGGGACAGGGATGCACGTACCTCCCGTTTCACTTCAGCAGCCCCAAGCAATATGGTTTGTAACAGCAAACTCATCCCATAGCTTTATTTTTTGTTTCTGTTTTAGCTACCGTAAAATCTGAGGGTTGTGGGGTTTGTTTTCAGAGCAAATCCAGGCCCCTGAGTACCTACACCCTGGCCACAGCCCTATGAACAGTTCTCACAGGGACCCAGCAGACAGTAAGTGAAAACCTACCTTTGCCAGACGTTCCTTCTTGTCCCACCAGTCATCAAATGCCCGAAATGCTACCACTTCAACCATCTTCCGGTTCAGGTCCCTTTTCATGATGGCCTTTAGTTCCTTCACTATGACCAGGAGGACTCCATCCACAGTGGCTTTGTGGGGATCTTCCTTCTTTGGCTCATAACCCGGTGGTGGAACGGAGGGGTCAAACTTGGGCAGTGGTGGCCACTGCTGTCCGCGACCAAGAGCTGCTCCCATTGAGAAAGGGCGGTAGGGCGGAAGATTCACAAACTGCATCCGACCCGTCATGAAAGGTGGATACTGGTACGTGTTCTGTGCCTGCATCATGCGGCTCAGCATCTGAGTTTGCATCTGGAAGGACATTGGCATGCCACCCCACTGGTTGCCCAAGACACTTATCATATCCACTTGCATGACAGGGAACATGCCAGGATGGAACGGAGGAAGTGGAGGCAAGATATGAGGCGGAGGGACCCCGGGTGGGGCCGGGAGTGGAGGTGGCGGAACGGTGACAGCAGGGTGAGTGGGTGGAGGTGGCGGAGGTAGTGGCGGAGGCATAGGGAAGCCTGGTTGAGGAGGTGGCGGCGGAGGAGGAGGAAGAGGAGGGAATCCTGGTGGTGGCAAGGGGGGGATCGAGGGTGCCATCACAGCCGTGTTGCTGACAGAGGAGTTCACCACAATGGTTTTGGCACATTCTGCACTGGTGATGGGTGCTGGATTGGTCTCATCATCGGAGATTTCCATGTCCTCCCCTGAAGAATGCTGACCCTGTGACAACGAAGAAAGAAAAGGTGAGGAGCACATTCCTTTGATGTTAAACACTCCAGTGCTAGCTGCTTCAAACAAAAGCTAAGTTTAACACACATTTTAATTTGAACAGAGAGGAGCAAACCATGCTCTAAAAAGACAGAGTCCATTGAGCAGCTGGAGCCTATTGAAGCTTTTCTCTTCCATGTCAGACCTCAGCAAGCAGAGTGGTAAAAGCTTTCTAAAAGAGCATCAGTACCAATGGAACAAAACCTTCAGCTTCTATGGAACAGGAGGAATTGCTTCCAAACCCAGCAAAATCCACAGAAACCAAGTGTCTCTCACCGTTTTCTCTTATTTACACCTGACAGGTACCTTAAATCTTGAGGGTTTATTCACTTTCCCAATGCACAAAATACTACCCTGGTTTTTGAGTATAAACCTTGGCTCATTGGCTGTCAACTCTAAAGCTCTAACTACAGGAAGACAATCCTTGCACATGCAACTACAAGTTGTTTTGACTAGACCTGGAATCAAAACCCCAAATCCACTTAAATGGTGTTGAACCATCAGTCCTGAATGCTGGGATTCAGAGACACAGCACATGTCATGGCCTTGGGCACAATTAATATTCTCTAGCCATAAGAAATACAAATTCAGAGTTACAGAAAACACTAAGTAATGTCCCAGCTCCAGCAGCAAAGGGATTAAAGCAGAAGGCCCCTGCTTACTCTGAAGCTTTGAAGTTGCCTGGTGAGGTCCCAGGTCTCACTGGTCAGTTCCAAATGGTCACAACTATGTCCTACGGGCACTGCAACCCTAAAGGTGTCTCCAGCACAAAGAAACCACTTGTATGACAGTCACATTAACTGAGTAACGTTAAAGAAACCCTGGGAATAAAACCAGGAACCAAATACTGCTGGAAGACATCTCTGACACACTGATGTGTACTGGAAAACATGAATGGGGAGAACCTTTCACTTGTGGGACGTCAGCAAAGACAGGACAGAGCCCCACTACCTTCTCCAAAACTGTTTCTGCCATTCTTCTGTTTTTCCCAGCTAAAAAAATCATCAAATCCCACCATTCTTGTGACAGCAAACACCCCTCAGCTATTTTCAGGCCTGAAAAGCAGAAGCATTCCTCACAATCTTCTCTTCCAAGCTCTCTATAAGCCTGACTGTCTTGCCTCCTTCAGATGAGTTACCAGGAGCTTCCTTCCTCACAAAGGCTTCACACAAAAAAGCCAGGCCAACAGCTCACATGTTGCCACAGGCTGATCTAAATCCAGAGCACCTGCATGTTCCACAGTGCAGACAGAGCACAGCGGCAACACTCCACCTCCACCAGAGCTCTCCTGCCTGTCCTGGGTGCTGTGTGCTTCAGCCCATCAGAGGCACTAAGAGATCACTATCAAGTGGTCTTTAAGTGCCTCTCTGTTTCTCAGTCCTGGCAAGAGTTTTGGAACCTGCTGGCTGTTTTCAGCCATACCCACTGAAGATCAAAAAGATGTTCATTTCTTCTGTGTTTCATGCCAGGAGGTGCCTTTTCTGTCTGCTCTCCTACTAGTCTGCCCAGGCTGAAAGAAAAAAAGTGATAGGGCTCAGCCCTTACCAGACCTTGGAGAAGCTGCACTGGAAAACAGGTTTTGATGGCAGTTCTCATCCTGAAGCTGCTCAATTTTTAATCTATGAATTTTGCACCGGGGCAAAGGAACAAAAGCAAGAGCAGCTGAGCTGATGACTCTGCTATGAACTGTAGATGTGCTAAGCTGAGTAACCCTCAACTATCCAAACCCAAATGCTTCACGTTTTATCAAAGGTCATCCCTGCTCCAGCAGCCACCACCAGAGAGCAGAATGAGCACAACACTTGCAACGGCAGCTTCGCGAATCCTCCTGTCCTAGCACCTCCCCTCGCCCTGGCTTCCCCCCGCAATCCTCCGCTGCAGCAGGAACCCACCGGCTCACGCACCACATGGGTCACCCCCAAAAAGCAACTCGCAGCTTCAGAGGTGTGAAAATGCCTCAAGCCCTCAGTACAACAAAGATAGGGCCACTGCCCCCAAGCCCGAGCTTGGCAAAACCTGCAGTGAGCGCCATCGGTCTGTAACGGAGAGGGGACCCTGCTTCAGTGCGTCTGTATGTGTAAAGAGGTCCTCTGAGGGCTTTTCTCTCAACCCTAGAATGAACAGCTATCAAAGGAGAAGCAGAGGTAATAACCTATTGCACTTGAACCTCTTCAAAACCAAACTGTGGTCTCCTCCACGAGGCGTGCACACCTGGCTCACATTTCTAAGTGGGTCTCACGCTCTGCATTCTCTCCTGGCTGCTCTATTGCTGTCACGTCGCACGCCGAGGCTGCTGGGGAGTGAAAGGACATTCTGCAGTTTTGACTACTGCAGTTCCAGTGAAAGGGGCAAAGGAAGAGCAAAGATGACAACTGTGGCTGGTGTAAACAAGGTTCCTGCGAAACAAATCTGGTTTCTCAGCAGGCATACAGAAAGGGCCCTGTTATAGCACCGGCTCTGATTGCAAATGCTGGATGATGCTGAAGGTCAGCGCTGGAGAGGAAGCCAGAAGTGCTCATGCTACCAACGATGGACAAGATCAGCTTCATATTTGCTTTCATCTCATCTAAAAAGTCACCCCATGAAGCCTCAGTGAAGCACCAACAGTGCCATGGAAAGGTCCAAGCCACAAGTTCTCCTGAGAATTCAGTCCCTTCTGCAGGATCCTGCACCATCCCAGTGCCACCCAACACCAGTCTGAGTCACAGCTTAAGGTCGATCTGTGGTGAGCACACAGGACCAGTCCCAAACTGCATGCCCAAGGCAACATGTCCTCCCTTCCTGGTGCAGAACCAACCAGTCGTACTGTAGGAGACTCACGTGCTCCTGCCTGTCACCTGGAGCCCACTCTCACCCACACCAGCTCTTTACTCAGTCTCACTACCAAACAATTCTGCCTGATGAATGAGGTTGAGTTTCCCTCTTGAAGGAAACATCAGATAGAATCCTGAAACTGGAGAGAGGTGTCAGGACCAGCCAGAGTCCATGCTGCAGTGCCCAGCATCCTTCTTCATTACACACACATTTATTTTTACTTAAGCTGAGAAAAGAACTGCTAAACAAATCACTGGCATTGGTGCAAGATTGAAAGGTGGGGGTTTTTTTCTTCATTATTCTGATGCTCAGATGGGTCTACAGAAAGCAGCCACAGATTCCCTGCTTCCTACGATTCTGAGCTGACAACTCACCTGCACTTGTACATTGAAAATGCTCTGTGCTCCAGTTTAATGCCAAGCAAGATGGAAAGGGAAAAAGAATGAGATGAAGCAGCAGGGAGAAACAGATCAAAAGGGCAGGGGAAAAAATAAAAACACCCAGGGTGAGGAATGAGGTCAAACCAAAAGCAGCTCATCCTCAAGGAAGTCTTTAAAGAAAGTCAAAAGGAATGAATATTTAAAAAGGATGAGCAGTTACAGGAAAGTCCTATCTGAAGGGGTGAAATGTAGGCACCAACTGAGCAAGAACTCAAGGTACAGAGGGAAAAACTCAAGGGAGACACAGAAACATCTCCTGTTCCGTGAATTTGTTTTCATTCACCTGCCTGAACCCGGATTTACTGTGGTTGCTACCAAATACCTCTCAAGGTAGAGCTGAGAGCAGCTTCTCTGCCCTTCCACAGAAAACACACTCTAGCTGGCTTCTCCCTTTGCTCTCACGAGGGCAAAAGGTGCGTTGATGAGTGTCACATGAACTGCTAACACCATTAAAGAACTGGTGTCAATCAGCCCTGGAGGTCACCTGCCTGTTTCTGAGGGCATGTGGTACAGCTCCAGAAAACCTCCCTTCAGCCCACTGAGAGAAAAGCCATTTCCAACTAAATTAATCAGTGCTGCCATCTATACTTTGCATTAATTACATTAAGAGTTAGCAAAACAGGTATTTAATTATACGCATGACACATTTTTCCAAAAGTGTTTTAACGATGCAAATTTGTTCAGATTCACGTCAGCGTCACTGGTTATAAATGGTCTCGTTCATTGTTCATCCAAACCTTTAACACCAGTACAGTGAGTTTTAGCACAGGCAGAGCCTCTTGAGTTAAGTGAAGGGAACATTGTGAGATCTCACAGCTGGATCAGCCTGAATAGTGACAGGGTAGAGCCATGAGACGCAGAGTATCAGTTATCTCAGAGCAACACCCAGTGTTTAGCAAGCAAATGTCCATACCTGAAGAAAAAAGAAACTACCTCCTGCTGTCTGCATGCAGAGCTAGCAACTGGCACATGTGAAGATGCTGTTCTGTCCCCGACCCAGAGGAGCACTGGGAGCAGCTGGGAGCTGCTTGGTACCTTTCCTATGGGCAGAGGAACCTCACAATCCTTCTATCAGGCCATCTGATAATGAATTTATTGACAATTCCAGAATGCACATTGAATACTGTCAGCTTAAAGCTAATTTTACTGCAATACTCTGCTGGGTACTGAGTTAGTTGTATTTGAGGTAGGGAACTTCTATCACTGAACGTAGCAGCTACTGTGACTTAGCCTGGCTGAGCCCTGGTGCATCCAAATAATGAAATGAGGGATCAATGGAATTCAGCATGATGAAAGGTCGTTAGCTTTAATGAAGTGAAGCATGCCAGGCTTGCAAGAAGTAGCAAAGCTCTAAGCCTGCTGCAACTTCCACTCATAGAAACCAAACAGAGAAAAAAAAAAAACACTCTTTAAACCCTAGAACTTCAAAACCTCTGTATTTCAATACTGAAAATCATTGCCTTTTACAACGTTAACGAGCAGCTACTCAATAAAGTTAGAGCAACTAAAATCAGAAATGGCTCTTGCACAAAAAGCTTTCATAACCTCATCAACCAGTCATCACTTGGGTTTGGATTAAGTCTATCCAAATCTGAAAAATTCACAAGTGAGCAAGTCTCACCCTTCATCCAGACAAAGCAGCAGGGAAAGAAAAGCCTCAGAGGTAAGGGGGAGAGGGCAAATAGCGGAGAGGGCCACTCAGCAAGTTGCTGACAGTCAGCAATAGATTCCAGATCTGATTTCCTATTCCCCTGCTCAAGCAGCTCCCTGTACGGAGCTCATGTCATGCTTCTCCTTGCTCACACTCTGTTTGACCAGTGAAATGTCCAGAACAAGAAGGAACCTTAAGGATACAAAGCAGCCACCTGTAACTCTTCCTTAAAGAGAGTTTCAATGAAAAACTCCTTAAAAAACATACAAGCCCATTCAAGTTTGGCCACAAGAACCCCACCATTTGCTTTTCTAACAGTGAGATACCTCTTGCTGTCCAAAAATCTACACACCAGAGCATAGTGAGGGCATCAGAGAGGATTGCTGGGCTCTTTGTTAAGCTGGTTTTAGCTAGAGGAAAGCTTGTGGGTTCCATACATTCTTGGCAAAGCACATAAAGAGAAACAGAGCCTCTGGACTGTGCTCTTTGCTTACTGGGAGCTCAGCACTGGGGCACGAGGACATGGCAGAGGGACGGTGCAAAGCATTCACACCCCGCCGTGTCAGGTGTGAACAAGGCGGACTCGGTACCATATTTACGACAACATACAAATATTTTGACTTTGCTAACTATAATTATAGCTCTCCCTCTGCAAGAGCACTCACAGGGCTGGTACTTCCCTGGTGTTGCAGAGGTGGAGGGCAGAACCACTCAAGGTGGTTTGCCAGCAGTTTAGCTACAGCAGCAAATAAAGAAAAGCAGAGCAAACCACTGCTGGCACCTTCCCGGGTAAGCTTCCTGCCTGGTAACTGTGCTGCCACCAGTGTCCGCAGTGGCTCGTATTGGCCAGCAAACCACCACTGCAGCCTGGATCAACGTTCAGGATTGTTTAGTACCTCCTCTCTGAGGTGCCCCAGGTTTGTTAGTCACATCTTTCAACCTCCTTTGGGCAGCTAAGAGGGCACCTGTCACCCCGCTGCTGACAGAGCGTGTGATGGTAGTCACAGCAGCTTCTGACTGGGACAGAGACAGCTTTCAGGTGTCTGGGCAATGGCATAAAATGCCCAGCTCAGTAAGAGGCAAATGGAAAGATGAACAAATTAGAGCAGAGTGATGATAAACATCTCCAGCAACATGGATCTCAAGAAAACAAGACTGAGAGGTTTCTATACATTGTATTTTTACACGGTACTTTAGACTTCTAACTCACAAAGTAGAGCATAGATGGATCAGGGCAATGGACCCAGCGCTGGGTGCCACACAAAGGGGCACCAAGGTGATGGCACTGGAGCATGGATTTCTTGCAGAAGGCAGGCTATTCCCTGGGTTTTTTGGTTTCTTTATTATCTATTGCTAAAGTACCTGTCAGTACTGGAAAATGAGAATTCAAGCCCTGTGAGATGACCTGATACACTGTCTTGGCTCAGCTCATGTTTTGGTCTGGTACTTATTTGCAGCTTTTCTTTGGCACAGACAAATCTCCCCACACCTACAGGGCTGTAGAACGAGTAATACAAGTGACAAGAATATTCAAGTGCTTGCTGTAAACACACAGCACTGTAAACACCAGCTTCACTTATGGAACTTCCTTTTTTAATTCTAATGCCAAGAGAGAACTTTGAGTCGATGTCTCAAACAACACTGGGGCAGAAGGATAATTCCCCAGAAGCCCCTGTCAGTCCCAGAACAAGGGGAAGGGGTGAGGAAGTGCCACTGTGGTGCTTGTTTGTGTCTCACTATGTGCTGCCTCAGGTGCTGCTCCCTAATTAGACCATCCTGCACAGGGGGAGATGCCACAAGCTGGGATTTGGAAGGAGCTCTCCTCAGCTTTCAGTGCACGCAGGAAGCAGTGAAAGATGGGCCTCAGTGAAAGCAGGAGGCACGTGGGCCAAAGGGAAAAGGGTCTCCTCCTTCCAGTGTTTCCTGACATTAGAAACAGAAGTAAATTGACTTGTGTTTTAAGGACAGCAGGAAAGCTGGAAGGCTGCCCAATGGTCCATGTCATCATTAGAAAATCTAGTGAATTAAGATGCCAAAATGAGTTCAAACCTCCTGTAAGTGCCAAACACAGGATTCCAGACTCATGCAAATCTAGACTATGTAAATCTGCACTGCTGCTTTCCTGCTGCCTTCACATGCATCAAGAGCTTGAGATGGGTCTTGACACTTGGAGGCACTGTTTCAGACTTCAGAGGGGATTATCCTCTGCCTTCTCACCATAGAATAGTGGCGTAACATCAGTGTTGTCTCCAAGGAAAGGAGCAGAGAAGTAGCTCAAATCAGTATTTCCCAAAGCAAAGCCCTGATGTGAGAAAGGACATGAAATGATCCACATAAAAAAGAGGAAAAAATAAATGCAACAATTAAACAGCAGGGGCTTGGTCTACTTTCACTTGACTGTATGAAACAATACATGGATTCTTCTTTTCAAGAGTTGAGGTGGACTCTGGAGTAAGAAACACTCACTTAAGGCAGCCTCTACGCATCTCCATGAGGCTAAAACCTATCCAGCAAGTGATCTTCATGAAGGAAAGAGAGTAGAGATGGGAAACAAACACCCAGTGGTGTGAGACAACCAGATCTTCACTGATCCAGAAAGACAACCCAAGGAGAGAAGACAGCCAGCATTCTCTCCTATGAGGCCAGACTGAGAGAGTTGGGGCTGCTCAGTCTGGAGAAGAGGAGGTTCTGCTGTGACCTTATTGTGGCCTCCAGTATCTGAAGGGGGCTACAAAAAAGATGAGGAAAGGCTTTTTAGGATATTGGGCAGTGACAGGACTAGGGGGAATGGAGCAAAGCTGGAGATGGGGAGATTTAGATTTGATGTGAGGAGGAAGTTCTTCACCGTGAGAGTGGTGAGAGCCTGGAATGGGTTGCTCAAGGAGGTGATTGGGTCCCGGTCCCTGGAGGTATTTAAGGCCAGGCTGGATGAGGCTCTGGCCAGTCTGATCTAGGGTGGGGTGTCCCTGCCCATGGCAGGGGGGTTGGAACTGGATGATCCTGTGGTCCTTTCCAATCCTGACCGATCATGGAGACATTTTAAACCCTCCTGGACCTGTTCTGGATGATCCTGCTGTGGCAGGAGATTAGACTAGATGATCTTTCAAGGTGCTTTCTGATCCCTGATGATTCTATGATTCAGTACTTTCAAAAATCCATTCTCGTGGGAAGGGGGCACCATACTTCAGTTCTCAACATGGCTTTCAAGAGCCTAATGCAAGAGCTCCCTTGGACAGCAGCAACCCTAGGAAGGATTAAGCCAGTGAGAAAATAAGTGCCAGCAGAAAGCCTGGGGACATGAACTAGAAAAAAGGGCAGTAACTTGCCAAAGGGTTTGGTCTGTTTCTCAGCAAGTGGTTTAATTCTGGCCATTCTCCCTTCTGAAAGGGAAAGGAGGCTGTGAACGGCAAGTCTCAAGGCATATGATGTGGTTATGCTGTTCCTGTTGGCAAGGTTACCAAAGGAAGGATATGTGGAGACACTAGGCATTGCCCCTGGGCTTCCAGCACACACAGGAGACTGCCATCTGCAGGGACAGCTCTAGGAAGAAGACAGGCTCACAGAACATCCTTTGGGTCCACATTCATCAACGCTGAGACTAGAAACTTCCAGACCCCCCTACTGCACAGACTTGAGGCAAGACAAATGCAAACATACAACTGGGCAGATCACAAAATACAGTGAGAATATGAGATTGGGAGAGTCAGTGGCCCCCAGCCCGAGATGAGGGATGTCTGGACAGTCCATGCGTGCCCTAGTGCAAAGCTTGACTGGACAGTCAGCCCTTCTGCATTATGTGAACAAATCCGAAGTGGCAGGGCGAATGTGTGCCAATTCAGGGGCTGCGTCATGCAGCCACAGTGTTTTTCATCACATATGAAACACCCTAAAATNGTGGGAAGAGGAGATAGTGAAAAGGAAAGAGGCAAAGATAGAAGGGTGTTAACATTGGGGAGCCTTGTAACAAGGCAGGGTCTTTCCACAGCAGTGGTTGTTCTGGTTTCCTTATTTTTGATGGGGGGAAGGGAGAGCTATTTGCAATCTAACTTCAAAGGCTTTCGTTGGCTGGGAAGCTAAGTCATGCATAAAAGGATGGTAGAGTGGCAAGAAAATACCCCCTACAGATAAATTAGTCAGGGAATGTTCTCTGCTTCTCCCAAAGACTTTCCGATGGCCAGACTGGCTTTACCCAGGTAAAGCCCTTTTCAGACATCAGGTTCAGTGTTGCTGGGAACAAACCTGCCAAATCCAACAGAGGAACTAAAGAGCATCTCTGAAAAACACAGCAGTAAGCAAACAGCAGGCTTCCCTGTCATCTTCTGCCATCTCAGCTATTATCAAGAGATTTTACCCTAAGGTCTGTCCACACATGAAAAGTACAGAGTTTGAGCAGCATCTCCCTCTCTAAAAGCACAAGGAATCAAGAGGAAACCACAGTGTGTGGAGAATCCATTTCCCAGGGGATCCTCAAATGCTGTTTGGTTCCTCACAGTGGTTTTTGCAGAAATGCACCCACATCTCTAGAGAGCAGAAGGTTCTTTACAATCACAGATAAAGACAGGAATGGGCAACATTGGATCAGAGTCCACCTATAAGCTAAAAACAAACATGCAGTAACTGAGCGTACAGAGTACACAGATACCTTTCAGTTCACGCCAGGCAGGAGCTCATACGCCATTCCCTGAGCTTACCCTCAAGTCTTAGGTCAAATGGAGCCACAAATTCAGATCCTGCTACCAAGAGGGTGATAAGAAAGCAGATAAGCTTGGAACAGTTTTGCTTCCAGTGATATCAACCTACTGAAGAATAGGTTGTACATGTACTGTATTTAAACAAGTTCTAATCAGCAGAACTAGGCCAATGTGATATCCTTTCCCTTTTACATACTACTACTATACCCTTGAGTTTCTGAGATCACGTGGCTGTTACTGCTATGGCAGCAGTTCCAGTGCTGTTGTTGAGTGCTCTCTGCATTTCCAGCACTAGTAGCAACAGCAGTTTCATCTACAAGACCTAGATGGCTGCAACGCAACCTGTGCAGAGGAGACACTCCTTAGAAGGTACATCAGAAATGATGGAATCAAGGCCTTGAAGAACAATGGGTAAAAGAAAAAATTAAGAGCCTTTGTTAGATCATTCATTAGTATCATCTTTACATGCCCTTTTGCTTGCTGTCAGCTGCTCTCAGCCCCAGGTGCCATTAGGATATCCTGAGGCAGCAGTTCAGGCATTTGCCTTCCTCCTAGAGGCATCCCAAATGAACAGCCTGGCTTCTCCTGCCCATCCCCAAGAACTTCAGCTATTTCTGCTCTGGATTTCTAGGATGCAGTCCTGATCTGCTCATATGGTTGGCAAGAAAAGAAGCCAAACCTGTAGGAAAACCCAGAAGCCTGTAGCCCACAGCCGATGAAGGTAGCCCAGAACAGCCCTTTCCAAACAAGCACAGCTCTTACTCTCCAGAAAGCATGGAATAAGGAAGAATTAAAGTTCCAATTTTTATGAGAACCTTTCCTTTTCCCGAACATCTTTTGCCCTTCACTGCTGATCTGGGAGGTCACACAGATTAGCACTACTCTCCTCTGACAGGCTCTTTTTGGTCCCAATACCACCTCTTTGAAAAGAAATAAGAAAACATGAAAGTAGAAACACTGTTAGTAAGGTCTTTAGGATCTTGTTATCATCTTGACTGCACTCACAGTGGCAGCACAGTATGGTTTCACATAAGAAAACCTGTGGCCTTCTGTTCTGGTGACAGCCACTGCCATCATCCCAACATAGGACAACAGGACATCTGCTGTGTTTCTGAAAGTCCCAGCAAAACCACTACAGAGAAGCCAAATCAGCCAGTCCACCAGACCTTCACTGACAACTTAACCACTTTGGATGAAGCCCCCACTACAGGCAGTGCAAGAGCTCTAGTTCCTTGGGGATGTCACAGTAGAGAAGGACCCCAGGGAATCAGAGGCTCAGAAGATAAACTTGTATCTGGCTGTGGGCAGGCTGCAAGCCCCCTGCAGCACTGACCACGGACGATGACTGACACCTTAATGAGCTTAGCAGGCTCCACTCATTCTTTGAGCATTACAGCACCATCTAACAAGTTCTTCCCAGCAAAGTGCTGTAGAAGCAGTAAAACCTAGCTAGATCTCACAAGATGCTTCATTCCAAGGAGACCGTTTCTACTCAGCCCCTCTAGCTGCTTGAAATTTTCTTCCTCAAATGTAAGGGTGAGGCCAACAAGAACCAGTTCCCCTTTGGTAGCATTTCTCTTCTCTTACACATCTTCTCTCTGGAGGCATCTCAAATTTTTCACTGCTTTATTTCCTGCTTAGATTTTCCTTCCTATGCTGTTGTCTAATCTAAGTGCAGTCAGAGGAGTGAATGAAGCACATCAGCTGAGGTACAGACCATACTCATTAAAACATTAAAAATGTTTTCATAAATGCTATTTTAAAAGCCTAAAGCAACATCCAGCCAGAAATACCTTCAAGTTGTCACTGTCAGAAACCTGCTCAGTGAGGGAAACGCAATTTTCCCCCCACACCACTCCTCCAGGGTGATGGAAACAGAACCCTTTCGGCTGCCAACTGTTGACTGATCCCTTAATAAAAATAATCCCTGTGCAGGACATGACATTTCTCATGGCCTTCTAGAAGATACCAAACTATTGCTATTAAACTACTCCCACTAAACACTAAATAAACTGCACAACCGCAACTGTTCTAAATTACCGGAGTGGAAACATCCCACAGCTGGGCTGAATTCCCGCTGCCATTTGTGCAGGTATAAAACATTCAAGAAAGAGACAAGAGGTCTTTTTCTTGAAGAGGACAGACATTTCCCTGTCTGTGGTCCCCCCAGCAAACAGGAGGTTTAAAACAAACACATGGAAACACTTTTCACCTCGAGCAAAATGCAGCAGTGCCCCTCATCGCCACAGCACATTGCAGACTCCGAAGTGCAGATAGGTTTAGAAATGGATTAGACGTCTGCAGAAGACTGGTCCACCAGCAGCTACTGAACAGTCTTAATCTGCTGGGTGTGAACAGAAGAGGAACCCCTGGGGGAGCTCCACCACATACAGCCCTGCTGCTGCTGGGGTTTCTGCATGGCACAAACTGCTCCCACTGAAGCGGAAATAAGCCCCAACATCAACAATGAAGGGAAGGTCAAGACAGACCTTTTCCTTGCTTACTCATGAGTTAGTCCAAAGTCTCCTTCTATTCTTTCTTGCAGCAAAACCATCATCAAGCTCCACCACAGATGACTGCTCAAGCAGAAGTGGGGGTGTGCATGGGCAGAACTATTCAGCAGCAGTCAATGCCAGGCAACCTGTGCTCTGCTCCTCAGATCAACCACCACAGCCCTCAGGCCCCTTCATGCTGGTGACACTTATTTTACTCACTGCCCTAATACTTGCTTAAAGAGCTTTGCTAAAATGATCAAGGTAAGTGCAAAGCCCTGTAGAAGCACATGGCAGTACAGCCCATATCAGAGCAGACACGTCTAAGCCAGTCTCATATAGCTCCCATTTTTAAAGCAGCTTTCCCAGTAGATTGGTGAAGTTATGTACAGACTGTTGAGAAAGCAAGTTGCTCATTTAGAAAGCAACATGAAACAGTTGTGAGAAAGGCACAAAACCCAGTCAGACACAGCTCTGGGCTCACGTGCTGCTCACTGATTCAGGCATGGACATCTCAGGGGAGGTTTTCGCAGCAACAGCTGCCTTGGTGGTTTGCAAGGAACAGTTTCTTACTTAGGATGGTTGAGTCTCAGCACCTTGGGATGCATCGGGGCTGGATCAATACATTTTGCTTACTGGTGAGTATCTTTGATTGTGCCCCACTAGGACAGAGGTCCTAGATAGCAGAGGTCAGTTAAAATAGTAAAAGCACTGCAAAAACAGGGTCATAACAAGGGTTCAACATTCACCCTTCTTACAACTCAGGTTGTACATTTAGCCTCAAAATCACTTACAGTAAACATCCTTTGGCTGCTTCCCACCCCCTCCAAGACCCCACAGCAATACAGACTCAGCTGGGTTGGGCTGCAAATGCCAACCAGGGTATCCCCAAAGGGCTGCGCACCTACAGGGCACTTCCCTGACTACAGCCTTGTGCCACAGCCCTTCTGCAGTGGAGAGTCCCAACAAGGTCTCAGGCAACAAGACTTCCTTAAGCTGAAGTCTGAATATCCAATCTAGCAGAGAGCACAGGCTATGTCTGGAGTCCTGCAGCCAGGCTGGGAGCTCCCAGGGAATTTAAAAGCAACCCCAGCACCAGGCCTCCACCATTCTCTGCTGGGGCCAGGCTACCCTTGGCCACCAAACCCACCCCACCTTCCTGCTGGCTTCTCATTGACAGGGAATACACCCCTCAGGCTTGCAAAAGCATCTGCTGTTACCACTTTTCTAATGTCATTTGGGAGATACCTCTCACTTGAACTTGACACCCTACTAACACCCAAATGAACTCCCAGAGATGCCCTGTGTCANTCGTCTCTTCAGGTAGAGAGTGATAAGGTCCCCCCAAGTCTCCTCTTCTTCAGGCTAAGCCACCCAGTTCCCTCAGCCTCTACCCAATAAGACTTTCCCTTCAGTTCCTTAGCCAGCCTCAGTGATGTCCTCTGGAACCACTCCAGTACCTCAATCTCTTTCTTGAAGCAACGGGCCCAGAACTGCACACAGTACTCAAGGTGAGGCCTCATCTGTGCCCAGTACAGGGGGAGAATGACATCCCTAGCTCTGCTGGTTTTTGCAGACATCCTCACAGCGTCTGTTTTACCAGTAGGTTGCCCTTTGTGTATTACTATCATTTGAATGATTTGATGCAGTACTAAGGATTTTCATAATTTCCATGTATATTTTCTCCCCGGACAAGAACAAAATGCTTGTAGCACCATGATAACAGTTGCTCACATTTATCTGCATCCTTCAAAGACAGTATTTCAGTTATCTGCACTGGAAACTCCTCCACATCTGCTGACCAAAACACCACATTTGGCAACTGCTTAGCAACAAGGACTGGATTGGAAAACTCTCTCCATGAGCTGTGCAGCAACATGAAACCAGCTCCTGCTTCTACCAAGTACCACTGATGGGGCTTGAAATATATACATTTTATTTTGCCTGGGACACGCGAGACACCAGAAATAACAAGCTGCTTTGAGAGAAGGAAAACCTGGAAAGAAGCCGCCCACTTCAGCAATCTCTCCCCAGGCTCCAGAGGAAACATCTTCCCGACGTGTGCAACGCATGTTAATCCTGCATAGCAGGAGGAGGACGCACCACTTGGACATAATAAGCACAAAACCGAACTGCTCGCTGTGAGGCACAGTTCTGTCGGGGAAAATCTAGATAGAAGAAAGCAACTCTCACTGCACACCATCCACAAAAGCAGCAGATATCCAACTCCCTGACTAGGCCTGTTTTGGGCTGTTTCCATCCCGAAAAGAACAAAACTCCTTCCTTCACACCACTTAATCTGCACTATCCTCAGCAATCTTATTCCAGGGCATTTGGGCAGTGGGGAGCCTGAGGATGTGCCGCTTCTCAGGCTGCCCAGGGAGATTGTGGCTGCTCCATCCCTGGAAGTGTCCAAGGCCAGGCTGGATGGGGCTCTGGGCAACCTGGTCTGATGAAAGGTGTTGCTGCCCATGGCAGGGGGTTGGCACTGGGTGAGCTCTGGGGTCCCTTCCAACCTAAAATCATTCTATGATTCAACGCTTGAATGCAGGCAATGAGGAAGGATCAGAAGGATTGAACCCTGGTGAGACCATCTCTGCTTCTCTTCCTCTTCTCCTCAGTATTCTCAGAGTCTTTTTCTTGTCTATCTGCCTGATATGGAAAGGCAGAGATAGTGGGCAAAAGACAGGCAAGCTGGTCAAAGGTGTGCAATAAACTGCACTCAGTACACAGTTATCAGCTCCACTCAAACATGTACTCCACAAAACGAACGGCTCAGAGCAGCCAGCGGATCCAAACGCCACTAAAAAGTGCCTAAGTCGAAACGCCCAAGTCCTGACAAGTGAAAACTGGAAGTTCTGCTACAGCTGTCTGACCCTTTTGCAACCAAACCTCCCTCCAAACTGTAAGAACTGCTGCCAGCTTCGAGTTCAAGCAGCAGTTTCGTTTCCTCTGTGTGCCGTGTGCCTGCACAGTGCTCATACTGCCCTCTATGCAAAGAGCCATTGCTGAAAACCAAGCCACGAACAACTTCCTTTAGTCAAACTGCTCCCGAAGCAATGCTTTTGCAGTGCCTGGAGGAGGAAACCTATCCCAACCCGGGGAGAAACGAGAAACCCCAGTTTGCCATCTTAGGATGTTATATGCATCTTGACCTCAGCAGGCCTGTCTGCACCACAGGAAACTCCTGAAAGCAGCCACTGCCTTTGTTTTTGCACTAAACAAATAAAATATAATTTAAAATACCTTTTATTTTAAAATATCATTTTCTTCCCCCCTTTTTTTTTAACACTTTGGGGTTAGGAACTGAAAAATCTGAGCAACCTTTTTCTTGTGATGAACAGGCATTTCCAAAAGCAAGGACTGCACTTTCACAATAAATCCTGAGACAGCAGTAAATGTCTGGGTCAAAGGAGCCCTCGTGGGCAGGCACAGAGTTAACGAACTCACAGGTTTCGCTTTGAGTTTGGCCCTGTTTTTCACTAGGTACAAACAAGCAGCCCAAACTGAAAATTAAAATTAAGAGACGGGGGGTGGCAAAGTCATTGGACGCAAATCTGATGCACAGCGAAAGAAACGTTCTTCTGACGAACTGCGTCTATTTAGAGGACTCTGGGAAAGGCAACAGCCAGCAGAAATTTGAATAAGTCTGTTCCCTGCTCTGTGTCAGACACAGACACATATAGAACGCGGCGGCTGCTCCATCTTCTTCAAACGCAGCCCCAGAAATTAGTGCTGATCTGGTGGCTGCCAGCACAATATGTTACCAGCGATTATTTTTTCAATATTTCTACTGATTACCTAACACGCCGGCACGTTTTCTCAGTGTCACTGCATGTTGCACCATACGCAGCCATCCAGTAACTCGTCTGCATTCCCTTGGTCACTTTGCACAACCATCAGATGTGAAATGCAACCAGAATGATAATGGGCTGGGGAAACAGCAAGGAGAATGTGACACTTCAACATGAGGCTTCCCAGCCTGCATTTATGACATCTGAGTGTTTGATGCCATCACTGCTAAACACCCAGCACTGGAAAGGATAGGAAGAACTCTGTAAGCAGCAAAAAGAAGATACCAAGGGCTCTCCAACTGATCTCACGCTTGCAAGCATTACTCCACCATAATCTATCTATGTTCTATGCTTAAACATGACAATTCACACCTGAGTTTCTGGAGTGGCAGAGCTCATGTAAACACAAAATGAGTGGTGCTCTGCCTATTAACAGGCAATTCAATAGCATGCGCCCAGTCCACAAGGAACTGAAAATTGCAGAAAGTCAGTGATAGCAAACCAGGAGACCAAACCAAGCTGGTGGCCAGAGTCAAATCAACAACAGTGATTTATAAAAAGGGGTGGCAAAGTCACTTCTGTTAGGTATGCAAACTGCAAAAGCCTCAAAGTCTTGGCCTGGTATGAGAGTGAAAGAACCACTCAGCCTCCCAACCACAGCCTGCTTTCTATTTTGTAGCTACATTTCTAGCTCTGCTATCAATAACAGACAAGTTAGTCTCTACTGAAGTGGTTAGAAGAGAGTTTAAAAAAAACCCAAGCCATAAAGAGCCAAACATTCTTCCGTTTACTTTTTTCCCCAGCATGAGCATACACACATGATGAGGAGGCGCAACATCAGAACAGGAGGTGATTCCTATGCAATTCTGCCCGGTAAACACTGACACTGGGCTTGTTATCTCTCTCTGCTTCATGTATCAAACGCGTTTGGCTGCATGGGTGATCACTCTAAGCACTCCAAGAATCAAACTGGACACAAACACAAGATACAGAAAAGTCAAATACAACTCAGCAAATATGAAGTGACTTCTATACCTCATGTTATTTTTTATAGGGGAAGGAGGTGACATGCTGTAAATGAATGACATACAAAGTAGTAGATCCTGCCTGTTGTCTTCCAGTATCAGCTCAGTAAAAAAACCTGTAAGATAACAATACCCTGCACTTCCACTGCTTTGGGAGCCAGGACATCCTCACTTTGACTAGGTTATATGGGAACTGACCCTCAGCCCCAAGCACAAAGCTGTGGGGCTACAGTCCTGACCCAGTGTTCTCCCCTCTCTGGGTGCTAAGGCTGAACAGATCTCTGAGGTTTCAAGAGTCCACAGTAGTGTCAGATTTAAATCACCTCCTGAGGGATTTGCATGCTGCCTTTCTCTTTGGATCAAGCTTAAACCCAAGAAGATCCTCTGAAGTCCCTGAGGCTTCTTGCTGCTGCTGTGCCCGGGTCAGGGAGGGTAGACCTGAACCCACAGTTTAATAAGCAGCTCATTTTAATTTCACAGGTTTAGCAGGGCTGGTGTAATCCACATGTAAAACCACAGCAGCCATCCAAATCTTTGCTGCCTGGGCATTAGCTGGCTGCATTTCTGGAAATTCATGGTCACACCATATACCTATTTTTTGAGTTTCCATTAGGAACCAGTTCTGTCAGGCATTATTGCGTTCTCAAAGAGCTCAGGAGGCAGGAAAAATTGAAAAAGTGTTTATGAAACTGGGCATAAATCACAGTTCTCAGGTTTTTCTCCTTCAACTATAAAAAAAAATATGTTGAGAGTAACCCTTCCCCACATCTACTCCCCGCATCTCCCTCCAGAAATGATGAAATCCCACTCTAGTTGTAAATTGGATCCCAGGCGTACCCATATATATTATACATACATAACAGCTACTTACGGGCATAAGGGCTCTTGCACAGTTACTGTGGAAACCAAGGTATCAAATTTCCTGCCTCTTAAGACTCTACCTTCTCACCCTTAATGTGCATCTACCTTGAATAAATCACTTCTGTGCTCTCCAGCCCTGAAACATCCCCTCATAGAGTGCATTTGGGTTCATCTTTAGCAAGCTCTGTCTAATCCACTGTCCGCATCCCAGAAACACGGGACTCCGGCCCTGTACAACCAAAGGATGGGAGTGACCTCCTGAGGGGAGGAGAGAGCATCCTTCCACAGGCAGAGACCAACTCACTCCAGCACAGCGCCACTCCAACGGGCATGCTGCTCCTGGAGCATCCACTGTGGAAACTGCTGGCAGAGAAACCCCTGCAGCAGCTCTTGCTGCCTGTCCAGCAGCAGGGCTCATGACAACTACAGGTTGAACTTGGCACCATAGGAAAGAGGAATAATTTACCAGTTCCTGAAATGCAGCCCTGTCTAGATGGGGATGCAGCAGTACGGAGCAGCACAAGACACTATGCAGTGTCTTGAGGAGAATGTCATCACATCCCACTAAGGCTTCGGAGGACTAATGTGACACTTCAACATAAATTTCTTTCAGTTCTGGCCATAACCACACAAGAACCCAAAGATACTTCAATGTCAAGTGCAAATTCAGCCCAGATATAACCTTGGGGACTTCAGCAGAGCTCACTGTAGGGCTGAGCCTGACCCACCTCATCTATGTGTAAGAACAGCTCACAAATTCTGCCTGGATAACTGTGAGAGCATCTGCTGCATACGCTGAGGCTTGTCACAGAGCTGCTGATGTTGCCCTGTAAGAGTCATCTCAGCATCCAGCAAAACATTTACAGCAGCCAAGTGAGGCACTGAGAGGTGCTGGTGACAGCAGTGGCTTGCAGGGTCTCTAGGGCTGCTGTGCATTGATTGCACCACTTCCCGCAGCAGGAGATCTGCTCTCACCTCATTCATGTTTTAGGATCTTTATTTTTATCGTTATCTTTGGCATTTTTAAGGCATGTCCCCTCCCAGCACAGAAATTATGTGCTTAGCCAAACTGCCAGGAAGACAGGAGTCTGCTGATCCCTCAATTAAAAAGTACTTTTGTACTCAGAAACCTGGAAAAACACCATGATCAATCCTACAGTCTTCAATGCTGAGAAACTAATACATACACATAAGCTGAAACATGAAAGGAAGTGTCGATACACAACAAAGCAACATGTTAGGATCCCGTCACCCTCCCCAGCACACCCAGGCAGGGCCTCTTCCTGTACAGAGCCAAGCCAAAACGAGACCTGGCTCAGATGGGATGTCAGAACATCAAACTGTACTTACTTAACCTTTGCACTTCTGAAATGGCAACGATCCTGTGACAAAATAATTTCTTACAATTCTTTCCTTGTTATCTCTCAGAAACATAGGAAGGAGAGTTTGTACATTCCTACCCTCAAAAATAGTCCTAAAATAATGCAGCAGCTGGACTGTTTTCTTGTCATCTTCTAGTTTCTTGAAAAAGCCCTCTCTGCCCTGTCTTCCTGGCTGGCAGGCTGGGCTGTTTGTAAAGGAGCCCTTTTCTCCTCTTACCTCGTACTGCCCACATCCCGCTCTCTTCCACCTCTCAGCGCTCGTCCCTTGGCTAAGCTTAGCAGGACTTTCTCTGCAGACCATAATCACTGCTCTGAGATCAGTCGGAGTGAGGTGTTGCAGACAGAAGCACGGCCCTTCCTCTCCCACACCCAAACTCCCTGCCAAGCTCTGGCTTAGGCGTATCATACCACATCTTGAAATCAAATTCCGGGGTCTTGCATGATAAATCAGAGCAATTGCTGGGGCTTGGCTGTACCTCCTTTACTTATGGTTAACTTGCCTGACGATTTGACAGCGCTTCACCTATAGAACAAATGTTACCATGTTAGCAAGCATGGACAAATATCATTGCTTGTTTTGATGGGAAATAGGAGTAAAACCTTGAAAATCACCTCCTGTCTCAGGAAGACTTCCTTGCAACTCTGCTGGCATTCTTTTGAGTCCTGAGATTTTCCCAGCTAGAGCATCCACCCAAAGAGAACTGGCCTGGGGCTGCTCCAGCCCGCAAAGAGCCAAATATGAAGTAAATAACAAGTTCAAACTCTCTGCCCTTTATTGCTTCCTTATGATACTTAATGAACACTCCCTACACTAATATATCATTTCTGCTCTGTTCCCCACGCCACACAGACCCTCAAAATATTTGGGTCTGCCTTCCCTCTGTTTTGCTGGAGGACTCTTGGAAAGGCTGGAATTGGAATAGTGGTATCATCACAATGGGCTGAAGCCGGAGGTTCAGCTTTCCAGCCCTCAGACAGACTCAATGCCCCTCTCTAACTCAGTTGGAAAGCTGCAGCTCAAATTTCAGCAGATGTAAAGTCACTGTGCAGCTCCACTCCTTTGGCAAATGAGAAGGAAGCCAGGAGAGTCTTTTTATAAAGAATAAAAATGGAGGGAGAAGGAAGCAGAAACACACGGAGATCGTTTTTTGTGCATCAGAAGGAGCAATGAAAGGCACAGGCAACTTTTCAAACATACCAGAGTAGCTTATTCTGACTTGTAACCAAGAGGAGGGTTAAATTAAGAGCTCCAACAATACACATCAAAACTTCTGGGGGCACGGGGAAGAGACAATTAAGGCAGCAATGACTTGCACAGAGACCCTGCTACCACCTTTCTGACTTCTGCAGAGGATCAAGGCATTTCTATCATTCTGCATCACAGAACCATCGATGTGAACTTCTGACACCAGCATCTCATTAAGGGGAGACAAAGACTTAATATGCGTTTCACTGTCAGCACACCGCCACCCCATATCACAACCTACAAATGTAACAGCCCAGCCAGTCCCCCAACGCTGATCTCAGCTACAGAGTGCCTGACCCCACATACCACACTGGCATTCATCCATCTTCCTAAACATGCTCCGAATTGGCTGCAACCCTCTTGCACAAGAGTAAGGACAGCAGACACAAGCCCAGAATGGCAAGAAGATGAAGGATGCCTTCCTCATATTTTTCAGACAAAGCTAAGAGTATCCCCTCTTAAGCTGGCCAGACCATACTCAAGGAATCAAACCTCCATTCCTAATTAATACATCATCAGGTCCTACCAGCCAGGGACTTGCCTCCCAAGAGGGAAACCTGGGCCAGCCTAGATGATGAAGGAGATCTCAAGCAGCTGAACTGGCAACTGCAAGGACAAGCAGGTTTGGAAAGGAATGTAGAAACAACAAAATCAGAACAGTAACAATTTATTTTGGGCTTTCTGCTTAGCACCGAGAGCTGCACTATGATCCTGCTGCAGTAACAGCTTTTCCTCCAGTGAAGCACCCTGCAAAGCTTATAGCGACAGGAGCAGACAGCGACAGGAGCAGCTCCTCCTCTCCTGAAAAGCAACTGCTCTCAGGTGGAAACCTCACAACTGCAGAGCCCCAGAGGGAAATCTGTTCTGCCAGCTTAGCCCCAGTAAACTTTCACAAGTAAATTAAATTGCTCTACCACACTCAGGACATTTACACAAGATCAGCCCTCTTGTATGGTTCAGGTCTCCTTATTGCAGAATTTTTGCACGCCAGGGACAGCAGTCTCATTTGCTCGAGTGACTATTACACACAGTGAGGAGAAAGGAGCTGCTATTTGCAAAGATCGGTATTCTGACTATCCCTGAACAGAATGGCACCAACCCGTCTGCTGCAGCGATACTCACATTTGTTGCAACAACCCTCCCAAACAGCCATGCCATGCAACACCATTTCTCTGCCTACTGGCACCAATCCACACCATGAAGCTCTCGCTGTCCCCTTAGTCACAAATGCCCCAGCAGAGGCAGCAAGCTCCGCTCTATTATTGGAAGACTCAGTAAAACAAATCCCCCCACAAGGCAACTACCTCCCCCCTTTCAACTGAGCAAAGTGAGTATTAAAAACCAGCAACTGTCTCCCGTTCAAACCAGATGGCAGAAATAGCTGGAGAGCTATCAAACAAAGTACACATTCACTACTTCGGCAGAACATGAAAGCCCCGTTCAGCAAGTGTGTGCACACACACCCCCTACACTCAGGGACCAAAGCAATGGCAGAAAGTGCTCTAGTAACAGCTCTAGTGGCTTAAGTGTCTGTCAACGCACAGGATATTCACCCAGCATGAGCAAACTTTGATGACTTGTGTAGCCCTTGAGCTCTCCTAAAGCCATAAATTATACACAAGTAAAGCTGGAGACTGGCAAGTTGATTAAGACCATCACTCTGTGGGACATCTAGCTCATTTCCAGCTGCCCTGAGTAAAGGAAAAAGCCACCAGAAACCCTATGCTCTAGCAACACTAAAAGAGCAACTCCCTGCCCTGTCCAGCTCCTGGGATAATGTGTGGAGCTTCATAAGTCAGTTCCAACTCACTTACCTCATCCATTTTTTCTGATGTTGGAGTCTGGTCACCAGGCACCATTTCTTTAGCCTCCAAGGTCTCAATTTTGGAGGTCCTGCTCAGCTGGTCAATGGGAGTCATGCTGGCCTCCGACGTGCCCCGGGAATTCTGACTCAGAGAAGCTGTCCCAGGGATAGGCTCGTCGTCATCAGAGTCAGGTAACGGCGTGGGGCTAATGTCCTCCAAGCCTGTGCTGGAGGGGCGCGAGGAAGGCGTCTGACCTCTGAAACCAGGCTGAGAGTTCGAACCGTACATTGGGATGGGAGAGAGTTGGGAAGAAGAGGAGGAAATAGGGCTACCTTCCATTCGGATCTCGTTATCTGAGTCATGCTCGTTAAGAAAGGGTAACTTTGTTCTCTGCTCTTTTAAGAGCATCTCAATCCTTGAGTCTAAACTGTTATGCTGCATTTCTGACTCCATAGTGGGGGTGCCAGGGGTCTCACTTCTCTCTGGAGTCTGAGAGAAGGATGCTGTGCTCGGTTCAGGAACAGAGTTGGAATCAGGCAAGGGCGGAGGCTCCTCTGGTTTCTCCTTCACCGGGACAAAATTGATGTTGGTGGCAGTGCTGCTTTCTACAACCATCTCGGTAGGAGGTGGCGCAGGTCTTCGGTACTCTGTTTCCCTGGAAGTTTGGGGAAACTGCTGCTCCTCAGTCTGGGGAAATACAGCTGGTGCTTGGTAGGGAGAAAAGGCAGATTTGTAGCTTGAAGAACTAGAGTGGCTCAGGGGAGGAGTGTGAGAAAACTGAACTGGCTCCTGGGGATGGGATTTGAACGTACTGAACTGATGCTCCGTCCCTCGGAAAACACTTGCTGAGTTATGAACATAGTGATGTCCCGGGCGACGGTTGTAGGCATCTGTAAATTTTGTTTCGTGTCTCCTGGGTTTGAACCCGCTGTCCTGCCCAAAATGGTAGACAGGCGTTGTCTGACGACTAGAATAGGTAGAGTCCTGGGAAAACGGCGTCCCTAACCGTGGGGTGTGAGGAGTTCCTTGGGACTGTGGGGTAAATTGGCTGTATGAGTTTGGGGTGTCTTGCCGACAGCTGGAATAGGCTGTGTCATGGGAAAAGGGCGTGCTGCTGTTTGGGGTACCAGATGATCCCGCAGAAGAAAGGCTGCTGTCTTTCAGGCGCTTCAGGGAATCCGTCAGCTATAAAAGCAGAAGTGAGAAAAGCACCTAAATACACACTTTCAAACAGACATTTGTCTAATCCTCAGATTAATCTTAGATGAATCAAGTAGCCATGAGTTTGTGTTGATTTCCAAGGCAAAAAAACCAAAGCAGGTTCCAGCAGCCCTGAAAACACAAACTATTACCCAATATTAACAGTTCCCTTTGATTTAAAAGAAAAAGGCAAGTAAAGAGGAACTTGTCTGTAAGAGGAAGAAGAAAGCAGATAAAACAGTACTTCTCATAGGTTATGTCGAGGAGTATCCCATGAACAGGACACTTGTACAGCGCTTTAGCTAAAAGCTTTAACTTCTATCAGGCAGGCAAAGCTTGTCTGAACTGCAAACAGGGCAAATCATAAAGAAACTTGTGAGATGTGAAACTGACTTGTTTGGGTTTTTTAGAGAACAAATCAAAACACACAAGTCGGCAAGCTGCCTGCCTGCAGCCACACTGGTGAGGTAGGGCTCTGTGTTGGTCCAGCTGAAGGAGCTGACCCACCACACTCTAGCAAGTCTCTAACAAGGGAGAAGGCTGCAGGTATCTAAGGAAAGTTGTCAACTGCCAGAAACACCTTTCTAAAGCCCATCCCAAAGACAAGTGTTCTAGTGGTTATGGAACTAGAAGCTGAAATCCCACAAGCCTAGAGAGCAGGCAACTGCTCTGCAACTCACCTCACAGGCACATTCAGGGGGTTTTCCAGGAGCAACCCTGCTCCAGCTCTGACTCTGCTGAGTCATGACAGTGCCAGGCTAACCATCAGCACCACAATGAACTGTCCATAACACAGAGCAACAGCTCAGTGAGAGTCCTCCAGCCAGCAAGGCTGAGCTCTAACTCCCCAAAAGCAAACTAGGCCAATGAATGAGTGGGACTACAGGTTGGATGCTCCTCTCCAGGCACAGGCAGGTGAGACAGACCCTTAAAACAACCAGCTTGTAACACACCAGCACTGTCAAACTCAGGCTGAGCTCTCATCTGCCACCTACACTCACACATCTCACTCACCCAACAGTGTGGAAATGCTTTTGGTGACCCCCTAGAGACCACAACAGCATGGACATCACAGAAGTTTCTTCGTCAAATGTCCTAAAACCCACAGGCTTCCTGCTAAAATCCACATCTCCAAACCTTTAAATGGATTGTTTTTCAGTGGGATTTGGATACAGCCCGGACGCAGGGACTGCTGTTCCGTATGAGGGGGAATGTAAAGGTCAGGAGTATTTTACTAAAATACAACAGCAAATGAGTTTGTTGGAAAATTCTAGTGAAAAGAACACGATGCAAACAGTTAAAGTTACCCGCAAACCAATAATTTTAGTGGTAACTGGGGGGAAAAAGAAAAATCAATTCAGGATAATAATACATGAACATATTATTTAGAGAAACAATCTTCAAGATAGTTACAGCAGGGGCTACTTTGGAGGATTCCATCAATTTAGTGTTTTGCGTTAGCCCAAGAAAAGGAGCAAGAACAAATCTGTCTGTTTTTATGTGAGATATGTAACCAGCAGAAATGAAAAGCCAGGCCCTGCTCTTAGCAGGGCTCCCAGCAAAATCATTACTTGCCTCCCTCCTGCCTTTAAAAACACCTTGCTGGGAGGTAAGGAAGAATTAGCCTCTTTATGATTCTGTTAAAAGGATACTGGGGGTTGGCCTTGTTGCCGTTAGGGTGGCTGGTGGGAGAAAAGGAGAAATGTATTTGTTCAGATCAATGGCCTTTTCATGTTCAGTGTACAGCTCTTACCTGTCCTGAAAACAGCTGATCACAGAATGAATGACATTTCAGCAGTTACAGAAGGCATAAGGGTACAAGGAAGTGGGGGGGGAAGTATCTCTGCCAAATGTCTTCCAAATTTGATGCCTTAAAGTGGATTTCTAAGCCACAATCAGGAGCCAAAGTACATTTAGACAAGCCAAGGGGGGTTGACAATTTCACACAAACAGGCTTCACTTGCCCCCTCATTCTCTCATCCCAGTGGGGTTTGAAGGGAGCAAGTACCTGTACAAAGTCCTTTAACCATACCCTATATTTCAAGGGAACCCCAGAAGCTCCCAGGAACTCTGTCCACTGTTTTTATTAACAACTGATTGCAGTCAGTAATTAAGATTCTGGAAAACTGATCACACTTCTTCCATTTTTGTAGCCTGTAAGCAAGGCTGAAGAATGTACATGCTGAGGATTACATACCGCAGATGCTAGGCCAAATGTACCATTGTAAATCATTCCCTCTGACTTCAAGGGAATAACCTCATCTTGGGGACAGATCTGATCCAGTTCTCTTAACTGCAGGAATTTCTAATGTTAATAGGGCACACACTGTCAGTTCTGGGGGTATTTTTCATTCCCAAAGACAAAAAGCACTTACCACACAGTGCAGACACCAGCATACAGATTAGCCACATGCACTGCACTCACAGAGAGCTACATTTGCTGTGGCAATTATGAGCAAGTTATATTTAAACGTGAATTAGTAACATCCACTGAAGCTATGGCAAGACCAAAAAAAAAATGAAGCTAAATTAGAAGTGTTAAAGTGCTAATGTTAATGACTAATTTGTTTGGAATTTTCTAGAAAGTTATTCTTTAAAAAAAAAACAGCCAAGCAAACATACCTGGAGATTTTCATTCACAGTTGGCGACACGTCCTGTTCGGTGCCTACGGGAAGGGTCTGAGGAGTGTAAAGACCATTAACGAGCAGTTCATAGAATCGCATGCGGGTTTCACCTGCACAGACCACAAGAGAAGGGGTTATTGAACAGAAATTACACAGCCTAGGTTAAAATGCACAGTCCTGGCACCCGCACAGCCCCAACACCACTCCTAATCCACTGCATCCACACAACAGTGGAACAGGTACCACCTCTGAGGCTCAGAGAGATCATTTTTAAATAATCTGCTGGGCAAGAAAAGTTAGACACTTGCTTCTACAGGCAAGACAAGGAGTTTCTAAATCCTTTCTTCTCTTCTCAGCCTGCTTGGCAGTTCTGCTCCCTACCACACTTTCTGGAAAGAAGCAGCTTCCCCTCTCCCAAGTGCCAAGCAAATAGCTTGTAGATTTGAGAAGTGAAACTCTCACCCAACGGACAAGCTTCTGCCAACACCCAGAGCCACCTCAGAAATCTCTCCTAATGCACCTTGCTAGGAGAAACCCCCCGCGCTTAATACAAACGTGATGCACAGCAATGCCGAGCACAAAACTGTTCATGTTGCTTTTCCAGAAGGAAGCTGATGAACCTTTTCTTCCCCCTAGTTTCAGGTGTACTCAGTCACATCCTTCAAAGAATAAAAGCATGGAAGCAAACTGTCCCAAACACTGCTACTGAGTCTCAGCCTTTCATTCCTATATTCTGCAAAGACCCAGTTTCTTAATATTGAATTTTTCATCACTACAAAACCCCAAATCCTACTTATTTTGTGTTCTGTAAGAAACCTGTCATGAGCTTCAAAGGCAACAGAATCAGACCACGAAATTGTCTCAGTTTTGCTCTGCAAGATAAAGAATACACAGAGAAATGGGCAGAGCCAGAACCTGAGCTCAGAAAACGAGTTCAGGCAAGATCTCCCCTGAAAGGGGACTGCTTTCACGTGGAAATCCTACAGATTCAAACCCCAAACCCCCTGTGAACCACTGCCTGCAAACTGAAAGCAAAGCACTCCTCAACACGACTCTGCATACTGCAAGAAACTCATTTATCTTGAGCAAATGCTGCAGATGAGATTATTTGGTTATCAAATTCTCATTTCACAAAGTCTCGAGCCACATCCTCAGCTATGTAAACTGTTGTTGCTCAAGTGAAGTCATGACAAAACAGATCTCTTCACTATGAGAGCTTGAAGAAATGCTTGAAATATACACACACACACTCCCTCCTCCCCTGACCACAGTGAGGTGGGTATGGGAGTGTTAGTCCTACTTTAAAACTTGTTTCCGAGTAAATATAAAGTAACTGATAGAAAGTTTCATAATCCCCAGGATAATACACTAAAGGTTACAATTTTTAAAGAGTTTTATGAACATGAAGTGATTCCTACCCTGTTCTCTAAGGACAGGTAATAATTGTGTCCAGTGGGTAAACAGAGGCAAAGTTGCTTTACACCATCTTCAGTGAGGAGCATTAATTAGTTCCAGATTTCCAGGCCTGTGCTCTGGCCGGAGAGACAAACTGACACTTTTCCCTCTGCTATTTCTTTTGCTAGACTTTGAAGAGTAAGTCTGTAACCAACCTTCCATTCTCCTGAAATGCTGAGTGCTAGAAAGAAATGCTGGAAAGTGTACATAGGTATTTCATGAATGCCCTAACCTGCTGCTGCTATTTCAGGAATAACAGTATTACTTGATTCTGACAGATTGTAGCACACTGACAGTTTTAACTCTCTTAGAATGAAAGAGATGCAACCGTGGGGAAAAAGAATACATTAGAAGCAGGGAGCTGACAAATAAAAATGCAATTTGAAAGTAAGACCTCAATGCTTTCTCATAAGGAACAGAAGTGCAAACCCCCTGCGTTTCCCTGTTGTGCAGCTCTAACTTCCCAGAGCAGCTGACTGTTCAAGACTCGCAGAGTACGTTCTAACAGAGGAGAACAAGTGGGAACGTAGCACCATCAGCGTGTTCAAGCCCCTCGTTGAGACATCCTCCACTTACAAGCCTGCTTTAGCTTACAATAATAAATATACAAAGAGCTAATTTGTTTCTCAAGCGTGACTTCTACCTTGAAATTTTAAAGTAAGCAGGGGTAAGAGACTTTATGAAAATTCATTATACTAGAATTTCAAACTACACAAAGAAGGTCAAGCTGAGCTCACAACAGAAAATATTATACCACTCCTGTCAGTTTGCTTCTAGCAGCAATCAGTAATGTCAATACAGGTCCTACTATGCCTCTTACCACGTGTATGCATCATAGCAGCTACTGCACAGGTTGTGCACTAAATCACAGAAACCTTTCTATACCCCACAAAAAGTATCAGCATTTTTAAAGAAAATAGCAATAAGGATGTCTTCTTCCCAAGGCAGAGAGCAGAAGGTCAGTTTTAAACTAGAAATGCCATGACTGCAAAGAACAAGTAGAAGCAGCAACAGATCTACACCTCCTCTGCCTGAGCCAGTCTCTAAAACTGGGGCATATTTTTAGCAAAGCCCTTCACTAATGCACTTGCATGAAAGAGAAGACAAAGCAGGGACATGAAACCCTTTCATACTTCCACGAAGTTTTTTGAGCTCTGGAGAGTTGGGCTGTGGGGTTGAGAGTGGGAGCTCCTGTCGCTTTAAGAGCCAGTCTCACACTTACACACTGGCACACACACTGACAAGTGCCGTGTGTGCACTCTTCTGCTGCCAACCCCGACTTTGTTGTGAAGTATCAATGAAATGCCAGGCACACAGAGGATGGCACCCAG
The DNA here is from genome assembly GCA_013397515.1 of Upupa epops. NCBI lineage: Eukaryota > Metazoa > Chordata > Aves > Bucerotiformes > Upupidae > Upupa > Upupa epops. The sequence continues at coordinate 260,788 of VZRI01002950.1, forward strand.
TCCCGCTGCCAGAGCCCTGACATCTGGCTCCCAGGAATCTCCCACGGTTTGCCCCAAAAACCCAAGTTTACAAAAACAAGGTGCCACTGGGTCCAGCAGCCCCAGGAAGTGGCTGAGCTGGACCTGTTTGGGATGAGGAGCTGGGGGGCACAGGAGGCCTGGGAGGGCAGAGAGCAGGGCAGGGGACAGACAAGGGAAGGGCAGGATGGCAGCATTTTGCAAATTACAGGGCTGTCTCCTAGCAACAGACAACACATTTGGCTCCACGTGACTTGCAAAGGCCCCAGAAACCAGACCCGTTCCTGGGGACCTGAGCACTCCCTCGTATTTTTAATCACCGGGCCCTTGCAGTCTCTGCAACAGCACCTCATTTTGGGAGAGGGATAAGCAGCGGCACAGTGAACCATAAATGCAGGCGGCTGAGATGTGCCCCCTCACCTTTTGTATCCAGCTCCACGTGGATGATGTTGCCCATGACCGAGGTGTTGTGAAGGTGCTGGACAGCCTCTCGAGCACCCCTGACAGTGGCAAAGATCACTTTGGCAATGCCCAAATGTTTCTTGTTCTTGGGGTTGTAGAGAATCTCCACCTCTTCCACTTCACCGTATTTCTTGCACATGTCAGCCAAAAAGTTTTCACGGATGTTGTCGTTGAGCTTGGCAAAGGTGACCTGCTTGGGAGGCACCGGCCCCACGTAAAATTCATCAATCTGGAAACGGGAACAAGGTGGGGGTGATGAAAGTAATTGCCATCCTTAACGAGCATGGGGAAGAGCACGAGGAAAGCACGGGGAGGAGAGGGTTAAAGCATTCTGCAAACTTTGGGGAAAGAAAACTGTCAGGGGATGAACCCTGGAGCCTAGCAGAGCCTGGGTCACCGAAGTTCAGTGAAACCGGGTGGTTTCTAGGGTACAAATAAATATTCAGGGCAACACTATCAGCAGAAAGCCCCTCTCTACCACCCTCACCTGAGAAGCCCTCTCCAAAACACAGCTTTAAAAGCTTCAAGTGATCTCGTTAGACAGATGCATTGATTTCTCGTTATCTTTAGAGAAAAGGATGATTGTTAAGCAGTTTGCCAAATAATAATTATTAATAGGAATATGACAGTCATTTAAACGGTTCATTTAACTATTTGGAACCAAAGCTTGCCTCCCGCACAAACGAGAATACGAAGCTAAACTCAAAAGTCAGGACAGTACCTTGAATTTGGGGACAGACAGCTCCAACTCCTTAGTCTTGGTCCATATTCGCCCTATTCTGGGATCCCTGACACAATCCACAGGAGCAATTCCAGAGTTCTGAGAGGAGGAGGAGGTGGAGGAGGAAGAGAAAGCACAAAAACAGCAGTAACAAGGCTTGAAATTTAAGTCACAAATAAAAGAAAAAAAATAAACCCCAAGGAAGCAGGGACTGTCTCAAGGGAAGGGGAAAGCACACACACACACATACACACACGTGTCAAATTGCAATACTGCTGGGAAATGCACACAGATTGGAAACACAGAAATAAAGCCGCAGGTTTGGGCTCCCTCTCGGGCTCCTGACAGTTGAATACACAGTGTCAGGTGGCAGTAACTTTGGTGGCTGCTTGTATGTGTCCCCGCTCCAGACCCCCCTCCCACACACATGTGCTATGACTGGGGATTGCCACGACCCGGAGGGACTCCCCCTACCCCTAAAACGCCGGTATGAGGGAGGCGGCGGGGACACACACACAACACAATGGGGGAACCCACGACACCCCCTTCCCCACTCACAGGCATGCTGAAATGTTGCCCATCGTAGCGGTAGAGTTTGTGCTGTCCTTTTTTCAGAGCCGGGTCAATAATCAACTTGTAACTTCTCCAATGGTGATTTCTTTTCTCGACAGAAGTGCTGGCTTGCGTGCTGTGCTCCATTCCGTTGATCCAACCTGGACGAG
>VZRI01002950.1:266594-282177 GCA_013397515.1 Upupa epops
CCCCGCCGCTGTCACATGGCTCTTTGTTGTTTTCCTTCTCCTGCCCCTCCTGGGTTTTTCCACACTACCAACCCAGCCCCCCCCCATCTCCGCCATCGCTCCGTCGGGGCAGCCGCTGCCCTCCCTCCCTGCCTCCTCCCTGCCGGCCGGGCGGCCCGCAGCAGCGCTGAAGCCGTGCTGCAGTGTGAGGCGCCATGGCCGCCCGAGTGCTACATGTGCCTTTTTTTTCTTTTCTTTTTCCTCCCCCCTTTCTCTCTGTGGGTTTTTTTTTTTCTTCCCAAGCAGTTTTTTTTTTCCTCCCTTCAGCTCGCTCTGGGTTGGAGGCGTTGGGGGTTATTTCGGAGCTTCCCAACCCTCGCTGTTGCTCTGCGGGGAGTTGGCACCATGTGCTTCACTGCAGAACCCACGTTAGGGGAGCTAGGGAAGCCTGGCTTGAGCCAACCACTTCAGAGGGCAGGACAGGGAGGAAAAAGGCAAACAGAGGTAGAGAGAGGTGGCCTCCCTGGTCAGGCTAGACCTGCGGACCCTGTGGGAGGGAGAAGGTAAGTGGCTGCTTGGCAGAAGCTGCCTGCGGGAGCGGCATGTGCCGGGCAGGGTGCGCCCAGTTCCTGCGGCTCAGGACCAGCCGCTCCGAGGGTTTGTAAAACCTGTGCTGTGGTATGTGCCGAGGCTCAGGGGTGTTTTTGTTGGTCTTTCTTTTTACTCTTTTTTTTTTCTCCTGCGAAGGAGCAGGGTGCTGCGATGGAGGAGGCACCGCAGCCTTGCACCTTTTGCAACGATTCGAGGGCTTATGCTCATCTCTCCCATGTCTTGGTTTCCCCCCCCACCCCTTCCTTCTCGCTCCTCACCGGGTCAGGCTCTGTCGAGAGCATGCGACAAACCGTCCGCACAAAACATAACACGTTTCCATGGAGGGGAAGAAAAAAAACCGACAAAAGTATGTCTCTGCACTGCCAGGCTGGCTTTCAGATGCTACCCCTGTGCTCTGCATTCAGGACTGCGGCGCTCGGAGCCATGGCAGAGCCTCTGCTCGGTCCTGCGAGACCTGCTTTGTCCAGCCAAACTGTCGTGAAACGCCTGGCCTTTGCTCGTGCCAGTGCTGCAACCAGCCTTCCTAGTTTACAGTTGCTGTAAGCAATAATCTGCTGGTAAACTTGGAAGAAGGGGTGACGTTATTCTTAGCTAAACACCATTAAAATGCTCCTCTTCTGTTCTCAGTAGAGGTGAAGAGCGTTTTAGCTTCCTGGAAATGGCCGAAAGAGGCGACGTGTAGATCAAAGTGCGGCACAGATCTGTTCTTGCTTTTGCAGGGTGGTTTTTTTTTTTACTATAATGAAAACGTTTCTGCAGCTTGCATCATAATGAGTTAAGTCAGCACAGAAGTGATTGGAAAAAAGCAGATTTAAACAGCCTTGGCGATTAACTTCCGTGGGATTGAACACTGGTGTTTCAATAGATACGTGGATATGAGTAATACCTGCATTTCAACCTTAACGTTGGTCTTGTTTAACCCTGAAGCAAACCAGCTCTGCCTGACATGGGCTTTGAAATGATTCCACCAGACCATAATACTGTGGGAGCTCAGACAGCTTTGTCTGTACTTGCACCTCTCTGCGCTTTTTTTCCAGGACTATGATCTTTGTCTGCAATTAATCATTGTTCAGGACAGCCTTCCCGATGGTAGAATCCATGAACTGCTCCAGCTGGGAGAGGTCCTCACGCGTGTGCCTGGTGCCGCGTACGTGCGAACCAGGGCCAGAAATTGCTGGGGCAGCAGGCGTCGTACAGTGAGCCCGCCGTGCGGACCCAAGTGAATTGTGTGGGTCCTCAGCACTTCTGGAAATGGGTTTTGTAAGTCTGAGCTGAACATTTCTTTTTTTTTTTCTTTTTTTTCTTTTTTTACAGTTTCTAAATGACTATAATGTTCAATGTAGTTTAAAAGTCACCGAAAGGCAGTTGAGACCAGTTGTACTCTCAGAGTGGGTGGTTTCATGGCTGAACCTCGTATCTGAAAAGCTAAATGTTCTGGTACAGCGTGTTTAAATCCCAGAAAGGTCAAACCAGACTCTCATACTTGAGTTAGATTGACCCTGGTTTGCTGTGTGAGAGTCTTTAGAGAAAGAAAGAGACCTTTCAAGGGCAAGGGGAAAACAAAAAAATACCAGTTATTTCTTTTTCTCTGAAGAGCTGGTGGTGACTCTGTGCACATTCTTGCAGCAGAGGGGTTTGTTCTTGCCCACAGCATCCCTCCCCTGCATAGTTGAGTGGAATACTCTTAACACTAATTATTTCACTGCCTGTTATCAGTAAGAAGTGAATTAATTTCCTTGGCAAAGTGTTGCAACAAGAAGAAATTAGATTGAGAAGCCCAGTGAAATAAAAAAATCTGCAGCTGTTCTGCCAGACAATGATGGTGACTGTTTACAATGTTTTGTTTTAGATTGGCTGGTACACAGAATCCTTTATAGCGAAAGTTTTCATGCCACAATCCGCTGCTTGTGCGAGGAAACTAGATTAATAGATTATAAAGGACAAAAGATACTTCGGTTCATCTGGCTCGGTTTCCTGTGTTACGCAGGTCATAAGATTTTTGTGGGTTTTTCTCACTGAAAGAATTTAACTAGAGCATTACCTGCATCTTACATCAGATTTCCATTTTAAAATGGGCTGTGAGAGACAGTTAAAAGAAGAGTGAGTCAGTTGTTCCCATCAAAGTCTGCCTGACAGCCTAGAAATCAAAATACCTTTATAAACCTGTCTAGTTTCTGCTTTCAGTTTCTGGATGTTGCTGTATCTCCTTCTGCTTTGCCCAGGAGTCCTCCACCACAAGCTTTCCATCCTGGTGTAGCTCTGTACGGGCTGATCCACTGAGCGTTTAACACTCCCCTTGCAGACTTGTAGAGCTCCCCCTCGGGTCCATCTTTACTAATCCTGTAATGGTTTCTGTCGCGGTTCTCGGTGAGCACGCTGGCTTTTCACCATTTTGATCTGGGCAGACGGGGACAGAGCTATCAGCAGTGCTCATACTGGAGCCGCCAGCCGTCCTGGCCGAGATGCCTCTGTTAAGCTTCCGGGGATTACGCCAGCCCATGCTCAGCTGGTTTCTCAGCATGGCTCCTAAAATACTCTCAGATGTGCTGCTTCCTGGTATGGCCTCCCCGTCCTGTTGGTTTGTGCTCTTTGTTCTGCATGTATGGCTTTACGGGTGGCCCTCTTGAAAAGGACAGATCCTTAGGCAGCACTGCTGCTTGCAGTGGCCTTTTTTATTATCTGTACCCCCTTCTGCCTCTGTTGAGTGTCACTAACAGACTGGATTGGTCATGATTTTACATTTTCTTCCAGATAAACAACTGCTTCTGACTCCGCTGTGGGAGTTCCCTGGTTCTGGGTGTGTGCACACCTCAGCTGTGTCAATATTGTGTCAGGAGGAGGTCTGATGAGCACCATCCTCTCGCCACACCCCAGTTTCATGGGAAGAAAGCCCAGTTTAGGAGCTGGAAGGGAGCCAGAAGGCACACTGCAGTGTTTCCCTGGTGTCTGTAACACTGCCATTAAATAATGCAGGGCCCAAAACAGGTAGTTGCGAGAGCCATAAAAGAAAGATTGCAGTGCTAGGACGCAGTTTTGAAACCTTCCTGTGAAATGGATTTTAATCCATTTGAATCTGCCTTGTTCTTACATTCTCCAGCTCATAATCCCATAAATGCTTCGCAGGCGTTGAAGTATGGCAGCCAGAGAGAGATCTGCTAGGGCTATGACCATTTACCACGCAATCTTGCAGTTTCTTGCAACAGCGTCTGTCTCAGCAGCTAACCTCCTCAAGCTGTGTCTCCCGTGGGTTTGTGTCCCTGAAAACCCTCTGGCAAATCTTGCGGCTCATTCCCAGGGTGGCTTGCCCTGTCCGGCAGAGTGAGGGGTAACGTGAGCTCCATAGGGACCAGGCATGCAGTGGCACTGCCCAGTGATGATCTTAAAGGTCTTTTCCAAGCTAAACGAGTTTATGATTCTGTGATTGCTGTGGGTGGGGGCTGGTTTCTGCCTGCTGTTCCCTAAGACAAGGTGGTGCCTCTGCTGTATACTCAGCTTTTTATTCAAGACGTAAGTACGTTTGGGACTTCTCCACTGCCAAATTTGATTGAGATTGAAGGAAGGAGAGGAAAAATGACACAGAACAGCACGGTCACATTAGCCTCTCCTATTTTTAGGAAACCAAGCTAAGACTATTGAAGGAATATTGAGCAGGTAGGTGGATGGGTATTTTCCTTGGGGTTGTTTTCCATCAAATTTTTCTCGTCTTCCGAAGAGCAGCAGACGATTTGTCTGGGGGATTTCTCAGCCCAAAGAAGTGACCTCCTGACAGATTTCACCTATGGCTCAGCATGCTCTGAGGGTGCATGGGCTGGAAGTGTTTAGCCGTGACAGGGAATCACAAATCTTCTGTGGTGTTTGGCTGCTTGAGTTTGAAGAGATGGATGGTGATAGCCAGTAGTGGAACAAACATTTATTGTAAGATTCATATGATTTTTTTTGATGGACATGCTAGATATTTGCCAGGGCTGGCTTGAGGTGGGGTTATTGTTTCTTTTTAAACTGCTGTCTATTTCATTTCTGTGGGTGTATAACAAAGCCAACTCTGTAAGATAGGTAGTGAGTGCTTTGAGATTTAATAATTCTTGAGCTATAAAAGAAGAAAGAAGCTGTTTCAACACCTGACTTGCAGACTGTTTTGTGTGTCTCTTGCGTAGCAAAATGCAGCTGCTGTTGAAATGCTCTGATCCCATCAGTGTGCAGAAATAGTTAACTTTTTAGAATACTTGAAGGCTTACAAAACTCATTAAATAAATCAAGCAGTTCTAATTATCATGCTAAAGCCATCAAATCACTAAACATTTCAATTGGGTGCTTCACAGCCTAAACAGTACAGTTTAAAAAAAAAAGGGGGGGGGGAAGAATGACAAGAATGCACTGTTTAAGGAATTAGGGCACTCACAGGGCTTACAGATACAGCTAAGTTATCTAAAAAGGATTTATGCTTTAAAATGCTTGGTTATCTGGGCACATATCGTTAAACAGACTAGATGTGATGGTAGCTGGAGACCTATGAGCCTGTTTAAGGAATGCGAGGAGCATTCTGATTGTCAGTGATGAAGTTGCAGGCAGAAAAATTGTAACAGAGGTCAAATGGAATGAGTTCAGCTTAGAGTTCTTCTAACCCATGTGATGCAAAACAGCGTATGACATGAGAGTTTTGCCCTTGACTTTGTTGTCATTCCTCTCAAATCTAAAGCAGCTGAAGATCCCTATCTTGATTTATTTTTGACAGGGCAGTTGGGAGGGCCCCAGCTGGTCCACTAAGCCCTAGGTTTCAGCTAAGTGGGCCAGAACGTGCAGAATTGGCAAATGCTGTGCCATCCATTGCCTTTCTACACTGCTGCACAACAGCAGCTCCCAGTTGCTAAGCAGCTGCAGAGCTGTCTTTGCCTTTGCTACCAATCAGCTCTACTACGGGAGTTACGTGGGTTCCCCTTGATCAGCAGAGAGGAGCCGGCAGCATGAAAACGGGAGCGGTGGCCGTAGCAAAATTGTTCCTTTTCTGGCTGGCTGATGGGCCCCCTGGCAAAATGCTGGAGCAAAGCAAAGGGGCACTTGATGGCTCAGAAGCAGGGGGTGGCAGGGAGGGGAGAGGCAGAGCCAACATATGTGCACAGCGGAGGTTACAAAGGCAGCAGATCTTAGCAGAGCGGGGGGGCATGCACTGAGGAGAAAGAAAATGGGAGAGAGGCCAAATGCACAGTTCGGAATAAAAAAAACCCCAGGAGGAGAGTGCAGCATATGGAGAGGGGAAATAAAGCAGAACTTGCACAGCCTGCGAATAATTGAATAGAAAATACAGGAAGAGAGGGAAGGAGCTTGGTTCATTACTGCCCTTCACCTTGTGGAGACAGTTACACCCAGGAAGAGGAGGTGTGGAACACAACAGCATCTTTCATGTTTCACTGTGAACAGCAGGTTTTACATTTCAACCCTGGCCATTTGTGGTTTTCTCACTGCATAGCCCCTGCCTTTTGTTTAGACTTGATTCCTGCAGGCTCTTTTTTTATCTTTTTCTAGTTTCCAATTTATTTTTGTGCATGTTTTGGCTTTTTTGGTTAGCTTTTTTCAAGGTAAGCCCTAAATTAAAATACCTTTTCCACCTACTGTAGTTGTATTAACCTTCAAGAGAGCAGGCCATTGCCAGGTTAGTTTCCACTACATTTGCCGTGCCATCGCTGCTTTTCTCCCCATCTCTGTTCCGGGAGCTGCTGATAGAGACCAGGGTTCCCCTTACTTCCCCTGCACGTTGTCATCCCTTTTCTCCTTGGGATGCCTGCCCGCAGTTTGGGAAGACCTGCTGCTAGTAGCTTGCAGGAAGTGGTTACTGTGGCAGTAAATTAGCACAAACACCTCATGTGTTGCAACAAGGGAGGTGGTAGAACAGTGTTACAAACATCTGCAGGAGGGTTGTGACCAAAAGAAATTCTAATTCCACCACCGCTCAGTTGCCCACATGAAAAAATGCTTTGTGGTCTCGGTGCCTAACGTGCAATTGGCTGCGGACTGGGAGATGCCAGTAGAGCTGGCAGGGGAGCTCTGCATTCCTCTCTGGCTCTTCCAGACAGAAGATCGAGGGGCATGTTTGGGAGGGTGGGGAGAGGAATTAGAGCTCATGCAGCTGTTGCCCTCCTCTGTGGACAACCCTGGCTTGCTTGAAGTCCTTTTTGACTGAGAACACTTTTTTCTTTTGCAGATCCTAAATGGAAAAGAGAGCTGCCAACACAGATCTACAGTGGAAAGGATTTGCTTTGAGTTCCCGTATGTATTTAAAGCAAATAAAACCCTTGACAAATACGTTGCTAGATGTGTTTTGTACTTGGGGGAGTTTTGTCGGTCAGATTCGGAGCGATGCTATATTTGCTTCCTTCTCAGCATTTGGCTGCAGTCCTGTATCTTTGAGCACTGTCTATACTATTGTTAGACTCCTAAGACCACTAAAGGTCATGGGGTATTGATATTCTACAGGGAGGTTCAGCTGCCTTTCACATGGGGGCAATTTTAGCATTATGAGAGATGTGAGTTTAATTAGAATCATTTTAATGAGGAAATCTTCCTGCCTTAAGAAACCAGAGCTACTGCGTTAATCCCAGCAAGCAACTGGGAACTTGACAGCGTGCCTGCTGTTGTGATGAGAGTCAGGAAGGGTGAAATGTGTGTAGGAAGGAGAAACGCACAGGAAATGTGCCATCAAGGACAGCAGGACAGCGGTGTGGAGCTCGTGCAGGGCAGTATGCCAATCCACCTTTAGCCATGACCCACAGGCCGGAGGAGAGTGCTAGCACGTTGCTTCTCTCTACGTGCCTGCCCACCCCAGACCGCGCCATGGCCACAATTGCTCAAACGCTTTCCTGACCTGCTCTGCTGCCTTGCAGCAAGGACTTCCAGCCAGGCCACTCTGCACCCTTGACCCCTGCAGCTCTCACAAGCACAGTACAGGCCAAAAACCATAGCTCTAAAGCAAACATAACACAATTGCAACTGGGTTTATTTCCAGTGCCTCAAGTTATTGATTACCCTGTTCCAAGTATAGCTGTTTCTTGTGCAGTTTGCTCTGGCTGGGTTAATGGCTAATCTCCTGGCTGAGATAAACTTGTACTGGGACTGTCCTTTGTCTAGGGATGCTCTGACAAGCTACAAACCCCTCTGGCTCCTGCTGGACTTTGATCCCCGTGTAGAAGCTTCTTCCCAGCCAGGCAAAGACACAGCAAGTGCTTCCTGCTTAGCTCTCTTGGTACTAACACTTAACTGAAAACAGGCAGAAATTATGGTGCCTCCCACAAGGATATAAACAGAGGATTTTATCATCTCTTAAGCTGCAGTTGCTGCCTTCCTGTAGGAAGTTTGCACAGATAACCAGAGGGGAGGACACAAAACTTCACGCATGAACTGCTTTTCAATGTCTGTGCCATAACATTACTCAGCAAAAGCCTGTCCCTATTTCATCCAGAGCCCTCACCATACTTTGCAATCTGTTTTCTCCCCTTGTGAATATTCACCCATTTTGTCTGAAAGGTTTGAGACGTCCATGCCTGGGCCAGGTTCAGGAGTGGTGACCATTGCACAGCCAGTACAGCAATGAAGTGTTGATCAAGGCCTCACTTCTAATGGCTCTGGAAAACACATTGCTTGTTCAGGCTGTATTGTAAAGCTGTCTAGTGAGTGAAACCTGGGGTTGTTTCCACTTACGGTTCTCAAAAGCCTCACCAGAAAAGTACAGCTCCACATATTTTCAGGTTCAGTGGAATCTACCAACCAACGCTTTGGGATCTGGCTGCTTGCTCCTTACTCCTGCTGTGTAAACTGAAGAAGTTGATTGGAACTCATGGTCATCTGCTGGTTTCAGCCCTCCCTTATCTCTAAACCAGCAAGTACATGAAGAGAAAAATTGCCTTTCTACCAGGACCTATGTACTCTGGGAATGGGAGAAGGGAAGAGTAACTCAAACAGAGCAGATACTGCAGAAAGCACTTGGATTTGGGATAAAAGTAACATCTTGGGTCAAGTGGAGTATTGGATAATGAAACCCCAGGAAGGCACAAGCCAGAAGGATTTTGGAGGTGTGCAGTGAAGAGATGAGTCGAATCCCAGGTAAAAGCGCACTGTGTTGCAAGGAAAATTATTCACAGTGCCTTTCCCTGCATTTTCCCAAAATTACTTCCTAGGGTTATTTATTTCCTGCTGCAGATCTGGATGCAGAGGAGCATCTGACGCAGATTGATTTCCTGCACATCTGCAGCACAGCCCTGAACTCTCGCTCAGCCATGAGCAAGCGTGTGCACTGCTTCTGAGCCCACTGCTCCTACCATTCCCATGGTAAAACCAGTCATAGCTCCTGACACAAGCACAAGCTGCAGATCTAGCCTGAAAACAAGGTATTGTGAATTCCTCTCTCCCTCTCTCTCTCTCTCTCCACTGAGTCTCCAGATGTGGCTTTCAGCGCAGAAGTAGAGGATGAGATCCAGCGTCACTGTAATAACTCTGCCAGCCTGCATTGACAAATTCCCCCCCCATCACTCGGTGAAGCAGTGCCAGCACATCTGGGAGACACACACATCGCCCAGATCTGCGGAGGCAGAGTTATGGTGGTGTTGGCAGACACTTCCTTGTTCATTCCACGCTTTTCAGCAATCAGTCATTGTGTTTGATGTTCCAGAAAAGCACAGGATGATCTTCACCTTGTATTACCCATTTTTTTACACAGAATTTGGCTTGAGAATTCATACTTTAGTGTGGAACAGAGGCTTGAAACTGCCTCCAAGCTTCTTCTGAATCAGGTTGAGCCAGCTGTTACTGTGTTGATTTACGATTTACACCCTCTTTGCATTTGTGAAGTGGGTTGATTTTTTTGTTCCCCTCCACAACTGCAAAGCCAAGTACTCAGTTTCTAATGAAAGGTGAGATTCAAACTACATCACGTTGGCCATGCACACATCAGGTAGGTCCTTTTGGCCCACTTAGCTGACAGCCCTGATTTAAAGTGTACCAGAGAAAACAACCCAAGAAACTCTACGTGTTCCTTATAAATTGCTGCTCTCTAGGTAGCAGTCAGTGTGTGGCTTATGAACAAAATCTGTCCAAGCTACATCAAAGCGCCTGAACGTTTGCTGCCTGGTTTTGCTGAGCTGTGTGTCTGATTTGGCAAACACCTCCCGCTGCAGAGCGTTGTCCTGCTTTCTTTCACAGCCCCTGAACTCTGTAGTAGCGGTTGGACAGATTTTACATAGAGTTTCTTGAAAGGTTTTTGCATTGATTTAGTGCAGAGACTGCCGGAGCCAAGTGAAACAGGAACTGTATTCTGAAGGCACGAAAAAGCAGAAAGGAAATTTTCTTATTGAAATATAATTTTTCCACATTACTTAATAGTCTAGAAAGTGAATGCCTTTCTGGCAGCATTTCCCACTGGGATGAAAAAGAACTACGGTTCTTACTCAGCCAAACAACAATGTAGTAATGTTTTAGGGTGGGTTAAACGTCTTAGTAAGTGGCAGGTGTCAGAGCCACCTTGCCTTCAGTGAAAAAGGCAATTGAGAGCCTTTATGGAACAAGGGATTTACATCAGTAGGGGCTACTACACAAAAACCAGGCACATGGCAAGGTCTGAATAGATGGTGAATCATGTGGCCCAAGGGACTTTTCGGGGTGGGGGTGTGTGTGTAAAATTTCAAGCCTTGTGAGGACCAGATGGTGGAGCGCTGCGTGTGCAAGAGAAACAGCAAGAAACGCTACAGAAATAGTGAGAAGCAGCTGAAAGTCAAGGAGACAGAGCTTTGATTTTGAAAAAAGATATTTTCAGGGTTGAGTGAGGGTCAAAAGAGCCTTGGGATTGTCAGTAAAAACACCACAGCAAGAATCAAATTGTATGGTTGTGCTGTAAATAAACTGAATTACCTTGAGTATACACCCAGCTTTGTCATAGGCTTCTCCTCTTTCACTGATAATGTTACCCATAACTTGTTTGTCTGTGTGAGGTACAGTGTGAGGGAAAGTCTGGGAGGAGCTCTGAAGGAACTGGGGGTGTTTAGCCTGGAGAAGAGGAGATTCAGAGGGCATCTTACCATGCTCTGTAACTACCTGAAGGGAAGTTGTAGACAGGTCAGGGTCAGGATTTGCTCCCAGGCAACGAGCACCAGGATAAGAGGGCAGACCCTGAAGCTGCCAGGGGAGGGTTAGGTTGGATATTAGGAAGCCCTTCCTCACAGAGAGGACTATCAGAGCCTGGAATGAACTGCCCAGGATGGTAGTGGATTCCAGGAAAGGCTGGATGTTGTTCTTAGTGCCCTGGTCTGGCTGATGGTGTGATGTTAGGTCCCCGGCTGGGCTGGATGAGCTCAGAGGTCTTTTCTAGCCTCAATATTTCTGTGATTCTGTCTCTTCCCTACTGTAAACTCTTGAGGGCTTTGTCTCTTGCTCTACACGTACATGCTATGGTGAGATTTCACGGCTGAAAACACAAATATTATAACTGGTAATGTTCAACAATAAATACTGAAGGCTCTGCCTTGTTATGCACATTCTTAACCACATTCATGAATATTTCTTTTGACATAAACTGGGCTATTGGTTTTTGTTGAGTTTGTTTTTAAATCTTTGTAAAGCTGGGGTCTGTATTATCGGGAAGAAAAATAAGTGTGTGTCAACCACGGAGTTCTGAAGACATTTAAGAAGAGCAGGTTCCAATCCTTTACTTGTTTACATTACCACATAAACTAATAATCACAGTACGCAGCAGATGGCGTGTGTTGTTACTCCTCTCACAATTGTAGGCACAATTGTGGCTACAAGGAAGCACCAGCAGCCTGAGACCTTGCTGGTTAGCTGAAATAGTTGTATTTTCCATTAGAAAAACTGCTGCAAGCCAGGCTTCATAGCCTTAGGGCACTCAGCAGAGCTCAGCTGATCGGAAATGTACAACTTACACAGTATTCAGAATTCCTGCAAACAGAAGAATGTAGCTAAGCATGCTGTTTTCACAGAATCACAGAAAGTTAGGGATTGGAAGAGATCTCAAAAGATCATCCAATCCATTCCCCCTGCCAAGCAGGATCCCCTAGATCCAGTCACACAGGAACAGTTCAGGCTGGTTTGAAATGTCTCCAGAGAAGGAGACTCCACACACCCCCCTGTGCAGCAACTGCCAGGGCTCTGGCACCCTCACAGGGAAGAAGTTTCTTATCTTGATGTGGAACCTCCTCTATTCTAGCTGACACCCATTGCCCCTTGTCCTATCATTGGGTGCCACTGAGCAGAGCCTGGCTCCTTCCTCCTGACACCCACCCTTTCCATATTGATCAGCATTAATGAGGTCTGTCAAATCTGTTAATATATTTACTAGTAAAATCCATATTTTGTGAACAGAAAGATTTTATCTTCCCTTGCTTGACTCATTATTAATCCGTTTCCTTGACTTCATGCACATCACAAGGGACAAAGGCATCACAAACACATTGGTGGTGTTTCCTTCTTTAAGCAGTCAGGCTGAGGATTCATTTTGAGGTTCTTCCATTGTACCAGAACTGCTCAGGAGGCCACAAGCAATTTTCCTCAGGTTTTGTATTGTAAGAAATGTGAATATTGGCTGATTTCATCAGGCTGTGTGTTAAAAAAGTTGTTGCTCCAATATTCAGAGATTCATAGATTCACAGAATGGTTCAGATTGGAAGCAACCTTCAAGATCATCTAGTTCCAACCCCCCTGCCATGAACAGGGACACACCCCACTAGACCAGGTTGCTCAAGGCCCCAGTCAATCTGGCCTTGAACACTTCCAGGGAGGGGGCAGCCACAACCTCCCTGGGCAACCTGGTCCAGACTCTCAGCACCCTCATGGTGAAGAATTTCCTTCTGACTTCCAGTCTAAACCTCCCCTCTTCCAGCTTGAAAGCGTTACCCCTAGTCCTACCACTGCAAGCCCTTGGAAACAGCCTCTCCCCAGCTTTTCTGTAGCCCCCTTCAGGTACTGGAAGACGGTAAGATTTCCCTGGAGTCTCCTTCAGGCTGAACAGCCCCAACTCTCTCACCTTGTTCCTGCAGTAGAGGTGCTCCAGCTCTCCAATCATTCTCCTGGCCCTCCTCTGGACACGTTCCAACAGTTTGATATTTTTCTTGTGTTGGGGGCTCCAGAACTGAACACAGTACTCCACATCTGTTTGGATATTTCCAACAACAGATGTCCTCATAACTAATCTGAATTACCCATCAGCACATTCAAGCATCTTTTAAAAAGAGTCAACTTCCAGTCACTCACCTCAGCACTGCTATCTTTCCCTCCTTCCTTTTGTTTTCCTGGGCAATCATGAAGCTACAAATGTGTGACAAGACTGGAACCCGGATATTTACCATGCCCTGTTAAAGCTGTGGTCTGGGTGTGCTCCCTCTAAACCTGCATACATTTATTGACTCTCAAGTGGCAGGCTGTAAGCTTTTGATGAATCAGAATTTGTGCCAAATCAATATGCAGTCCAAAAGAGAAGTAGGTGGGCACTTGCAATTAATAACGATTAGATTTGAATTTTATTAATAGTGGGGTGGATCCTCTTGAGTTTCAATCAGTGGCTGAATTCTGTATTAGATTTTTTTCAAAGTCAACAAAATACTCTTAGCTTTTGCAGAGGATTTTATACACCTGAGGCACTACTTAAGTACCCAAGATACCAAAAGGCTGTGTTTTGTCAATAGTAGGTTGACTCACTGCAAATGGAACATCCATTACTTTAACACAATCTTTGGAGAGCTTACAGTTATTTTCTAATTGACTCATTTTATGTATGAGCCAGCAGTGTGCTCAGGTGACACTGAAGGCCAATGGTATCCTGGCTTGTATCAGCAATAGTGTGGTCAGCAGGGCTAGAGACGTCATTCATCCCCTGTACGGGGCACTGGGGGGGCTTCCACTCAAGTACTGGTGGCAGTTCTGGGCCCCTCACTTCAAGGAAGAGATTGAGGGTCTGGAGTGGGTCCAGAGGAGCNCTTGTTTAAGAACAGATTGCCTGTGGCACTTAGTGCCATGGTCTGGTTGATGGGATGATGTTAGCTGTCAGGCAGTGTTGGATGAGCTCAGTCTCAAGAATTCTGTGATTCTGTCCTCAATCTAAAGGTGAGGAATCAAAAAAATTTTTAGCTGTAAAATTTTAAAACAGACAAAGGTGTGAGAAATGTAAAGACTGTGCTGAGAGTCTTGGAAAAAAAAAACCAAAATCCTCAAACCAAAACAAACAGATCAAAAATACCCAACCAAACCAACCTAACAATGACCCACAGAAAATCTTACTCAACAAAAACCTCATTTCATGGCAATAATTGTCTTAAAACCCCCTGATTTACAGCTACAGGAAGACTGCTAAATCCATCTGCTGACCGTCTCTTACATAGCCATGCTCAGTTTTTTGAGCCAGGTCCAAATAAATCATCTCAGGATACAGCAATTCTTCTCTCCTGCACCGTTCATTCTTGCGCCAAACGGAATACCCTCAGCCATTACAGGCGCTGAATGGCTTTCACTCTGTTCCAGATAAGATTGTAGTGTATAAGATGTATAAGATTGTACTTCATGCTGCATCTTTTTGACAGTTGGTCTATTCTACACGTTGCACCAGCATTGTCCTCAGTAAAATGGTTCCTCAGTAAACAAGTGATTTTAGCTCCCTTTTCATTATTATTTGAATTATACAACACTTTGTGGCGTATTTACACACCGCTCTTTCTCCTCCCTATTGCAGAAATATGTTCTCGCTTTTTGTTTGCTCTCTGCACATAGCAGGGGCTTCCTGGAAAGAGATGGGGAGCGTAGTCGAGTTTGTATTTGGTCTGTAAGGCCATCTAGTGACACAACCGTGCAGGAGAAAAAGCAAAACCCTACTGGAGTTGTGGGTTTGGTTCCTTAGTTGAATTAAACGGTCTTGCTACACTCCAGCACTCCCTTGGGGGTTTTGCTGCTATTCCCACAAGTGCTATTTCAAACATTTTAGGGTCAATTTTGATTTCTTAAGGACTGGTGGGATTTATTTGAGATGTTGTTAAACTCTGCTAGAAAGAAACCCCACTTTTTGTGCAGAACTGGGGTGGATCTGTACATGAGCAGGTCTGTCGCGAATCCCCAGCCTTCTTCATATTGCTGTTGTGATCCCTTCCCTTCCATGGCACCAAACACCAGGTGGGTGCTTGGGGGCACCACATCACTGCAATCTAAATGTGAAATCTCGGTCTATTTTCATGGTAGCTCACCCTGGCTGGCTGGGACTGGGTGAATAAGAGCAGAGATGAGCTGTTGGTTCCTACTTGAGCAATACATGCAGTAGAGACCCAGCAGTAAGTCACTGCCTCTCTCAGTACTGGTGACAAGGTACGTTCTGGGGGTAACTTAGGGTGTCTCTGCCTCTGGCCCTGCACATTGCACACTGTTATGGTGGCCATCAGGACTGGGATCCAGTGCTGCCCACATGGGGGTTGAACTGGAAAACATTGAAGTGGGACTGGGAGACATAGAGGTGGAACTGGAAGACACAGAGGCTGAACTGGGAGACATGAAACTGGAAGACATGAAGGTTGAAAATGGGGAGGCTGAACTGAAAGACATAGAGGTTGAACTGGAAGACACAGAGGCTGAACTGGGAGACATGAAACTGGAAGACATGAAGGTTGAAAATGGGGAGGCTGAACTGAAAGACATAGAGGTTGAACTGGAAGACACAGAGGCTGAACTGGGAGACATGAAACTGGAAGACATGAAGGTTGAAAATGGGGAGGCTGAACTGAAAGACATAGAGGTTGAACTGGAAGACACAGAGGCTGAACTGGGTGACACTGAAGTTCAACTGGAAGACATGGAGGTAGAAGACAAGGAGGTTGAACTGGAAGACATGAAGGCTGAACTGGGAGACATGGAGTTTGAACTGGGAGACAGGCCAGTGCTGGGGGGAACCAACATAGCGCCTCAGGCCCAAAGGGTCTCCCTGAATGGTTTAACTAACTGAGGACTAACTGGGGGCTAACCC
>VZRI01002950.1:282484-310000 GCA_013397515.1 Upupa epops
GGGGTGCCGCCGCCCCGCTGAGCCCTGTCCGGCCCCGCTCCCCAACATGGAAGCGGCCAACGGGGTCGCGGGGGGTTCCCCCGGCAGTGCGGCCGCCCCGTCGGGCAAAAAGGAGGTGAAAATGGTGATTGTGGGAGACGGCGGCTGCGGGAAGACCTCGTTGCTGATGGTTTACGCCCAGGGAGCCTTCCCCGAGGTGAGCGGGAGCTCCCACCGGCCGGCTCGGGCTGTGCCGGGGTGCGGAGGGGCTGGGGACAGCCCGGCCCAACGGCTGGGACCTCCATGGAGCTGCTTCTCCTCCCTTTGCAGCAATACGCTCCGTCCGTCTTCGAGAAATACACGAGCAGCGTGACGGTGGGCAAGAAGGAGATCACCCTGAACTTGTACGATACGGCAGGTAAGGGGCTCCCACACCAGCCTTGGGGTATTCCCAACCCAACAGAACCTCCTATCTGCTGGGATGGGCCTGAGCCCAAAGCCAACCCCAGGATGTTGGTGATTTTAGATAAATAAGTAGAATTTGCTTGTATCTGTAGAAAATGTTGGTTGTGTGAATGTGCCCCTACTTGTGTTCCATCAGCTTTTGCTGTTAAGTTAAACTAGACTGGACATCCTCTCAAACTGCTTTTCTACCAGCACAGTTTTACCTTAACATCACAGTTACCACCAGAAATTGAAGTTCAGACTAAACTGTTACCCATTATTTGCATAAATGTTCCTTCCAGAAAAGAAAACAAGGTTAATTGTCTAATGCAGTTCTAGACACAGACTCCTTCGTTATCTGAACAACCCAGTTTGTTAAGAGATTCACACCAAATAGCAAACATATCTGAAGGTATTAAAAGGCTGTTCCCAAATGCAAAGCGTAACACAACCAATCAGAAAAAGATTTTAATCTCCTGCCATGGGTGAGTGAAGGGGAAAAATAGAACGGTTTATATTCAAAATAAGAAGGCCACCACAGTAAAGTTAAGGAAAATGCTTGTTGGGTTGTCAGGTTCATTTTGGGAACTTACGAGGTGGTTTGTGTTCACCTTCACTCAGGTTTTAGATTGTGTTCTTGTTTGAAAATTACCAAATTTTCAAATATTAGTTGTGGTGCTTTTATGCTGAAAAAGCATTTTATTTTATTTAGACCCTCTTGTTAAACCATTACAGACTGTTATCTTGCTATGTTCCTAAATGAATCCTAAAACTGGAGCGTGCTCTGTTGGAGCTCAGTGTAAATCATGTTTCAGCTCAAGCCTGTGAAGTTGTTCCTAATTTATACCCAGCCCAATCAGAACTGAATGAAGTCTGTACTTGTTTTTAATAGTGAAACACACTTCACTTCTGGGGTATGTGATATCCGAATAGACAGTTTAAAAGGTTTTTAATCTAGAAGGGAATTTTATGGGTGGTCTTTACTGTAGTAAGATCCCAAACACAAGATTGACTGTCACATGGTCCTTGGTACTTGCTGGCTCATTTGTGATCAAGCTACAGCTTCCAACATTTGCTTTTGGAGTCTCCTCCAGGCTCTAAGGAACATGGGCTGGACCCCAAAACAGCAGTAGATAGGNGTTATCTTGCTATGTTCCTAAATGAATCCTAAAACTGGAGCGTGCTCTGTTGGAGCTCAGTGTAAATCATGTTTCAGCTCAAGCCTGTGAAGTTGTTCCTAATTTATACCCAGCCCAATCAGAACTGAATGAAGTCTGTACTTGTTTTTAATAGTGAAACACACTTTGCTTCTGGGGTATGTGATATCTGAATAGTTTAAAAGGTTTTTAATCTAGAAGGGAATTTTGTGGGTGGTCTTTACTGTAGTAAGATCCCAAACACCCGATTGACTGTCACATGGTCCTTGGTACTTGCTGGCTCATTTGTGATCAAGCTACAGCTTCCAACATTTGCTTTTGGAGTCTCCTCCAGGCTCTAAGGAACATGGGCTGGACCCCAAAACAGCAGTAGATAGGGCATGTTCAGTATTGCAGCACTAAACTCACAAGCCTGACATAAGTGCTCAGCAACTTGCGTCATGCGCTGTGCAAGACCCACAGTTGCCAGCAGCCTGGAGAACACTGAACCCAGTGCTCATGGCTTATCTTACCCCGTTTCCTTGTTCAGACACGTAACTACCAGAAAGTGTTGGCACTTCCACATTTAGTTTGTAAATACTGTCTCAGCCTACAGCACTGGCCCAGTGTATTTTGTGCCTCATAAGGCACTTTGGGAAGCGGAGATGCCATTGTTCCCTGACTGGCAGAGTTCTTTTACCATGAAACAGCAATTACTTTCCATCTTTCATCTGGAAACCCCAAACTCCAACATGTTTCACCTCCCAGAACAGTGTTGTGGCCACCACATTACAAATTGCCCGAAGCTGCTGACACTTGTCTCCTCCCTTCCTGTGAATGTCTCTTGCTTTGCTTGAGACATATTAAGGTTATCAGGCTTGGGTGGAGGGAGGATGAGGGAAGGTGAGTTCTGGTTCTGTTTCAATCCTGTTTACAGAGTTTTATGTTACAGATCTGTCATACTCTAATTCAACCAGCTTTTTATCCTCTTTCTGAAGCTGGAAGTTATGTTAGAGGAAGTGCTCACTCGAGCACACGTTTTAATCCCATCCTGTTTTTAATCATACAAACCTGACATCTAGTTCCTTCAGGGTTAGACTGAGACCAAGCATTGTGTCCTGTCCTCCAAATAGTGCAGGAAGAGGGGAGCAAAGAGAGTCCAGTTCAGGACATAGGCTCTGCTATCCCTCTGCCACATGGATGCAGCATGGCAGATGCAGGTTTGGCATGGGTCTTTCACTGTATTGACTTACTCCTGTTGTATCATGCAGCAGCAGCTCATTAAATTCCTCTCTCAGCTGGGTGATGATGCTCTGGGGTGGGTATAGAGCAGCAACTATGGCTTAAAGAGGAGCCTAAACATACAAGTTCTTACTGGGAGTATAATGGTTTTAACAATGCAGCACATCAGCGCTATTTTATGAATCATCTTCTGACTGGCTGAACTGCTCCACTTTGTCTCGTTTGTCTCTAAAATCCTCAGACAACTTTACGCTTGCGGTCTGCTTTTCAGTCTGAATGGTTCCCAAATCGTTCAGATTATCATAAAGTCATTTAAATAGGATCAAAAGGGTGTAAAACCATTTGGGAAGTGGGGAGTTTCAGCTGAGTGCCACGCAGCAGCATAAGGGAGGAGAAGATAAAGCTGGTCTTTTAGAAAGTGTCACTGGATTTTCATGGTGCTGAAAGGACCTGGGTATTTTTAGGATCTTGCTCAGAGCAACCCTAAATAGAGCTGCATGTACCTTGGTGTCATGGGAAGGTACAGGACAGGTTCAGCCTCATGGGCTGTGTATAGTTAGAAGGATTCTTTGTATTGCCAAGTCCTGGGCAGCTTGAGGCTTTGAGCTTGTCCTACTTACTGAAGGAGAAGGACACAAAGTGCCTGAGAATCTGGCATTTCAAAAGTCCAGGTTTTCTTCTTGACAAGAATTTTGGTAGCAGATAAAGTTAGTTAATATAAAACATGCAAGAATAACCATTTCTTCTGGGACTTTTGTACAACACTACTCTGTCTTCCTCACCAGAGACATCTCTTGCTGTTGCAGGAAGTTGGTGGTGGACATATGCAACACATAAAGGCTCGGTAACATCACTTGTATCCTCTGCAAACAAGCTTTGCAGCAGTTTCTTAAATTAAAAATTTCCATGTCTTGCTGTGCCTCATAGAAGCAAAGTAATTGGGAGGTAAATGAACTCGGTAATTTTTTTCTCCCTAAAGGGAGCAGTGTGGCAGCGTGGATGCTTTAGCTGGAGCTCAGACACAAGGTTCACTTTCTAGTGCCGCTCAGCACAGGATGTTCTCAGACTCAAGAAAAGTTCTCTGCTAGGCTGGGGAGGAAGTGATGCCTCATTGCTGTAGGCTCGCTCAGACTAGCAGGAAGCGCACATGAAGCTTCCAGCAGGGTTTTTCAGGTCTGTGATCACAGATGGCCTTTCATAACTTTAAAAGGGAGGACATGGCTGAGGGAGAAAAGAAACCCTGCAATGTTATAACTGAAATGTGCTCTCAACCCCACAAGTGTCCTATTGGTTTTATTCCAGCCAAGAATATCTGTTTCCCAATGTCTTCTAAACTGAGTAGTGAAAAAACAGAGCTGTTAGGCTAATAACCACAAGATTCTCATGGAACCCTCTGAATAACAAATCAGAGAGCATGGAGTGCATTTCTGTTTGCAGATGGTGAGGGCTCACCATCGCACGGTTCTGTGGTGATCCTAAACCATGTCTGTGGAGTGTTGCAGACAACACATGGCCTTATGTAGGAAGTGGTTGGCTTGGCTGGGCTGGGTGGCAGGATGTTACATTCTTCCTCATCTGCTGGCAGTTGGTGGTGATGGGCAGTGTTGCTGTACGTTGAAACAGCACATCCTGCCAGGATCCTAAGTTGGCAAGGCTTGACTCCATCATTCACCCTCTCCTATCAGTGGCAATGGATGCTGACCTCCGTTACAGACTGAGGGTTGCACAGGCCAACTCTTCTTCACTGGTGGATTGGTGAAGGGGTGAGGAAGAGCAGAGAGAGGCTTCACTTATTTCCCTCTTCATAATCATCTGTCAACTGAGGTCCCACACCACCTTAGGGCCAGACTACGGTGATGTTTGTTCTGCAGCACATCACAGAGGCTTGCAGGAGCGTGACCTTTGCAAAGAATGAGCAAATTTTAGGTGAATTCAGCTGAATGGAGCTTTTTCTTTAAAAAAAAACCCTAAACCAGGGTCTTTGAAGCTACAATGAATTGAGGAAAGTGGAGGAGACTTACAGATACACTCACACATAGTTATATGTTTAACTGATTGTCCCACAGCATGCTGCTTGTTAATTGGGGGAAAGAAACCATTACCTGTGCTTGAGGCAGCACCCTTGTGGGCTTTGCATATACATTACTGCTTAGGCTCAGCCCTGTCCCTTCATTTTAAAACTCACCTAGTAGAAGACCTAAATCTGTGCCAAATTAGCTCTGACCAGACTGAGCTGCTTTAAAGAAGTCTCCTAGGCCCTTTTTTGCATCTCAGCAGCTGCACTTAAGGATAGGGGGGTGAAAGGGATAGTTTTCAGTGAGAGAGATGTTGATGTTTAGGCACAGCATGGTCTGAGTCCTGTTACATCCTCAGCTGCTGTATAACTGCCAGGGAGCCCTTAAACAGCTCCTTCTCCTTCCAAGGGAGCGTAGCAATCATCTCACCATAATACAAGTTAAGCAATTACCATCTAACCTTCCCCCCGTGGTCTCTGTGCTCTGCATTTCAAATTCCAGATATGCACAGGGCTCGTTTGGTGCAGCAACATTTTCTCACACCTTCATATTCTGTTTGTTAAAAAACCCATTACTACTCAGCTGGATTTAAAAGTCGAGTAGCTAGAGCACTTGAGGCCATGGTCTAATGGTTAGGAATGAGGGCTGGACTTGGTGATCCTAGAGGTCCTTTCAAGCCACGAGGATTCTCTGACTCTATAGAGATGCATTTCACTGGGGCACTGTAGTTTTTGACCCCCAATACAGAATGTTTGTGTCACATCACTGAAGAAGACTTTTCTGTTACTGCCACCCAGGAGACTGCGGATTTAGCTGCATATTCTGTGGTTCTTCCAAGGGAATGGTCCTGTCTGCCTCACAAATGGCAGAGATGGGGACTCCACCACCTCCCTGGAAAGGCCCTTCCAGTGCCGAACCACTCTTTCTGGAAAGAATTTCTTCCTAAGATCCAACAAAAACCTCCCCTGCCTCAACTTCAGACCATTGCCCCTGGTTCTGTCATCAGTCACCAAAGAGAATAGGTCAACACCCACCTCTCTACAACCTCCTTTCAGGTAGTTGTAGAGGTCAATGAGGTTCCCTGTCAGCCTCCTCTTCTCCAAACCAAACTTGCCCAACTCTCTCAGTTTCTCCTCATACGACTGGTTCTCTAAACCCCTCAGGAGCTTGGTAGCTCTGCCCTGGACCTGTTCTAGCATCTCTATGTCTTTGCTATCATGAGTGGCCCAGAACTGAACACAGTACTTGAGATGAAGCCTCATGAGGGCTGAGTACAAGGGCACCATAACTTCTCTTCTCCTGCTGACCACACTGTTTGTGATCCTGTTTGCCTTCTTGGCCACGTGGGCACGCTACTGGCCAGGTCTGGTCAGGTAGACAGCTGACTGTCTACCATCCCCACAGGGTCCTTTTCTGCTGGGCAGCTTTTGAGCCACTCATCCCCAAGCCTGCTAGAAGCTGGGAGGAAGCACCTGTTGCTTTTAGTGCTTTTGGAGGATTATCTCAGCAACCAAAATTGATGTCAAACAAGTGTGTGGATTTGGGGGAATAAGAAGGGCTAAGCAGCACAGTCTTTCCTCTGAATGTTTATACAGCATGCATACATTTGTCAGTTGTCTATTTTGTTTGATTAAACCTGGAAGGATTAAACCTTCTTTGTTCTGCATATCACCCATGGACCATGCTGCCCTTGCAGGAGCTCAAATCCAGATTTCCATTCTACAACCATCTTGGGCAAACTGAGCTTATCCAGTAGGGATTCCCTTGCAATAATCAGTCTTGATTCATTGTTTAAATTAAGGAGGACAGCAAAGCATTGCAGAATTATTTGCTTTCTGGTATCTGCAGTTCTTTGCATTTCAGTTGGAGATGAGCACGTTGGCTAGAGTTTGTGACTTGGGACTGAGCCAGGTGCCAGGACAAGGAAATTTGGTACCAAATTGGGGCATGCTGAAGTCTTCAGTATTTATGATATCAATTTGAGGTGATGAAATCTGTAACTTCCCTGTAGGGTAGTTTCTTGTGACTGTGGGAAGGAGGGGCTCTCCCAGTTCTTGTTTTGGAGAAAATTGAGATGTTTCAAATTCCAGGGACAGTGTTCAGGTGGCAAATAGATCTACAGACTGCTTAAATCACTGTCTCTTCCTTACTGAGTCTCTGAAAAAATCTTAAATGAAAATAATGGGTTGTTCTTTGCCTGACCTGCCAGCTATAGCTGGTAATTACTACTCCCTTGAGCTTAGCCTCTCAGAGCCAGACACCCTCAGACCCCAGGATGGTGATTAAGCAAGAGTAAGAGCACAGGTCTGAAGCAAATTAGCTTCCTTTCATCAGATCACGTGCTAAAATATCCTTAATCAGAAATAGGGGAAATCCCCTGCCTTTCCAGAATTCTGCAGCATCCCTACCTAAGCTCTGCTGTTGTAGTCCTGCTTCAAAGACCAGTTAAGCCTAGCTCATGTTGCAGCTAATCTTGTAAAATCACATGTGGACAGCGATGCTAAAGCTCAAGGAGCTAATGGCTGCTTCCTCTCAGCTCTCTGGGCTGGGAAAAGGAAGTTTCCCACTAAGAGTTTTACTTAAGAATTTGCACCTTGTTTCTCCCCCTCACAGCAATGTGCAAAGTTATTTGGGTGAAGGGAGCCACTGCCAAAGCCTGGATGTTTTAATTGTAACTGTCAGATTGCTTTTGTGGATTTTATTTGTGAACAGCAGCTTGGCAGTGGGCGATTGGGTCTGTGTCTGAGCACTCCAAGCAGCGTTCTTATTAAGACTTGCCAAGGGCTTGTTTTCTAGTCTAGAGCGTCAGTTCCAAAGAGGACTCTTCTGCATTTACCAGAAGGAATTTTACAAGTATGGAAAGCTGGCAACCTGTAGCACTATTGCTGTTGCCCTTGAGTAAATAGCTTTACCTATTCCTGTCACACAGCTTGTTAAGGACAGAGATTCTTTTATCCCAAACGTTCTTTGTGTTTCAGGGCAGGAGGACTACGATCGGCTTCGACCTCTTTCATACCAAAATACAAACGTTGTGTTAATTTGTTACGATGTCATGAGCCCGACTAGCTTTGAAAATGTTGTGGCTAAGGTAAGGGCCTTTTGTAATTGCTTCAACCTTTTAAAGTAATTCCATGCACAAGGTGTCTACCAGGCACCTGATGAACAACTTCCAACCCTCTGAAATAGCAACACATATTAAATTCTGGCTCTGTCCCTGGACTTTATTGTTTTGATATCAGAAATTATAAAAATAAAAAGCCAGGTATGAAAGTTTTGGTTTTCTACCACCAGTGGTATCCTGAAGTGAATCACTTCTGCCGAGGTGTCCCGATCGTACTGATCGGCTGCAAGACAGACCTGCGGAAAGACAAGGAACAGCTGCGCAAACTCAAGGCTTCTAAGCAGGAACCTATTACTTACAACCAGGTAAATACAAGAGTGTTTAAAACTGTATCCTCTTTGCAGTGGAACAAAGCACACTTCCATCAGTGGCATTATTCCTCACAAGAACAGTCACAGATACTGTGAAATTAGGTTAGGAATTGTTGAAAGTCAGCACTCAAGTGATAGAGCCAAAGGAAATGGCATCAGGCTACACCCTGGGAAGCTTAGGTTGGACGTTAGAACAAACTTCTTCACTGAAAGGGCCATCAGGCCTTGGAACAGGCTGTCCAGGGAGGGAGGTTGAATTGCCATGCTTGAATGTTTGTGTTTCAAAGTCATGGAGATCTGGAGCTCAGGGACAGGGTTTAGCAGTGACCTTGGGACTTTGGAGTTAGCGGTTGAACTTGATGATCTTTAAAAGACTTTTCCAGCCTAAACCCTTCCATGATTTGAAGGGGTTTCTGAAAGGCCTTTTTGCAAGTGGCCAGAACACACTCATTTCTAGTCTCAGAGTAGAGAGCAATTCGAAGAGCGTTTTGCCTGCCTTGAGGTGCAGAAGGACAGTACTAGCTACAACTTCTAGACTCATTACATCCCCTTCTTGTTTCCTTTCACAGCTGGGTTGTTGCTGTTACTAATTTATAAACCTCAACAAGTTTGCTGGACCCCACCATTTTTATTAGCATACACTGCTCCCATCACTGGTACTTTGGTCAGGATTGTGGTAAGGACTGGAGATGCTGGGATACATATTACAGGATTAAAAATAGTGACCCTTCTGGAAAAAATGTGTTTTGCAAACCCTATTTAAAAATAAATCCTTTTAAGGACAATACTGAAACATCTGCAGAGCTCCTCTTAACACAAGACACTTTTCTTTGAATTCTGAAGTCATCTTGAAAAAATCTAGATATTATCAAATGTTTTCAGTGTAAGTACTGCAAAGCACTGACACCTAGAACTGGTGTCACAAACCCAGCATCTCTGTCCTAGGTGCAGGAGAAACAGTCAGTGATGGAACAGCTTGTCCCATGTCACACGAGACCTTTATGCTTTGGTCTCCTTGGAGTTTTTTGTTTGTTTTGGGGGTTTTTTTAAACTACAAAGACAACCTTCTCCTTTCATCTCAGATTGCAAGCTGTTTGAGGTACAAGGTTAAGTGCACCAAGACCTTGAACGATTCACTACTTCTAAAGAGCCCAAAAAGAAACTGCAGCTGCATCGCCACTCTCCACGCCAGGACTTTTATCTTGTCTTCCTCACTCCCAGGATGAGATGCCCATCCTGTCGCTGTTTGAACAGCTATGAATTGTCCCTTATTTGTATTAATAATTCCCTTCATCCTCCTCACATGTGGTGTTCAGCACAGGTAGACCCTGCTGTTGAGTCTTCTGAAGCCTCATGCAGTTAAGTTCCAGGAGTGCAAACTTGGTCTCTCCTACATGAGTCTTCCCTCTTGGATTTTCTCCTCTGAAATAGACTATATTTTGTGTATGTATAATCTGTAGTACCAGGTAGCTTACTACCTCAGTCTTTTCCTTGAGTGACATGATTTCATCCCTCCAGTGCCAGGCACAGAGGGCTGAACAGTATCTACCAGCACTACAGCTTGCAATCAGCTGGAATGAGGAAAGTCCCCAATAGAAGCCCAAGTGCTCAAGTGATCCCACGCCCAGGGCTTATAATGAATAAATGCAGAGATTGTGAGCTTTGGGTTGCAGACCTGGAATTGACACTCCAAGTCTGACAAACATTGAACACTGGGGTCTGACTCTGCAATAAAAAGATCATCAGCAAAGTAAGAAATTGCCATGTTTTCTCTGTAGTGATTTTGCAGTCAGGATTGATTGCAGGTGGTAACTGTTCCCATTCATAGAATCACAAAATCATCAAGGTTGGAAAAGACCTCCAAGAACATCAAGTCCAACCGTCCATCCTACAACCCCCACTCACTAACCTATCTCCTGAAACACCCTGGCTGCCCGTTTGTTGAATCCCTGCAGGGATGGTGCCCCCACTCGCTTCCTGAGCAGCTGATCCAAGGCCTTCCACCTCTTTCTGGAAAGAAGTTTATCCGTAATATCCAACCTGACCCCATTTCCTTTTGTCCTGTCACTACTCTCTAGGGAGAATAGGCCAACTCCTGCCTCACTCCAGCCGCCCTTCAGACAGCTGTAGAGAGCAATGAGGTCTCCCCTCAGCCTCCTCTTCTCCAGGCTGAACAACCCCAGCTCCCTCAGCATCTCCTCATTAGACCTGTTCTCCAGATCCCTATTGCATGCATTTGGGTGAGGCTGACAGAAGCAGGTGCCCAGGTGGCTGTATGAGGATTTCACCCAAGCCCTTGTGATGCTGCAAATTACAAGTTGAGGTTCCTGCATGTGCATCAGGAAAAAAAGGCAGGAATCACAGAATCCCAGGCTGTTAGTGATTGGAAGGGACCTTGAAAAATCATCCAGTCCAATCCCCCTGCCAGAGCTGCATCCTCGTAGATCCAATCGCACAGGAACAGCGCAGGAGGATTTTAAACGTCTCTGGAGAAAGAGACCCCACAACCTTTCTGGGCTCTGTCAGTCTCCCTGGGAAGAAGTTTCTAGACATGGGTCCAGACTCTGAACTCTCATGTGACATTCAATACTAAAGCTGACACTATGCAATAGTTAAGGTTAGGCCTGAAAAAGCATCACTGTGTAAACATCTTATTCTCATTTAAGCATCTACTTAATTTCTTTTAAAGAAATGTAACACTGAGAATATCTTTACACTCTCAGCAGTCTTAGCATCTAACTCACTGAACTGTTAGGTCAAGCTCTGCATCAACGCTGAGGGGAAAAAAACCCCGTAGTTTTTACTGAGCTGTGTCTCAGTGTATTAGCAATGTCATCTACACTCCAGCATTACACTCAGAGGCAGCTGCTTTCCTCCTGACCTTGTGATACAAAGATTTTGCAAAGTAATTCCCTTTCTCTCCCATCTTACCATCTTTCCCTCATCTTCTCTTACCTTTTGTTCTTTTCAGGGTGAAGTGGCTTGTCAGCAGATTCATGCAGAAGTTTATCTGGAGTGCTCAGCAAAATGTCGTGAAAACATAGAAAATGTTTTTAAAGAAGCAACAGCTATTGCCCTGAACGCCATGAAAAAAGCCAAGCGCCGGAGGAAAAGGACAGTGTGTTCGGTGTTATGATGTGGGCTGCAAGATTCAGCCTTTACAAACAGTATCACTTTAAAGACTGTTTTTTCCCATATATGGTTATATTCCTAAAATGTTTCTTATTTTAAAGTTTTTATTATTTAGTACTTTTGCTGCACTGCTCTTATGAACTTTTGAAAGCTCTTTTATCAAGGCTAACCCATGCTGCGTGGCTCTGTCCACCTGGCTTTTGCTCCTAACTGCAAACCACCAGCAGTCCTGGACCTACTATTTAAACTGCAACAAATGAACAGCGGCTGCTACTCTCTTAATGGGGTTTTGTTCCTTTGCAAAGCACTTGTGGCACGTTACAGCCACAATGTACTGACTTGTAAGCAAAACAGCTGAAAACCCTCATCTTTTACAAGTGATGTTAGAGCAGCTTATCGGACACCTTTGAAGAGACAGGAATGAAGTTTCAGATTCTGCGGTATGAATTAGCCTCAAGCTGCTCAGAGTGCACAGGCGGAGTACCCACTGCCATCCCTGTACTGCCAGGCCAGCTCTGCAAAGCTGCACCTTTGGAGGTCTCCTTGATGCTGCTCTAACACAGAGTAGTACTTACCACAGAAATACTGGTTGTTCCAATCCAGAAATGGAATGGCATGGAAAATACTTAATTTATGGCCCTCCAAGCAGCTACTCTGTGTTATGTAAAGTCATTTTACAATACCCTTACGTAGCTTGTTCCACACGAGACAGATGCAAATACAGCTGCGTGCTCAGGGAAACTCTCATGTTCATTGATAAAATCTGTAATCCTAGGAATTAAGTTTTCCCTTTCACAATGAAGACAGCAGTTGCCTGTTTAAGGATGAGTGATAGTTCCGCTGCACAACCTAGTAAGTCTGTCTCCAGTCTCCTGGATCTTTTGCACATCCCATGCAGGGAGATCTGATTTGAGGACCAAACCCACAAGAGGGAAGGTTTCTGCAGAAGATGCATTGCTGAAAGAGTTCCAAACTACAGCCTGTCCCAAGGGCGAGTACATGGGAGGACTTGCACAGCAGTAGCAACACAACCTTTTGTCAAAAGGCTTAGGTGGTGCACGCCAGGAGTCTGCTCTGAGTCAGATCCCTGGAACCTGTACACATGCAGGCTTTACCCTCTGCTGGTGACAAACTGGTTTGGAGCAAGCCATATTTATTATTTTACATGCAGGGTAATGAGATCTTGATCCCTGAAATCTATTTTTGTCCTTTCTTACCCTCTTGTGTTTTAAGGTTTATGAATCCCTAGTTTAAAATGGAAAATTAAAAAAAAATCCAAACCAACAAAATTACAAGTTTGTGGACATTGTTGACTGCAGAAAAACCTTGAGGAACTGTGCAGCCTTTTCTCCACGAGAAAACATTTGTCAGTAACAGAGAGAACAACCAATGGGTGGTACCTTACTCAAAGCAAAATTAAAACATCGTCAGAGGAAGTTATTTACCCTCAGTTCCACAGTGGGAATCTTCTGGGCTTTTTCAACCTTAAGTTTCTCACGCTGCAGAACTCAAGCTCCTCACCAAGTGCAAAATGCTCCACTCCTGGAGAACCAGGTCCACTGCTTGGTGCCAGCCCGCTCTTAGAATAAAACTATTTTCATTTCATAAACGGAGTTCAAAGGATTAAAAACCAGACAACTTGCAGGGTGTGTAAAACTCGCAAGTTCATGGCCAGATCCAGATCCAGACTAGCTCCAGTTAAAGTTGTTCAATATATGCAAATTGCAATTTACTGTTCATGCCCACAGGATGATGACACTGCAAAGCTAATTTTACCAGCCTTGCAGCAACAGGACTGATGATACCACTTGCAGTCTGTTGTGCCTGTATTTATTTCCTCAGGAGCACATATACTGGGAGAAGGGATCCTGTTTGGATCTCTGCTAAAGCACAGGCCCAGTCTGGGCTTTGTGCTCACTCAAGGCCTTCATCACTGCTGGGAGCAGCTCAACCCTGCAGCTGGCCTCAAGGTACAGATGTTACCGCACCCAACTGGAGAGTATTTCCTTAAGTACAGTGAGGTTCCAGCAGCAGCAGGAGGAGTTCAGCAGAACAGCAGTCAGGGTGTGTCCCTGCCACCTTCCTGAACGAGGTTTACATTCTCTGAATTACTGGTACGAGTGCAGCACCTACAGAAATGGTTTGTGTTTCAGCTGAGCCAGTCTTCCCCAATGCAGAACAGCACTGGAAAACAGAAACTGAACTGCAAGTGCACTTTATGACACTGATAAAAGCCCTTGTCTCAAAAAACCAACCCGAGTATTTGTTATTAAAGAGGGCTGAAGCAGCTGCATATTGAATGGTTTATTTTAGGACTTTCCCAGGCCTGGACAGTGACCTGGTCTCCCTGCCATTTAAAATCTGCTTTTGCTTGCTTATTTTTGTTTTCAAAGGTGGATTTCTCTTCTTTCAATAGCTTTTTGGAAGTGTATATAGCAGCAGTATGGTACAAAGATGGGCATTCCTTTTCACAGTACACACAGGTTAGTATTGCCACTGAACAAATGCCTTTACAAACAGCTTTTGGTCCCTATTACTGATCATCCCTGGAGTGTTCATAAACCTTTGCAAATCCAATATCCAGAATTTAAATAAGAAACCTGGAAAGTGTTAAATATCATTCTGGAATTGGAATTACAGTAGATCTCACATTCTCCCCCAATGCTGGCACTTCACTGGGCAGGTACATGCTGCTCTATATACAGGAAAAAACCCTCAAAAGCAAACATGTTTTGTATTAAATATACATAAATAGCAGGAGTGCGGACTGGAGAGCCATGCTTGCGGTAATACTGACTCTGTGCCGGCAGAGGCCATATCCTTCACTGAATACAGGGACACACGTGTCCTCAAGAGCCCGTCCATCGTGTAGCTGGGGTTTAGCAGGACCCATCCCACACCCAGTGCCTGTTGTGGGCAGGGGAATGGCAGCCAGCACACAGGAAGCAGGGTTTCACAGCTTCATTTTGTCTTTGTTTTTCTGGAGTTTAGTGTGCACCACTTTGAGAGTAGTGAGGAAGTTCCCGAGGAAAAGCAGCAGAAACGTGAAAGCCAACACAAAAACCTGTGAAAGGAGAAGGAGGGAAAATATGGTAAGAGCTGAGGGCACTGCTTTGGGGCGTCAAGCAACATTATACTACTTTTTAATATT
This sequence comes from Upupa epops, assembly GCA_013397515.1. Lineage (NCBI taxonomy): Eukaryota > Metazoa > Chordata > Aves > Bucerotiformes > Upupidae > Upupa > Upupa epops. Next base: position 297,016 of record VZRI01002950.1, read on the forward strand.
GCAAAATATATTTAATTCAACGTTGGTGGATTCTACTAGACAGTAAAACAAAATCTTTCCATCTAATCTAACAGATTAACATTATGCTACAGCACATCCATCCAATGGCAGTGGTAGAGGCATTGGGCAACGACACCTGCCTTTGGGAAGGTTTGTCCCTCCTGAACAAAGTAAGCGCAAAGTCACAACAAGATCTGAGCAAAAGAAACACCATCTCCCGTGGGTCACTACTTTACAGTAGTAAACACCCTACAGTAACTCCTTCAAGATCTCTTGTACAGATTCTGTGCCTGAGATATTTAGATGGGATCAGACACACAAATGTCAATAAGGATGGAGTTAAACACCCCCTCTCCCCCTGCTCTGTGCTTCACCTGAGCAGAACCAACACCCACCTGCCATTCTTTGCACTCCTTATGCCTCGACAATCCAAAAAGTGTGATTGCATTATATAGCTGCCAGAACTACAAAGGAAAAACAACAGTAGTCTCATTACTAGCAAAAACAATCCCAAACCCTTGGAAATATTCGTCACGGGCTCATGTGATCCAAATCAAAACTTTTATGAGGTGGCAAACCCTCCCAGGGCCTGCAGTGCAAAGGGAAGAATGGGATTGCCCAACTTACATGCCCAAAGAATAAGAAGGGAAGGAGAAATGTCAGTCCCCGCCACATCCAGGACTGAAATCCTTCTGGAAAAGGTTAAAAGAGGTAGAGAGTGAGCTTATAAGAGCCAGGACCAGAGCTGCAGCCCTACACACCCAGACCATCCCCTCCCTCAAGGACTATTCCTACCCATAATAACCAATTTAAAATATAGAATCATAGAATACTTTGGGTAGGAAAGGACCTTTCAAGGTCATCTAGTCCAACCTCCTGGCAGCAAGCAGGGACATCTCCAACCAGAGCAGGTTGCTCAGAGCCCAGTCCAACCTGACCTGGGCTGTTTTCAGGGGTGGGGCTTCTCCCACCTCCCTGGACAACCCAGGCCAAGGTCTTCTCACCCTCAGTGTAAAAAAATTCTTCCTTCCATCTAGTTTGAATCTCCCTTTAGAAGGTGTGGTAACGGGAGGAGGATGAAGATGGGGATGAATGGGACCTCCACCTCATCTGTCTCCAAAGCAGGGGGATGGTAACTTCACAAAGCTCACGCTCAGAAGCCCACGCAGCCCTTTCCCCATTGCTGCATCTAAAAACTCTGCAAAGCATGTGCTGCAGAAAACCTCACCTACTGTGAGGTCCAAGTGGTTTCTCTCCCCCAAAGCACGGAGTCTGTAAAGGCAGCCCCTCTGATAATAATACTGCAGGAACTGAACACAACCTGGAAACAGAGAGATGAAAACACTATTGTGTTTGGCTACTCAGACAGACGATAAACACATCCAACTATTTTAACAACGTTTAATGCCGTAACTTGTAATTGCTTGCATTAGTACTTTGCTTATTTCTATTCCTGCAGTTCAATACTTCAGTATTTACCAAGAAGAAGCTTTTTCTTCTAAGGACATAAGGACACAGAGCTACTTTATCCCATGAACTAGTAAGGTAAGACATACTCACTCTGAAATATTGAAAACGATAAAAACTGGCTGCGGAACATTTGGTACATGAGTCCATCTGGCCTGGAAGCAACATACAAGTATCATACACATTATCCAAATATTTGACAATATTTGTTTGATAAAAAGCAAACGATGCAGTGTCCTTCCCCAGATCCCATTAGCAAACTAAACCCAGCCCACTGCACCCCACCGGGAACCCTGAGATGTTCCAGCATGTAGGAAATGCTCCTACTGATTAGGTTTCCCCTAACAAAAAACCTCCGTGGTGGTCATGCGCTCTACCCTAAGGGTAATTCATGACAGACACAGGACAGGGAATATCCAGACAATACATCATCCCCTTACAGATTCAGAGGTAGAAACATTTCTTGTTTAAAAACCTTTTCAAACAAACTCATCAGGTTATGCAAAGGTGTGACAGGCCACACAGCCTGTACACCAGGCACACTGCTGCCTTATTTGAGCAACACCATCACCCAGGGGGAGGTAGCTTAGGGTTTTGGCTCATACTCAGGTTTGTAGTCTGGGTCCAGTAAAGGCACCAAACAGATTCACTTTGCAGTACTGTCCCTCTAAAGCAGAAATCAGGAGTCTTGCAGAGTTTTTGCACAACCACAGCTAAGGGTTTGGGTTTCTTTCTTTCTTTCCTATTTTTAAATCAGTAATGTAAGTACAAACTTGTAGAGCTGTTTTATCACTGAGAACACCTCTAAGAGCAGACAAATACTAAATCTGATGCTTCTCCATGGGCCTGTGTGGCCACAGCATCATAAACACGCTGGATTTAAATGCTCATACACTGAACCAAGCTTGAAGCACCTCAAGCCCACAAGAGAGGACTCACCATGTTAACATTACTCCAGATAGGAACGTGGAGACGTAGTGATGAGACACCCACCAGCCTTTGATCCTGAACAGAAAAAGACATGGCAGTTAGATGAGAAACATGGATGTCACTGGCTTTAAAGCCAAAATAAACCTGATCCTGACTTGTGGAAGGAGGAGGAGGGACAGTGAACAAATCAGACAGCCTGACTGGAGCAAAAAAGGATGCTGTGGAACATCATCCTGGAAATACAGTTTCATCATTTGGGGCACAAATCCACAACTGTTGGGGGAAGCTCAGCATTGAGGCTTGTGTGCTCCCACAAGCTCTCCAACACAGTGGGAGGCAGCAGTCCCTGCAGCACAAGGTACTAGGGTGACTAACGACGCACAGGTTTCAGCCCACACACCCTTTTGTGTTTCTGTGCCATGAAAACCAGTGACTCAGTGATGTTACCAAGGCCTTACCGTCAGGTGGCTGTTCCTTTAAGACACAAACACAGCAGAAAGCTCAGAAAATTACAGGAATGTGAGCAAAAGCTGTAGTGAGGAGGAATCAAGTGAAGAGCTGCCCCAAGGGATAATGCTGCTTTGGGAACTAAGCCATCATGGTGAGTTCATTTGGGGCATTTCCAGCCTAAGGTGTGCGTGACCTCTAACACAAGGCAGCACTGGAGTGGCTGAGACCATGCTGGGAACATCCTCAGTGGATGCAGCCAGCCCAGGTTCAGAGGTTCCTCTGCTAGACTCAGACAAGCAACTTTACATCCCCATGCTTTGAATTTTTCCTCTCTGGCCCCACAGTGATCTCCCCTTCTCTGGAAAGGGTCCCAAACCAAGACCTCATGCCTGCAACAGCCTTGAGGACAGCAGTGCTTGCAGAAGAGCTGCTGCCCACTTGCTTCATCCCCACTGCCCAGCTCAGTGATGGGAACTGTGTCCTCCAACAGCTCCCACAAATGGACCCATTTTTATAACTTTGACCCCAGGGAAAAGCAGGAGGGCCCCGATTCTTCCCACCACACTTGGAACTGTGGTGCCTGCCTCCACATACAAACTCTCTCTTGCACTGGAAGAGGCTATCACAAGCATCCAGCCAACAGTGCCAAGACAAGATTCCCAAAAATGCTCCCTCCTTTTCAAGATCTGGTGCTGGTCCACCCTAGTAGAAGCACCACCATTACAAGTTGTCTGTGCAGCATTTGGAGCAACATTATGTGTGGAAAGCTGGGCTCATGTGGTGCTGGCTTCTCAAGAGGTGGCAAACGAGACAAACTAGAAGCCAAATTAATTAATGCAACAACAGGGAGCTACAAACACTGCAGCTGCAGCCGCCACTCACCCAGCAGCAAACCCACACATGGGAAGAGATACGGAGATTCTGTGGTTTCCCTGCACCAGCTTCTCTGGATGATCAAAACCAGGAACATGCAGCCATCAGGTTACTGATAAAATCTAATACTAGACTCCACATTGTATTGCAAACTTAACCAACTTCAGCAGGACCTCACCTATCCCTAAGGGTGTCATAAAGAAATGAGGGCTTGGAGTAAGAGTCACCTTTCAGTTAAATTCTCACAGGACTTTACTTGTGTTCCCAGTTCTTCACAGAATTATCCCCTAACTGCCAACTTTCCCTCAATATGACTCATATAATCACAGAATGGTTTGGGTTGGAAAGAACCTGAAATCTTCTAGTTCCAACCTCTCTGCCACAGGCAGCAACACTTCCCACTAGATAAAAGCTGCCCAGTCTCATCACACACCTCATGAGATGCAGCAATGACCCCCAGGGCAGTCACACCACCCACAGGGCAAGAAGCCAGGAAGGCTGGCCCTTTCACCAAAGCCACACAAATTTACACATCACCTCTACAACTAACCCACAGCTACCAAAACCATCCACTTTGGACCAGGAACTTAGGGACTTTCAGGAACTGCAGGCTGTCCTCCCTCCCCAAACCTGAAGTGGCCATAACTGCCCTTGGAAACAACCGTGGAGGTAGGACAGAGACAAAAGACCCCGTGCAGAGAAGCATCAGCATCTCAGATTTCCTGGGCTTCAGCACCAAGCTGCATCTCCTGTTGTTGCTTTATTTTTCTTCTAAGGACATTTCATGCTTTAAATAGTTTTGCAGGTGGCACAGTACCTTGATCCGTTGCTAATGAGAATGCTTTCCCGTATCGTCAGCGTGCAGTAATACCACACTAACAGAAAGTTAAACACTTCATCTGTCACCCTGTTCAACAGAAAAAAAAACAGGACAAACCCAACCCAACCTGTTAATTAGAAAGACGTTTCAAAAATTCCCTCTTTTTCCTCCCTGCCCTTTGGTGAATAAAAACCTGCCCAATGGACACAAAGCCCCAGCCCTGAACATCTCTAACTCCCACACAACTGCACACATCGATCGGCAGCAATGCCAGGCTCAGAGTTCTGTTGGCTGGGAAGTGCTGTGTGATCTAACACTGCACATCTTGAGCCGATAAGCAGGTATGCAGAGATGACATTAATTCCTTCTGAAGGAGAGAAAGCACCGTGGAAGAGTAGATGATCCAATTTAGAGGCATTTCGAGGCTAATTCAATGAGAAGATTCCCTGAGATCTATATAAATCCAATCATCTAAGAGAACAGAAGAGCATTACCCTCTGGGCACAAAAAAACCCCACCCTAGCATAACTTTATTTTGTGCCCTGTAAACCCCTGCAGCCAAGGGTGTTTGGAGCAGCCTCTATTCATAGCAGCATCATTCACCAGTACCATCCTGCGTTCAACCAGACTGCCAGCGATCTCAGAAGTAGCCAGCTCCAAAACCCTCCTGTTTTGTCAGTAAAAATGAACCATGGAAGCTTGTTGCTGTTCAGCTACTTTATCACTACCTAGAGAGAACATTTTGGATCTGATAACTTCATGCTCTTCTTGCATCTGCAACCCCAGAGCTGCAGCACAGTGATGGAATCTTCCATGATCTAAACCAACTGCTCATTCCCAAGCACAACATGATGCCAGAAAAACAACAGATCAGAAATTGCAATGTTGGGCTTCACTTAGTGACCAGAACTCCAGACTTAACCAAGGAAAAAGCTAAAATACAGCTTCTGATGGCAAAGTGCAAGAGGGCCCAGCTACTCAAAGCCCCAACACTGCCAGAGCCCGTTTCACTGTCCTTAACAGATCATAGACTCATTAGGGATCGGAAGGGACATGAAAAGATCATCCAGTCCAACCCCCCTGCCACAGCAGGATCACCTAGACCAAGTCGCACAGGAACATATCCAGGCGGGTCTTTATTGTCTCCAGAGAAGGAGACTCCACAACCCTTAATGTTTGTACTAAAAATCCCTGACTAATCAAGTAGAAATGCTGCTTTACCTGTAGTGGAGAAGGAACCTGCAGGTGACGGCCCCGAGTAACAAGATTATGGTCAGATAAAGTTTGAACTTCTCATACTCGTCCTTGTAGGCAAATCTGGAAGGGAACAGCTGCTGTTTACAGACACAAAGGGGTGGTTTAGCAGAACATGGCTTGATGTTTTCTTCACACCAGCTACAAACCCACATGCTAAGCCCAGGGACATGAGGTTTTGCTCCAAACACTTAGAAAATCAGCGGACAGCAGTAAAAGACAGTGTTGAGCCTGGAGGGTTCCATCTGGGCTGCACATCCATTACACTGTGAGACAACAGCTTCAGTCTGTAAGAGCTGGTTTTCTGGGTTGGCATGATAAGATTTAAAATAATCTCCATTTTCTCAAGCACTGCATGCCTGGAGTCACGGCACCATTTTTCACTGCAAAACCCTCTTACAATTAAGGCACCAGGCTGGGTTTAATAGACAGAACCCATCAGAGCTCAGGAAGCCTTAACTTCGCCTTAAATCACAGCCAGACTTGCTCACCCCGGACAGATCATCTTTTGTGAGATCTAAGAGAAAACCATTCTCATCTCTTCTGTGTTCACGGCTGGCAACAGACAGACTCAAACTCATGCATGTGGGAACACTCACTCACTTTGCTTGGTTACTGAGGAGAGTTACATTCACGTTTCCCAGCACCAGATTCAAGTACAGGCTGGAAGACACAAAACAAGAGGAGACGCATATAAGTCCTTTTATTTCAACATCTCAGGAAGAACCAGACTACAACTGAAGAGAACGGCGCTATCTGCCGAAGCCGTGGCTGCTCTAGGATTTTAATTAAGGCAAACTGGCAAGAGAGAACTACAGAAGGTGATTTAAACATGGAAAGACTGGTCAGCAATTCCAAAAAGTTAGAGAAAAGGGTTATTTTCCTGATTTCGTTTCTGCACTACAGTCTACAGATGAAATAATGTAGCAGGCTGTGTCCAGACACAAAACTTACAGGGTGAAATAGGAAGAAAAGTATGGTATAAAATTCTGAAGGGCTGCAGCATCGCACAGTCTTTAACTGAAAGAAATCTGTCCTAAACGCCACTCCAAGCCAAATATAAGTTTGAAGTAATTTCAAACCTGTATTAAAAAAAATGAAATTATTATGCTGCCCTAACGTTTACAAAAATTATCACAGGAAAACATCAGTGTGAAACAGCAAGTTGTACAGCTGGTTAATTACAGAACCACTAGGGTTAGAAGGCCTTTGAGGTCATCCAGCCCAGCCCACGACCTAACACCACCACATCAGCTAGACCAGGGCACTAAGGGCCACAGCCAGGCTGACCTTAAACACCTCCAGGGATGAGGACTCCCCCACTGCCCTGGACAGTCCATTCCAGGCTCTGAGCACCGTTTCTGTGAGGAAAGGCTTCCTAACACCCAAACTAACCCTCCCCTGGCAGCTTCAGGCCCTGCCCTCTCCTCCTGCCACTAGTGGCCTGGGAGAAGAGCCCAACCCAAACCTGACAACAATTTCCCTTCATATAGTTGTAGAGAGGAACAAGTTTCCCCCTGAATCTCCTCTTCTGCAGGCTAAAACCCAGCTCCCTCAGCCTTTGCCCATCGGACTTTCCCTCCAGTCACTTCCCCAGCCTTATTACTCTTTTGGACCTACTCCAGTACCTCAATCTGTTTCTTGAAGTGAGTGGCCCAGTACAGGGAGAGAATGACATTCTTAGTCCTGCTGGCCACACTTGCTGATCCAAGCCAGGATGCCTTTGGCCTTTTTTGCCTCCTGGGCACCCTGCTTGTTCATATTTAGCTGGTTGTTTGTTGACCAGCACTTCCAAGTCCCTCTCTGCCTTGCTAAGGCAAGGTTACTTGTCTTTCAACAAGAAAGCCTGCACTGCCCACATGCTGTAGGTTTATAGACACTTTCAGCTAATAAATTCTGCGTACAGCTGACCCAGCAGCTTAGCAGGAGATTTATGACTAAGCCAGTGTTACATGTATTTCTTTCACACACACACATTAACCTTTGGGAACAACACTGCTCTGAACACTTGAAAAACACCCCTCAGCTCTCCGGGAGCGCATTGGGCTCCCTAGTGAAGGACATACCCGTTCTTCTTAGGCAAATAGGCTTCCATGTCGAAGAAGGCATTTTGCCTCTCCTTGATCTGGGCACTGATCTCCTGAATGAGAGCAAACTCTTCAGGACTGGCTCCGGGCTTGCACCTGCCAAAACACAGAAACTAAATAATCCTGTTGAGGTTTTTACCTCCTTTGTGACTTAAAGAAGAAACAATGTCATAAAATCCACATCATTCAAAAGCTAAATGTGTGAGTCAATGCTGTTTGCTCCTGTATCACAGCAGCACCGTTTGGCTAACCATGATTTTATTTCCCTGCCTGGTTTATCCTGCTGTGGGTTATTTCAAGCAGCTGGTTTATAAATGACCTTCTCATTTCATCTCGGCTCAGTGACAGTATCCTGCACCTCTTCCCTAGCAGAGCACTTGGGGAATATTGTGGGATTTTCTGCAGCAACTCCTTCCACTTTGAGAACTTAAGTGTGTGGTTTCGGGCACTGTCTTTGAGGAGGCTGCAGCTCTCGAGGTGTGAGAGCTTTCACCACGTAGGAGAACACACAGCTGACGATTTACTCACAAACTGTGGTTTTACCAATTAATGTAAAAAACACAGAGAAGAGCACAGCAGCACTGGCAACCCGAGGTGTCACAGGCAGTGCTTTCAGGCCTGCACACTCGGAATGTGTGGCTCCTAGGGAGCAGCCCCCTCCTGTAAACCCACTCAGAGGTAAATGACATCTTCAAAGATCTCCTTTATTTACAGTATTCCATCTCTCCAGGGGTTACAAACACTTTACCCTGGCCATGACATATGGAGGTGACTCATGAATAATAAGGAGCAGCAGCACCACCCAGACTGACTATTAAAATGCTAAAAATCCAAGTATTTCAACCCTTTGAAAAGGAGAAACATTCTCTTCCTGCCTCCTCCACCCTCTGAACCTCCCATTACCTTTGCAGGCTGTGCTTCAGATCTCTTAATGTCTTCTTCTGCCGGTGTATGGAGCTGCTGCAAGCTGTCTGTAAGCTGGTGACTTCTTCCAGTTTCTGCCTGTAAACTTTGTGTGTTTCCTGCAGGAGAATGAGATGATCAGCAGGAAGAGCCTCTATAGGTTACACATTGTGTTTTGTCCTCACTTGTGACAGAACCAAGCAAAATCCTGTTTTTTTTTGAAATCACCCCTGCAAACAATCAAGGAGGGGGTGAAGCCACCTCAGTGGGGATCTAGTGTGTCTTAAATGAACATTAATGAAGTTACTGCAAAACAAAGAGCATCCTCTGCTGTTCCTCATTCCAATCCCACTGATAACAAAGCCCTAATCTTTCCTTTGATGCCAATCTGTCCCCATCTGGGATTTCCCAGATTCAATCTGGCTGTGAACAAAAGAAGAAACACAAGGACCCATTGGAAAGAAAACAGTCCCAAACCCATGCCTGGGGGGTTAGCTGCCTCCTGGCCACATCAACCCATATACATTCAAGCTAAACCCATCACCTTCCTGCATGTAAGATTCTTCTTGAGAGAAACGCCTTTGCCACGGCTCCCAGATCCTCAGAAGCCACAATTAGTGCCTGGCCACGACACTCTAACCAACCACAAGCCCACTGAGAGGTGCCTCTGCTCAGGAATGAACAGCCTGTGCTTTCCCCCCACTTAATGATTTCACCTCCCTCCCAGATGCAGGGGCACATGAGAGGAGCTAAACAGATGCCAAGTGATACCCTCTGGGCAAATGTTAAGATCTAATAACTGAGAGTTTGCAGAGTTGGTGCCAGAGAGGGAAGACTTTGGTTGAACAGCTGCTTTATCTCCCAGCACATCAACGGCCACAGAAAATTCCCACAGTGGGAATATGCTGTAAAACCACATATTTGCTCTCCTCTTCCTCACTCGGACCTGGCCAGTAGCTGTTTATTATTTACAGGAGCAGGGCAAAACAAGCTCCAGTATCCAATAACCTTCATACCCAAAGGAACCACATTCGGGTACCGCAGCTCCCATTGATTCAGGAGTGGTTTGACTTTGCTCAACACAGGCAGGACATCGGGGCTCCCTGGACTGCACAGTAACTCCTTCAGCTTCTCTAGATGACACACAACAGCATCTTTGAAAAGGCTGGGTCAGAGTGTAAGAAACTCTTCACCAAAAAAGTGTCCAAGTATTTATTTGGAACACAAGCAGTTGAGTTGAGAGCCAGTAAATTCTACTGCTGGCCAAACCCATCAGGATAATGACTTCAAAATGTCTCTTGTGTTTAGAAGACCGTAATGTTTGCTAGCAGTGAAGTTATTTACTCATCAAGAGAGGAAACTGCTTACAAAGGGAACCCACGGGCAGCACAGAGAGCTCAGCATTGCCTGTACATTAATGCACACAACCCACAGTTCAAAGACCCTGCACTGCAACTGCTCGATGTTTTCTGCAGGTACCTCGAGGTCTACTTTCCATCACACTTGCAACAGCCCAGCTCAGCATTTGTTCACTTGCAGAACTCAAACCACATTCACAGGAAGCCCCTGCAGGGCGGTTTTCCTAACCAAAATGTGGTTTAGTTGTTCCTACACAGGGTTTACATTGCTGTTGCAGAGCAACTTGGATTTCCCATGTCCCTGCCCCAAAACCATCATCACCCCACAGCCCTGAGCTCTGTCTCAGGCTGCTGCACTGACAACCCAAACAACCAAAATCTGCAGATGGGGCTGGTTAGAAGTGCTTTGCAAACCTGGATGTCCCCCAACCCCATCTCAAGGGGAGTTGAGCATCCCGAGGAGATGCTCAGTGCTGCTGAAAGCAGTGTCAGCCTCTTCAAAATTTCTAAAGTCAGAGCTCCCCAAATGCTTCACACCAGAAGGCTGGAGGCAGGAGCTATGATCAGAGTCCAAGGTCCTCCTCTTCAGGAGGAAAAGACAGCCCTTGACCCAGAACCTATAACACGATTAATAAAATACAAGACAGAGCAGGAATGCAATGGAACAGAGACCCTTTCACGACAATCACCCCCTGGGGCTGGCTCTGCTCTTGACTCACAAAAAAATGTGCCCATCATCAATTTTTTTCTCTTCCAGCATTGCACAAGAGACCTTTTTAGTGGACACGATCAAAATACCATAGAAAATGCCAACAGGGAGCTCCTTCCAAATGTGAGCAGCTCCCACACAGTCCTAGACCAGCATTTCCAGCTGAGGATGGATGAGTCAAGCCAGCAAAGAAGGGCGTTGAAGTGGGGTGATGCAGAGGTGGAGTGGATCAGGCTGCTGCTGCACAAACCAGCTTCCTTGTGAGGAAGATATGCCGTATGTCCAGAAGGCCACGTGCAAGGGTAAGGATGGGTGGACACCCACATCAACACCCTTCTTACTGAAGAGTTGGGTTTTCTACCCCAAGACATCACAGTTTGACTTGAATGCAGTTTGGGAGCACAAAGCCTTCCTCCAAAGCATGTTTAGGTGCCACTAACACCTCACTGAGTTGGAGCACAGTCACGGCCTCAGGACAGCAGTGTGTTCTTCAGCAACACTACTTTGAGATACAAACTCTGCCTGTGACCCCTGAAGCTCTTTAGAGTAGATGCTACTCCAACTTTTCACCTCTACGGTAGTAACCACTGGGCAACACTTGTGCCAGCAGCAGCCTCCACTCCATTGAGAAGCATCTCTAAGGTACTTTACTGATGGAGAAACTGAGGCATAAATGACTGACTTTCTTCTCTGGGTTAGGTCTAGAACTTGGGCAGTACACACAGCACGAACACTCTGCTCTCACAGCAAAGAAGTGATCAGCAAACCCAGTCAGCTGGTGCTCCACTCCTCAAAACCTAAGCACCACTTTTACTTCTGTTAATGTGAGTAAACACAAACTGACTTTTAATACAAGGAGCTAAATCTGGAAACGACACTTATCCACTTTTCCTTTTGTTCTGTACAACAGGCCCAAGGCAGTAACAGCTGCACGGAGCTACAACAGCCAGCTGTGGGTTAAAAGCGGCTCAACAACGTAACACACGTGGAGAAGTGCAGTATTGACGTACAGGGAGGATACTTAGAGGTAAAAGCATTTTGTACAAACCTCCTAGGTCTCTACAAACCTCCTATGTCTCTACCCCTTCTTAGCTTTTGAGAGATGGAAAGTCGGTGTGTGAACCCTTTGTAACCCACTGCAGGAAATTAAATAGCAGGCAGGTGATGCTCACAGCCCCAGCACTGCCCCGACTTTCTACAGACTGGCTGAGGGAGCTGGAGTTCTTCAGCCTGGAGAAGGCTCCAGGGGAACGTGATAGCATCTTCCAGAACCTGAAGGAGGCTACAGAAAAGCTGGAGAGACACTTTATGAGATTTTAATGATAGGACAAGGGGGTAGGTTCAAACTAAAAGAGGGGAGATTGACATGAGATCAGAGGCAGAAATTCCTCCCTGTGAGGGTGCTGAGGCCCTGGAACACGTTGCTCAGGGAGATTGTGGCTGCTCCATCCCTGGAAGTGTTCAAGGCCAGGTTGGATGGGGCTCTGGGCAAGCTGGGTGATCCCGAGCTCCATTCCAAGCCAAACAATTCAGTGAATCCACCTGCATGGCTCTTGGCACCTCGTTAGAGCTGCACAAAACCACTAGGAACCTCCTCCCTACCCTTGTCCCAGCACTGGAAGCCGTGTCCATGCAACCCCTTGGGTGTCTCTTCCGAGATACTCAAGGCCTGGCCATACTTCGGTTAGGGCTGTCCCACGCACAGCAGCACTTGCCCACGGTACCGGGGTGTTTCTGGGGTGCCGGGCAGAGCTTCGTGCGTGGCCCCATTCCACAGCACCGTGCACAGCTCCACGGCCCCTCCCAAGCACAGCAGGGGGAATCAAGTCTGTCTGCGCTCAGCAGCGTAGACCCCGGAGAAAGGCAGCGCGGGACTGGACTCAACCCCGCGGTGCGGTGCGGTACGGTACGNGTACAAGGGGGCCTCAGTGTCAGAGAGACTGAATGATGAGTCGGCTCCCCAGCGGGTTCGTTGCTGTTAATGACAGCAGCCCGTTAAGCGGGGCCTGGCGGCTCCCCTGTGGCCCTGCCCCAGGGAGCCAGCCCATGGTGAGAGGAGGGTCCAGGGCAGCAGTCACCCAGGAGAAGAGGCCAACACCCACCCCTCCACAACCTCCCTTCAGAGAGTTGTAGA
>VZRI01002950.1:310037-336726 GCA_013397515.1 Upupa epops
GGTCCCGCCCCGTCCCGCCCCCGCATCACACCCGCCCCGGTCCCGCCTCACCTGCAGCTGTCGGAACTCCTCATCCAGCTCCTGCCACTCGCCCCGGCACCGCTCCAGCTGCACCCTCATTGCGGCGGGGGAAGTGGTGTTTGCGTGGGGGAGCGCTGCGCGGTGCAAACCACAAACGACAGAGGCGACGGCCCGGACCCGCAGCCGGGCCCGAAGGCCACGTGCGTCCCTGACGTCATCGCGCGGGGAGGGGCGCGGCGCCGCCGTGGCGCGCGACACGCCCCTCCATCCCGCCCAGCCCCTCCCTCCCCGCCCCTCCTCCGCCTTCCCCTGCCTCCGCCNGGCCAACACCCACCCCTCCACAACCTCCCTTCAGAGAGTTGTAGAGGGCAGTGAGGTTGTGCAGTAAATACTTGTTAGCTTTGGGTAACTTAACACTATAACTCTACCTTTGAGCCGTCTTGCTGCAGGTGATTAAAGACAATCAGACATAAATCTGCAGTAATAGAAACTGATGAGGAGGGCACATCTCTGTCAGCTTCAAGAACTTCAACTTCTTGCTCTTCACAGAATCACTGAATTATTGAGTCGGGAAAAGACCTCTAAAATCAGCCAGCCCAGCCCATGATCTAACATCACCACAATCAGCCAGACCAGGGCACTAAGTGCCACAGCCAGGCTGACCTTAAACACCTCCAGGTATGGGGACCCCACCACTGCCCTGGACAGTCCATTCTAGGCTCTGAGCACCGTTTCTGTGAGGAAGGGCTTCCTAACATCCAACCTAACCCTCCCTTGGCAGCTTCAGGCCCTGCCCTCTCATCCTGTCACTGATTGTCTGGGGGAAGAGCCTGACCCTCATCTGACTACAACCTCCATTCATGGAGTTGTAGAGAGGGAGAAGGTCCTACCTGAGTCTCATCTTCTCCAGGTTAAACACCCACAGCTCCCTCAGTGTCTCCTCATCAGATTTTCCCTCCAGTCCCTTCCCCAGCCTCCTCTGGACCCACTCCAGCCCCCTAATCTCCTTGAAGTGAGGGGGCCAGCACTACCCCCAGTACTTGAGAGGTGGCATGACAAGTGCCCACTCCAGGGGGAGAATTCTGTCCCTAGTACTGTTGGCCACACTATTGCTGATACAAGCCAGGATGCCATTGACCTTTCATGCCTCCTGGGCACACTCATGGCTGTGCAAATGCTGCAACACTTCAGATAACCTAGAGGTCTTATTTTGGGTTGTTCTGATGAAAAACCAACATGTTTTTTTATCTCAAGCAAGCTGCTCCAAGCAAAAAAGGCTTTTAAAAGAAAGGCTTTCTTACAAAGCTGCCTCTTAAGCCAAATTCAGTGACGTTTACATCTCAAACCTTTCACTTCAATCCCTCATAAATCTTGCTAATAATAATTCTTAAAAACGGAGCGGTGGGAAAGCCTCTTCAGCACTGCACCCACTCCATGCTCATCCAGCTAAACCTGCCACGCTCTTGGTTGGAGTCCAGGACACTCCCACCTCTTCCTCTGGCTTTTCATTTGAAGGTAGCATCCGTAGAACACACATCTGAGCATCCTACTTCCCCAGTATGCTGTTGTCACATTCTTCACCTTTTAAAGGATTCCAACATATGTTTCTCAAAATGTTCTTTTAATCTATTTATTCTACAAACTTCCAAGAATATAACTTCAATTATTGATTCTGTCAGTTCTCACTTGGGTTGGGCATTTCACTCGGGTAATTCCCCAAGCTTTGTGAGAGCAAACTCAGCTGAGAGCAGCTGTCTCCTTTCACTGCAAAAATGATTGTGTTTGGATGTAGAGTACCAAGGTACTCCGGGTCTGTTTCATTTCAAACCAAATCTCACTATTGAAAATGACCTGGATGAGGGGATCGAAGTAGCCAGTGAACACTGCAAACCAACAGTGTGTGAGGGAATTGAATCTTCCCTTAGTAAATTCACAGATGACACCAAACTGGGGGAGAGTGTCAATCTGCTGGAAGCTAGGAAGCTGCTGCAGAGAAATCCGGACAGGCTGGGTCAATGAGCAGAGGCCAATGCAATGCGGTTTAGCAGGAGGCCTACACTTTGGCAACAATAACCNGGCTTGGATCAGCACTCGTGTGGCCAGCAGGACTAGGGACATCATTCTCCCCCTGTACTGGCCACTGGGGAGACTTCTCTTTGAAGAAGAGGGCAGTTCTGGGCCACTCACTTTAAGAAAGATATGGAGAGGCTAGAGCGGGTCCAGAGGAGCAACGAGGCTGGGGAAAGGACTGGAGAAGAAGCTTTTTCCTGGTGAGGGTCACAAAGCCCTGGAAGGGCCTGCCCAGGGGGTTGTCTCCTTTTCTGGAGACACTTAAAACCCACCTGGACTGTTCCTGTGTGACTGGATGTAGGTGATCCTGCTCTGGCAGGAGGATTGGACTGGATGATCTTTCAAGGTCCCTTCCAGTCCCTAACACTCTGTGATTCTGTGAGTGAATGAAAACAACTTTCTGATAAAGCTGCTACCTCCAGTTTTTTATCACTCAGCCTGCAGTGTTGATTGCAAAAAATACGGTGAAAGGATGAGAAAAAAACAAATGTGTTTGGCTCATGGGAATGAGAGGAGAAGTTGGGGTTTATGATGAAAAATGTGCAGTGAATCATCTTTTAGGGACTGTTGTTACAGACACCCACCAGGCCGCAATGGCAGTTCCTGATTGCTGTGGCTGTGGCAGAATCGTGAGGGATGAGGCAATTAGTGTCAGGTTTATTCAGATTTCTCTTGTAACGCTACTCTGACGGGCTCTTACAGGGGCTTTCTCCTTTTTCTTCTGACATTTGCAAGGCTGATTTGTTTGTTCCCCATCAGTACTGTGCTCAGTGCTTTCATTTCTAGCTGCCTGCTGCTGCACATATTAAAATCTCCCACAACCAGAGGTGAAACAGTCTTTCTTATCAGCAGTTTCTATTCCACAGGATAATCCTTAACGCGAAGGCATGTAGCTCCACAGAGCAGTGTGTGCTCCGCAGCTCCACGGAGGAGCCAAACTCCACCAGATGTCCCACCAGCATCCCTGTTCACCCGCAGCCACTCCTCCAGCTCTCCAGCAGCTCTGCACGCTCCCAGAATCCCTGCCGGCAGGAGTTTGGCCAAGTTGCTATGACGACCCCGATGTAACCGGCAGCACTCAGCACAGGTCGGTGTCTGTGGGCTGGTTCTCAGGCTGGGGGGTGGCAGGAAGGTGTGGAGCCAATTCGGTGGTGCTTTGCAGACTGAGCACCATGTGGGCTCTCCCCATCGCCGCTCCAGCACTGGGGAGGAGCAGCAAAAGGTGCCTTGAGCGTCCTGCCAAGAGACGCTGCCACCTCGGCGAGGAAGGACTGGGGACAGCTTGGCTGCTCTGCAGGGTGCTGGCAAAGTGAAAACAGCGTGGGACAGCGCTGTGGTAACGGAGTCAATGCCGGGGGAGGGCTCACCCGCGGCAAACCCAGGGCTGAGCAGAACTGATGTGGAGGTCCCACAGCGGGATGTGATGACCCACAGAGCCAGCAGCCCTTTCCCTGCAGCCGAGTGTAATTTTCACCTCGCTTTTCCCTAAGTTGAGATACAAGACTGAGACAGCAGTGTTATTGTAGCTAAATGTCAAGGCTCTGAAGTTCTGCAAAGAGTCAGCGAAAGCTCCATGAAAACTAAAGTAGCGTTTTACGAGAGTCCTGACGAAACTTCACGATGAGAGAATAGTGACTGGAGCCTCTGGGGCTTTGCAAGATCCTCACACCCAAGCGCAGCAGCATGGGAGCAGCAGCCTCTAGCCGTCAGCGCCGAGAGCTGCAGCCGCTGTTGGGAGCTGCAGCTGCTCAGTGGCTCTCCTGCCAGCCTCCCCGTGCTCCTGAAGGTGGCTAAAAGCATCCAGAATAGCAAATAGCAACTGCACGAACACTTCGGCAAACCTGACACTGCCGTTGTAAATTTGGAAGGGGATTCAGCAAATAAAAGTAGCTCCTGCTGGCCGATGGGTGCTCTGTGTGGGCTGTGCCTTGGTGGGCATGATGGGGTACAGTGAATCCTCCCTGGGGTTTATAAATCCTAATCTTTGAGCTAGAGAAGCAGCTGGATGCAGTAATGGAGCAGTGATGTCTCTGTCTGGAGAGGGTAACAAGACCTCTCCACGGCCGTGAGCTGATTGGAGATCACAGATGGTGTCAGTGTAGGTGTATGTAGCTGTAGCTTGGCTCTCCTGCTGCCAAAGCAAGGGGAGGATAGACATGAGATGGCAACATGAAGCTCTGTATCCTGCAAACCCAAGGCCCTGGGCAAATGTTGGTGAGAGCCCTCTCTCCAGGGGCTGCAGCACCCAAAGGTGAGGGAGGAACTTAGTGGCTGTTTGTTTGCATTGCAGAAAAACCGCCCTCTGCAGCAGGCTGCAACAGCATTGTACCAGGAGACCAATCCTGCCCTCAGCATCCTCAAACTGAAATGGCTCCAGGTGGGTGGCATGGCCAGGGGACTCCAGCTGCCAAATCCTCCTCTGTTCTCCCACACAACCCCATCCCCAAAACATGTGCTTCCAGGGCTGGAAAAATGGTGGTCTTTGCCCTTTTTTCTCACCTTGAGATCAGTGGAGAAGGTGCCTGTGTTCAGCAACTGAAGGGGGAGCATCCACTTTCCAGCCCTTCTTTTTCCACCTCAATCTGGCAGTAACATCCCTGAGTGTGAGCTCACAATCTGAGCCTGAGGAGCTCCTCCAACCCTGTCTGTGCTCCCCCAGACCTGCTCACATTTCCCCAGTCCTGCCTACACTCCTCTAGCCCCACAGTAAGGAGAAACATGGGACACACTATGCAGGGCTGATGCATTTGAGTAAGGCTCATAAACACAGAGATACTAGCATCCAAAAAGCTGTTGAATGACCCTTTCCCACAGCTCTGTAGAGAACTGAGTCTGGACACTGCCTTTTCTAGTTAGAATTCATAGCTTTTATTCCCTAGCAATGAGCTGAAGCTAGGGAATCATGTTTTTCCTCCCGTACTAAGCTTTGCAGCACCCACTGCATATCAAGGACCAGAGCTCTGCTCAGGCAAGAAAACAAACACGACTGAATCACTGGCTCTGGTGTAGTCCTGCAAATCAGGACAGAAGGGGGAGCCCAGGAGACAAAATCTGAGAGCATCCCACCCTGCTGGGCTGCAGCCGAGCTCTGGGTGTTGACGGCATTTAGAGAAACTTCCTTTTTTGTTTCTACAGCCACCTTAAGGCATTCCTTTATGGTTTGGAGGAGACCACTGTCAGTGAGAATCCGTGTCAGCGTTCCCACTGCGCTGAACAGCGAGCTGACAGCATCCAGAGATCGCTACAGTGCTCTTGTCCTCTCTGTGTTCACGGACCAAAACGTCATCTTCTCCCTTCTCTTCCCCCACCCCGATCCTTTCCCTCCAGACTTGTTTGGCTGATACCACTTCAGCCCAGGGCAAGTCTGCAGCCTCCTGCTAGATAGAAACTTTGTGGCTTGGAGTCTTTTTAACAAGACTTTTTCAGTGCCCTAGGGACAATGGCCAGCACTCTGACCTCTGTCTTGTGAACGTTTTGCAGTGTCCAGAAATGTTTCCTAGCCAACAAATCATTTTCTGGTTTGCTTAAGTGACTGCTCCCACCTTGTAGAGGGCTGGCAGGAGGAGGCTGTGGGAAGGAGCTCAGCAGGGTTTTGGCTGCATGGAGAAGGTGCTGTCTTTCCTTGTGATGCCCAAGACAGGAGCACAGAATGATGCTCACCTTAGACCCTGCTGAGACACTCCGTATCAGGCCAGGCAGTGCTGCCAGCCTGTTCCAGACAGTACTGTTCTGTTCCTTAGTATTTTTAGATACTTTCCATTTGTTTTGTCTCTATTTTACCCCTCTGAAACCAGGCATCAGTTGTCTATTAAACCAGCTCAAACCTAGAATGTTCTGCCCGTACCTGCCTTAGCAATTTGTCTCCAATTTACTGCTGATAATTGTTTCCCCACTCCAGGCATGAATAAAATCCCCATTGTGAAATACCACAGGGCTCCAGAGCCTCTCTGGCATGAATGGGACAGGAAAGCACTGAAACAGGGATTAAGACACACGGTCTATGCTGTGAATGGCGACCAGTACACCGGGCAATGGCTGAACAACTTAAAACACGGTAAGACAGACCATGAGATTCAACAAGGCCAGGTGCAAAGTGCTGCACCTGGGTCGAGGCAATCCCAGGCACAAATACAGGCTGTGTGGGGATCAGATTGAAAGCAGCCTTGAGGAGAAGGACTTGGGAGTGTTGGATGATGAAAAACTCAGCATGAGTTGGCAATGTTTGCTTACAGCCCAGAAAGCCAACTGCATCCTGGGCTGCACTGAGAGAAGCGTGGCCAGTAGGTTGAGGGGGGTGATCCTCCCCATCTAGTCTGCTCTCATGAGACCCAATCTGGAGTACTGCATCCAGTTCTGGAGCGCCCAGCACAGGAAGGATAATGAACTATCAGAATGTGTCCAGAGGGGGGCCACAAAGGTGGTTGGAGGGCTAGAGCACCTCTCCTGCTCTAACAGGCTGAGAAAATTGAGGCTGTTCAGCCTGGAGAAGAGAAGACTTTGGGGAGATCTTATAGCAGCCTTCTAGTACTTGAAGGGGGCTACAGCAAAGCTGAGTAGGGGCTGTTTTCAAGGGCTTGGAGTGGTAGGAGCAGGGGAATGGCTTCCAGCTGGAAGAGGGCAGGTTTAGACTGGAAGCCAGGAAGAAATTCTTCACCATGAGGGTGCTGAGACACTGGACCAGGTTGCCTAGGGAGGTTGTGGCTGCCTCCTCCTTGGAAGTGTTCAAGGCCAGATTGGCTGGGGCCTTGAGCACCCTGGTCTAGTGGGGGGTGTCCCTGCTCCTGGCAGGAGGGTTGGAAGTAGGTGATCTTTAAGGTCCCTTCCAACCTGAGCCATTCTATGAATGTATGGATGTGGAAAGAAAGGACCAGTTCAGATGCCCTTATAGAACTATGTTGAGGGAGAGAACTCTCAGCAGTTGCGTGAGCTCCTGGAACAACATCCATGCATGTGTAGCCGTCTCTTTGATATGTCATGCAGAAATGGCAGAAATATTATTGACAGGTACCTTGAAGAACTTTCTCCTGCATGCAAGAGCAGTTAGCTGAAATATCCAGATTATAGATACTTAAAAATCCCCCAGCAGCATAGCAAGCTGCAGCCAGCTCCACGCAGTGGGATGTGCTCTGGCTGCACAGGCCCCAGAGCTCTCTCAGCTCCTGATGTGGCTTCAGGAATGTTCCTTTGTCTCCAAGCTGTGGTGGGTGCTGCAGGAGACATAGCAGGGGAAGGAGACCCTGCCCCAGCGCTGAGTAGCCATAGCAGAACAAGCTTGTTTACAAACAGAGGTTTGGAAAGTTTTAAGTGTGTTCAGCAAAGGCCACACAGGAAGCCCCTGATCAAGATTAATGATGCCTCTGACTTGGGAAGCTAAACTGAATCCCAGACATAAACCTGGCTTGGTACAGCCTCGCCTGGGCTGGAGCCCTGTAAAGCCTTCTCCTGACAGCCACCACCATCTCCCTGTAATTCCTGTTGTTTGTTAAACAGGTAAAGGCACGCAGTTGTGGAAAAGCACTGGAGCTATTTATAGTGGTGACTGGAAGTGTGGAAAGCGGGATGGTTATGGGTCATTCCGCATTCCTGACCCTGTAACCAAGGATTACAAGGTGGTGTATGCAGGCTGGTGGAGAAACGACCAAAAGTGTGTAAGTGAGATGTCCTGCACCTGGGGGTGGGGAGGCAATGTGTCCCAACACACGGAATGAGTTGGGCACACATGTACCAACAGATCACTTGAAATAACTGATTTTTCAATACTGAGGTTGAATTGAAGGGTTTTAGGAAAATAAGTAGGTGGAAAAAGAAAATCACAGAATCATTGAGGCTGAAAAAGAGATCACCCAGCCCATGACCTAACATCTCCACAACAAGCTAGACCAGGGCACTAAGGGCCATGTCCAGTCTGTTCTTAAACACCTCCAGAATGGTGACTCCACCACTTCCCTGGGCAGTCCATTCCAGTGTCTGATCACCCTTTCTGTGAGGAAGTGCTTCCTAACATCCAATCTAGCCTTCCACTGGTTGTCCTATCACTAGTTGCCTGGGAGAAGAGCCTGACCCCCACCTGACTACAACCTCCCTTCAGGTAGCTGTAGAGAGGGAGAAGGTCCTCTCTGAGTCTCCTCTTCTCCAGGCTAAACACTCCTAGCCCCTTCAGCCTCTCTTCATCAACCTTTGCCCCTAGTCCCTTCCCCAGCCTTGTTGCTCCTTTGAATCCACTTCAGTATCTCAATCTGTTTCTTGAAGTGAGTGGCCCAGAACTACCCCCAGTACTTGAGGGAAGGCCTCCCCAGTGTCCGGTAGAGAGGGAAAATTCTGTCCCTAGTCCTGCTGGCCACACTATCGCTGATCCAAGCCAGGATGCCATTGGCCTTTTATACCAGTTGGGCACCCTGTGGGCACCTGCTCAGCTGGTGTCAACCAGCACTGCCAGGCAAAAAGCCTCCCCTTTACCTCCACACAGTTTGATCAAATTGATGCTCAGCAAAATCAATTCTTTCCAGAAGTGATTTGGTTCTAGTTCAGAGATAAATTAACATTTTATTCCTATGGGAAAATTCGTTAGTGATGTGGAAATATTTCTCACTGACATCAGTCCCTGGTGTAGGGGGTAGCTCTGGACTTAATAGCAAACATACAAGTGAGACAAACACCTCCTGGGACCCTTGTCTTGCACACACCCAGTGGCCTTAATTCACAAGTTCATCAGCCAAACCCTGCAGCAGCACCAAGCCTGAGGAGAGAAAGTGCAGAGCGGAGATGGTTCAATGTTAGAGCTTGCCTGCGCTGCTGGGGTGATGCCTGTCACCCCAGGGAGCTTGGCCTAGTGCCCAGCTGCGGGGAGGCATGTGTGCCATTGATGCCTGCGCCTGCCACTCACACCACAGGTTCCTTCAGGGCTTCTTGTGAAGGAGGAAGGAAGGAAGGCCAAGGACTGTTTAGGACACAGTCTCCTTGAGGATGTGGTTGAAGGAGAAGGTAAAACTGCTTCCATGGTGAGGGTCACTTAGAGACCTTCAGTCTGCCCAGGGACAAGGGAAGGAGTCGCCCACTCTGGGTCACACTGGGCTGTTTGAGGCATCAGCGTAAGATCCCTGCCTTGAGAAGCAGGTTTATGCTGCCTGTCCCCAGGCAGCTTTACAATCTAGTAAAATCCACTTTTAGCTGAATATTAGCAGCAATCATGCCAACAAAAACACACCCACATATAAACTTGAGATTTTGTTGTGGGAGTAAAATCATTTGCCAAGAAAAAAGTCCCACACCACCACCTCTCTTTTCCTTCAACATCAGAGTGACCACTGAGCTGCCAGCAGCTACGTGTAAAATGAACAAACAAGGCAGTAGTGTATAAAACAGTTGGTGTCCCCACATTGACCACTGATGACTTTTGATACCTAACTGCTTGTCTCTGTGCTGCTCTACAGGGCTATGGGGCAGCGTTTTACCCCGATGGGGAGTGCTACGAGGGAGAGTGGAGCAGTGGGCTGCGAAGTGGCTGGGGACGGATGTACCACCAGGACAGCTGCATCTATGAAGGGCAGTGGCTGGAAGACAAACCCAACGGGCAGGGGATGCTGCGGCTCTGTAAGTACCAGCCACACTCACATGATGTTTCTGCTTGTATCAAGGTATTTGGTGCCCTGCTGCTCTCAGGATGCCTCTGCAGTCCAGATTTCTGGATGCTACATTGCATCTGCTGCTGCAGCCTTGTGCAGGTTGAGACTGCTCCCCAGTGTTGTCCCTCCCCTCCTGGTCTGGGCTGGTTGTCAAGGCCACACGGGTGATAGCTCATTTTGGCTGTGATTTACATTTAAATGACTGGGATGGTGAGGGTTAGACATAATATACTGCTGGGTCAGAGGAGAGCAAATCTCTCTCTTCACTCCAGACACTTTGCCAGACGAACTTTCTAACTGCTGCGTACTGGGGAGGAGTCCAGTTTCCAGCTCAGAAAAAATAAGAGAAGTTTCTTTTTGAGTGAATTCCACCCTCTCTCTTACTTCCGACGCTGGCTCAGGTAGAGTGAACACAGGGGTTCCATTAGTACACCATCTCTTCCCAGAAATAACACCGAGTCACTGTGGACTGGGAACGCTGGGAACAATCTCAGCATAAAAATAGAAATTCAGAATTATTTTTGCTTGGAGTTGAATACATTTGTCCCTGAAGCCAAGGATCTCAATCCTTTGCAATAGAAGGCACTGCACTCCAGGAACATTTGAAGAAATATTATCTCTCTCTTATTATTCATCTATTCTGCTTTTTTGCTTGGAAGCCACCTCAAGGCTGACAATTAGCTAAGCAAAGCAGCTAGGAGGAAGGAGCATGACCTTCACTGCACACCACATGCATGACTGCGCTCTCTCTGCTGACTATAAAGTCACTTCGGACCGATGGCTCATCCAGATGAAATCAGCACCGCCTTCCAGGGGTAACTCCTTCCCCTGATTTGCCTTGCTCCTGTCAAAGTCATCCTCGGTGTTATGAACTAAGGGCCCTTGTGGGCTAAGCAAGCTGTGGCTGATGCACCGTTTCAGAACCCAGTTGCCTCCAGCATAGCCTGCAACTGACTGCGAGCTGGATTCCTTTTGGTTAAAATTAGCCAGAGCTATTATTTCATCCCCACCAGCCTAGTGCATTCAGCTCAGCTGCTGGAAGTGTGCCCACGTGCCGGCAGCTTTGCAATGGTGAAAGAAAAGGAGTTCTTCAGTGGAGGTCATGATGAGCTGCAGCTCAAGATTAAATTGCTTGTAGTGGCAGCATGCCCAGCGAGGGCGAGCTCGGCTGGGAGCACCGTGCTTATTCGCCACCTCTGCTACTGCCTGTTGCTGAGTGGCTTTTAATCAGAGTACTGCATGACCATGGAGATCTGAGCTGTGAGCAATGCAGCCTCCAAGATGCTCTCTGAGCAGAGTGGTGGAAGCAGCAGGGCACTGTCATGTAGCCAGGACATTCAGTGACTCTTCCATTACAGCCAGGTCTGTGGTTTTGACGGTTTCTGTGCTGTGGGTGGCTGGAGAGCAGAAGCTGTGCTGCTCCCACCAGCAGGCAGGGTAGGTAGGTGCTGCAGATCACCACCATCACAGCTCTGAGCTGTAACCCAGACCTAAGGAGCCCCACAGCCACGCTCCCCAGGGACATGTGTGTGTTTTCCCTCTTATGGTTTTCTGGCCACCTCTTGCCACAAAGAACGGCAGAGATTAGTTGACACCCACAGATTTCCACTCAGTAACTTGTCCAGAAGTTCCCATAGGTTTTGTCTTGAGAACACTGTATTAGGAGAAAAGGGAGAGCAGAGGACTTCTAGTGAGAGCAGAATGGCCTGGATGTATCCCAGAGCCTAGAAAAACTTCTCTTGACTTGCAGAAAAAGGCCAAAAGTTTTAGTACAGCTGGAAAAACAACCTGTAACTGACAGTCTGAAGCACTCGGGCTCTCACAGCTATTCTTGCTCTGTAATTCACTGAGGAAAAACAGTGTCTCAAGTGTTGCTTGAAATCAAGATTATTTTGACTGGACAAGGATCAGCGCTGCCGTTCCTTGCCCAGACAAGCAAATCTCTTCAAGCCAGAGATCCTGAACATGATTTGTTGTAGTGACAGATCCAAAACTTGTGTCAAATAATTTTTCATGTTGTGAAGAGTGATTCAGCTACTGCTCTCACCCTGGGCTCATTCACTCTGTGTTCTCACTCTGTGTTATCAGCAAAAAAATAGTATTCTTGGGAGAAAAACAAAGCAGGAGAACAAATTTCTCATTCCAAGTGGGCAAGTGTGGGCTCCTTCCACAGACTTTTTTCCCCCCTTCGAGGACAAAGCGAACAGGGCACTGCTAAAACAGCACAACACATCGTGTCACAGCCCCCTCAAGTTTCTGAGATAAGCCAAGCAGGTGATTTCCTCTTCACAGAATCACAGTATGGTTGAGGCTAGAAAAGACCTCTGAGCTCAGCCAGCCCAGCCCAAGACCTAACATCACCACATCAGCCAGACCAGGGCACTCAGGGCCACAGCCAGGCTGTCCTTAAACACAGTGTCCTCTCATTGTTTGCGCTAGTTGCCTGGGAGAAGAGCCCTACAGCGACCTGAGAGCAACCTCCCTTCAGGTAGTTGTAGAGAGGAAGAAGGTCTCCCTTGAGTCTCCTCCAGGCTAAACACCCCCAGCTCCCTCAACCTCTCCTCACCAGGCTTCCCCTCCAGCCCCTTCACTGTCCAGGCATTGTTCCTGTGGACCCACTCCAGCCCCTTCATCTCTTTCTTGAAGCGAGGGGCCCAGAACTGCCCCNTTTCCTTTGGAAAGAAATTCAAATGCAGACATGAACACACAATGAATGTCTTCCAATAGAACACTGGTCTGGATGATCCAAGGATGAGACTGACATCCCTGGTCTTGCTGACCACACTATTGCTGATCCAAGCCAGGATGCCATTGGCCTTTTCTGCCACCTGGGTACACTGCTGGGTTGTCAAGTCTCAGGTCCCTCCCTCTCTGCCAGGCCACTCGCCAGCCACTCATTCCCCAGACTGTAGCTCTGCAGGGGGTTCTTGTGGCCAAAGCATAGGACCCTACCCTTGGTTCTGTTTAACCTCATCCCTCTGCCCATTGACTCAGCCTGCCCAGATCTCTCTGCAGCATCTTCCTCCCCTCCAGCAGATCGACACTCTCGCCCAATTTGGCGTCATCTGTGAATTTACTAAAGAAGATTCAATCCCCTCCTGTTCTGTTGGTTTGCTGTGTTCTCTGGTTTGTTTGTAGCTCCTCGATGAAAGGGTGCAAATTTCACAGCCTATTCATGTCTTTCGTTGCAGCAAATGAGAATCGGTACGAAGGAGGATGGAAAGATGGAAAGAAGCATGGCCTGGGGAAATATTTCTACTTGGATAAGGGCCAGATGTTCGAAGGCCTCTGGGCAGCAGACATACCAAAATGTGGGGTTCTAATGGACTTTGGCAGAGATGAAGCTCCTGCTCCTCCTCAGTATCCAATCCCAAAGGTAACCACGTGGAAATTTTGCTTTCATTGGTGATGGAGATGTCCATCAGAGCTCGGGGCAGCTCTCCAGGCAGCATTTCTGTTTTCAGGCCCCTATGGGCCGAGTTCTCAGAGTCTTTTGGCCAGCAATGTCCTAAACAGCCCCACAGGGACAAACGTCCCATCCAGCCACTGCTGGAGCTTTCTCATCACCTGCATCTGAAAAAATGCCGTTCTCATGCACCAGAAGCGCTTAGAGACCTGAGGCAGCACAAGGGAAACGGGGACAATAGGGGCAGAGACAATAGTGGGATTTACGTCAAACCCAAACGATTTCACCAAGCCATACTGCTCGAGCTGACTAGACCTTACCCAACCCCAAGCAGCTGCAACCTCGAGCCTGAGTCAGGGGCTTCTCTGTCTCCAGTGGCCCTGTGGGTAGAGGAGTAAAAACAGCTTCCCCCCTTCCTCCCTCCCAGGGTGGGTAGACATGTGTTTGCAAGCAGGAGCCAGAGGATGGAAGAAACTGTCCCACCCTCAGTGGGCAGGAGTGAGGATGAGTGGGGAACAGACAAGCCCTCAAGTGACACAGGTGATCAGGGAAGCTGTGTGGTCTGTGTACTGGACCTAAAACACAAAAGGCATCACATTTCCAGTGACAGTTACTACAGGATACACATGGGGAAGCTCCTCTTTTCTTAGAGCTCAGCAGAACCACACTGGATAACCACAGCTCACTGCTTGATCCCAACACAGGGAAAAGCACAGCCCCATTGCAGGTAAAGCTACTCACCTGCCTCTGCTCCAGGGACAAGGTGTTGTAAGTGGTACCGGCTCCTAGCACTCACAGCTCTTACATCTTCACTTCCCTTTTCTTTCAAACCCAGTTTCAGGTGCAGGAGCCCTCTGAGCACACTCATTTCTGACAAGCCAGTTAATCCTCTAAGTACTAGGCGCAGAGAATAATAAACATCAAATACTCACGGGGAAAAACAACCTCTATTTTGCAAAAAAAAAAAAAGAAAAAGCGAAAGCAGCAGTACTTCTGCAGTGAAAAATATTTACCTTACATGGTTTGTCAAAGGTCAGCCCAGAACAGCCTCTTCAACAAGCCTGGGAGGAACTGCCCTTTCACTGAGGCAGGATGTTCACGCCTGGCTGCTTATTTAACTCCCTGAAGATCAAGTTATGACCCAATTCTCTTCTGCTCCTTAAGCAAAAAGAAAGCACCCACTTTCACTGCCAGTACTGCGCTCTCCCTCACGAGACATTTATCCAGTGTGGGGTTGCATTAAGGCAGAATTCAAACTGAGAGATGGGGAAAGACACAACCTGGTGGACTAGGGCCATTTGCTGTTAGACTGAAGTCAAAGCGGCAGGAACCGTAACAAAGTGAAATGACTGGATGGTTTCTGCCTGGGAGAACAACACACAAACCTCCCTGAAAGCATCAGGACGTAAAGCAGGTCAGTGAGATGACAAGTTCTTGGCAGAGCTTAGGCAGTTCCCTCTCAAGAATTGGCCTCCAGTTGCTCACAGGTCACACAGCTCCAGACTCCTGCTTTCCTCTGACCTTTAACACTCACCTGAGGAGCTGCAATTAGTTTAAAAAACTATCAGTGAGCCCAAACAGGCTACAAACCAAAGCCAGTTTAGTCCCCTCACAGAGCTCTTTCCGGGAGATGAAGGGATGCTGGACAGGCTGATGAAGTGAGCAAAGTATAGGAATGTTTCTAAAACTGAAAGGCTGCAGTGGAAGCTCAAAGTCCTGACACATGGGAGATTGTTAACGCTTGAGTAATCAAGACCTATAAAACCTTAAGCTCCTTCAGTCACCCTGCATAAGCAATCTGTATTCTTCTGATTTAGCTTGAACTGGCTGATCCAGATGGTGTTTTAGCAGAGGCCCAGGCGATGTTTGATGACAGACAAAATGAATAACCGGATGCTGAAGACAAAAAAAATTAGATGGGAGGTAAGAACACATTCATGGCTTACTCATTTCAGTCTCGAACCCGCACTGCAGTGCATTGTGGTGTGGTCTGCCTCCCGTTTCCCTCAAGGCTGCTCATGTCTGCACCCCTCTGCGGGTGGTTTTGCTCAGACACCCCCTCCCACTTGCTGTTAGTTTGAAAAAGAAAGGAAAAAACAAAGGGGAAAGAAAGGGAAAACCCACAAGCAGTAAAAGGCTGGAGGACAGGTCATGTGACTCTGCCCAGCTCCTCTGGCTTACTCTTCCTGTGAAGAAACCAACTCCTGCTGGTTTTGAGGTCTTTCACACTCCTTGGAGAAACAGCAGATTTATCTTAAAAAGCAAAGCTCCAGAGAAATATAAAATGTTTACAGGGTAGCAGGTTGGAGGGTACTTCAGGGATCACCTAGTCCAACCTGTTAAAGCAAGACACAGTTGAAATGAGCTGGCCCAGAACCCTATCAAGCTGAGCCTTAACACTGTCTACAGTTGAGCAATCCACCACTTCCCTTGGAAGACCATTCCACTGGCTAACAGCTCCCAGTGTTAAAAACCTTCCTCTCGAATCCAGCTGGAATCTCTTCTGGAGTAACCATTCCCCCTTGGCCCTTCTACAGGACTTCTTGCGAAAAGACCATCTCCATCCTCTTAGTAGTCACCCTTGATGGACTGGAACATCACAATAAGGTTCCCCCCTAAGCAATCTCTTCTCAAGGCTGAAGAGACCCAGTTCACTCAGCCTCCTCTTTCTCCCCCAGACTTCACCTGACACACACCCATGACCTGAGGTGGCTTTGGAAGTTACAGCAGATCATGCTTCTATTAATAATTTTATTAATACGACTTCATTTGCTTGCTCTGTGTTCTCCATAACGTGATGCTGGTTCTCCTCCCTCAGCAGAACACGTCTGACACCAGCTCTGCTCCTTGGCCAGTCCTGTTCACCAGACCCCAGCACCAGTGGAAACCAACTGTGGGCGAGTAGGTCATTAGTTCATGCAATTAATTACTGTGCTGCCAAGTATCACCTCTTGTCTGCAGTTCATTGCGTCCCTTGACTCTTGTTTGTAGGCTGAACGATAACCTGCTTTTCCATGTAAGCACTCGGGAGAGAATTACAATACAACATGCTTAACCCTGGTACGTAAGCAGTGCTGACAGGAGGAAAAGCATGTCAGCTACGTCATATTATTAGTATCTCTGCGTGAACGGGAAATTGTGTCTTCATACGATGACTGAAACACATAACTGAGCACAATGAAGAGATCCTTAGAAACACAGAGCTGAAGAGAGAAGGGATGTAGAGCCAAGCAGAGTATTTCAGGCCTCTAGATACCAAATAATCAGCCACAATTGAGTAGGTTTTATTTCATCGAAGGATTTTATATGTAAATAAGTGATACACAATAACCAGTGTTTAAAATGCTTGAGGTAAAACGCGTAACACCGTTAGTATAAATAAGGGATTATAAAAAATGTAAGTGCACTCTCGCGGTTCAGATCTGTGTGTTTGGGTCTGGTTGCTGCCGCTGGCACACAGAGACGGGACTGTGCCCAAGGGGTAACTTTCAGGACTATTTCCACAGGTGGAAAATGAGAGAAAGAGTCGATATCGTGGCTTAAAGTGCAGAAAATAGTCAGGAAAGCAGTTGTACTAACAGTGCCATCAGCTCAGAACCTACCAGCTTGAAAGATTGTCCCACTAGAGTCTAAAACTCTGTATTTCTTAAACTACACAACCTCCCCCCACCCCCCTGCCCTGCCTCTCTCTGTGACTTTGTACAAGATCCACAAAAGCAAGAGAAATTCAGCTACTTATCCAGGACAGCGAGTAATTTCACAAAGTAAACTTGGGAAATACATTTTCCAGACTTCCATTCAAAAAAACACAGTAACTTCCAAACACACAACATAAGGACACAAGGGTAACGCTGAAGCCTGAAGGCCCCCTTCCAGCCATTTGCTCTAGCACGAACAGTCAGGTTTTCTTCCTTTACTGAGGGTATTTAAGTCTCTTTTCCCCCAGACAGTCCTAGTATTGCAGTAAAGGACAGGAACAGACATTTTGTGCCTGCTACCCGGTTTCTGTGTTTTGGAATGCTGCTTCATCACTGCCCGCGCTAACATAACCCTTCCAGTGCTCCACAAACGAGCGCCTGTGGGACTGGAGTCACAACTCTCTCCATCAGTAGTAGATTTACATCAGTAACAGAAAATGTTTGAAGCTTAACGTCATGGCAGAGCTAGAGAAAATCCAGTTTGGCCTCTGTATGCCAGAAGGACTCGTGAAAGCAGCACGTGGAAAGCTGTTTTCTGCTGGTGAGCCAAGACTTTCCCGCTGCTAGGGAAAAAAAGCCCAGCAGGTTTTTTTACAGTTCTTTTTCAGAACTGTAAAACGAACAGAACAAAAAAACCCAGAACAAACGCACCACGGGTAA
Organism: Upupa epops; assembly: GCA_013397515.1. Classification (NCBI taxonomy): domain Eukaryota; kingdom Metazoa; phylum Chordata; class Aves; order Bucerotiformes; family Upupidae; genus Upupa; species Upupa epops. The sequence goes on from VZRI01002950.1 coordinate 327,515, forward strand.
CCCTGTCGACACTTTCCGCTGCGGTGGTGTTGACATGAGAAATCGGCTCCGTTCGCTTCAGCGGAGAATGCACTTTGCCACCCAAGCTCTGCAGACACATCCTATCGCTTGTAAATGTGTTGGGACAACCTGAGACAGAGGTTGGGTGTGAGACAGCACATTCAGCTCTGGCAGTACTGTCATACTCACTCCTGTCTAATGCCACAGCAGGGAGGTCAAGGTTTGTTCTGTTAGACTTGAAACCTGTGTCAGTTTGTTCTCACAAACCAGCTTGTATCCAGCTAAAGCCCAGAGCTGCTCCACAGGAAGAGCTGCATTCGAATAAACACAACTTTCAGTTGTAGCTGGAATGCCTGAGCAGCCCAGGACAACTGTTCTTGGACAGAGGTCTTATCTAAGAGACCAAATTGAAGCTTTAGCTCCAAGAGGAAATAAAACCCAACAGAGCAGCCATGCTGTCACAGACGTGTCTCTGAAAATACACAGCACCACTCACTACAAATAACCTGCAGTCATAAATAAATACACAGAGAGGAAAGTCGTCTTCCGGATCCTTTGGAAACAAAAAACGACGCCTAACGAGTTATTAAATACAAACCTGACTTTTTCTAAACAAGGAAGACCAAGGCATTGCTAATTACTTGGGAATCCAACGCAGAGAAAGCACCTTTTGCTGCTTGTATCTGAGGATTTATTAAAAATAGAGATATTTAATATAAAAGTATAAAAGAATTACTACTTTGGCTTGGCAAAAAACCAGCAGTGGTTCTGATTTTCAAGCAAAAAAAGAATATCATTGTCCAGTGATCATTTCCATCTAGTTCTTTCTTTCTCAAAAGAGATTCCTAAATGGGAAACAGGCAGACCTATCTCTCCAGACACTATGTGCCGGCTCATGAGAACTTTAAAACAGTTATTGCTTTATTTTCTTCCAAGGAAGAGTAGAGTAGCATCTCATTCCTACTCATGTGGCCATACCACATTGCAGTAAGACTAGTCAGGGGTGTTCATCGAGTTATAAAAAGGCGCTGGAGAAATGGGTGAAGTAATAATTACTTGGCAGCAAAACAAATTGGGGAAAGTGGTGGGAAAGCTTTTGCTTCTACCATCTGCCAGGCTTTCTAGAGAACAGCACTAGCACTGAAACCGAGTGCTAATTGCTGCATATCCCAAGTAATTTGTATTGTGCCATGCAATATGGATCAGACAAACAGCATCTTCTAGTAAATGCCAACATCAAAAATAAACAGAGGAGAAAGCTTCTCTCTCTGTCCCTAACAAACACTCTGTTTCACAATGATGTTTTCCATGGATTTATACAGATACCAGTCAGCGTTAACAAGAAGCGATCTGGACAGTGCTCACAAGAGGAGGGAGGCACGTGCAGTGCCAGCACACCTCACCCTCCCTCCCTTCAGATGTCAGAGAGCCAATGTTGAATGAAATGGGACGCTTTTTTCCTCTCTAAAGGGTTAGAACAACATTTATAACCTCTCCTTAGACGATAATCAACAGTCCGACCAGTTCATCCACAGGGGAGTCACCACAAAAAGGCAGAAGCAGAAGAGTGGGTTTATTCTCTTTAGGTACAGGTTTATGCAAAATGGGTGACAGCCGAGGAGATGGCATCACTTCTGTGATCCAGCTGATCCTGGAGCCGTGCAAATTCAGCAAGTTCATTCAGTTCTTGGAACTGCCTGTCTGTTTTATGGCTCACCAGGGACCTGTAGAAGTGGACTGCAAACACAATGAAAATCAATCCAAAGGGAACCATAATAGATGTCGAGGCAATGGCTGCTGCCTGTCCTGATGTGATGGTAGAACTGTTGCTCTGCAGTGGACTGTCAGTTTTCTTCTTTAAAGGGAGAAACTTCACCCAACACAGTAGCACCACCTCTGCAAGAAAGAGCAAAGTCCCAATGACGGTGGAAAATGCCCACGCCAGCTCGATGTGCCGATGCATGCGCTCGTGAGGGGATTCCTTCACGGAGTTGAGATTGTGCACGTTGCTGACGGCCTCGATATTTGGCAGAATACAGGTGCTTATCATGAGTGCAAACAGGTGAACTGCAACCAGCACAGTAGTACAGGCACTGAAGGCTATCAAGAGGCCTTGAGGGTAGTCGTGTTCTGAATCTAGCTGCACCTCGACCATAGCCACCTGAAAAGGGGACAAATAGAGTTACTTTACAGATTACTTGTCTAGAGATTAAGTTTAAACTGTGCTTCCAGAAGATAATCTGATCCAAAGTAACGGTCTGCATTTAAACTTCGCTTGTATCAATCTGCACCCCTCTCCCTCAGTGCATATTGAAGTCTGAGCTATCAAAGACCACTGTTTTCATCCTTACTCTTCTATTGTGGAGCAAACTACCAGCACACAAAGAAGATAGGAACAGCACACACTGTTGTCACCTCCAGTTCACCCCAACAAACAGCCCAATTCTGTGATCAATTTAACAGAGACTCTTAAAGAGAAGCATTTCTTTCCTGTGTTGGATTGCAGAGGCAGCTTTTGATGTTTCAATATAGATTAGAGATCTTGCTGGGTGTTTGAAAGTGTTTTGTGTCCTACACGTGTGTTGAATCAATACCGGGGGTTCTCACCTTTATTCTTTCACTCCAAACAAGTTTTTATGCAATTGAACATTATTTTTATAGAGGAAAATTAACTAGAATGCCTTTCATGAGGGTTTTGAACCATCAGGTGGTTTTATGCATGTGCTGCAGTCGATGAGTGGCATTAATCGCAGCAGCTCTCTCTCGAATCTTGCCTGAGAAATTTGCCTTTCAAACAAAGTACAGCTCCAGAGGGGATAACACAACCATGTCTCTCTGTTCAGTGCTTTTCCTCAAAGCATCTCATCAAACAGACAAGCTATGTTTAAAACGCAGGGAATAAAGAACCTAACAGCAATCTTCGATGTAAACACATGCTCACCATAAGGAAGACGCGACGGCTGCTGTTCAGCACAGCTCAGACTGATCCACACCAGCCCATCCTGTGCCTCAGCTGCCCACTCGTGAGCCTTTGCTGAAATGACTCAACCAGCTCCCCAAGCAGAAGCCAACCTAGTTCACAAGTGATCTGCTTGGGGAGCTGAGCTGTCTGTTCTGCTGAGCAACAAAGCTGGCACAGGCCTGTGGATCTGAGGAAGAAGCAGCTGTACCCAGACCTCACTCTTGGCAGCACTAAGCCCTGCCTCACTCTTCTGTTAGAAGCCACTTTGCCCTCAGGAAGACCAATCAGTTCATACAAAACAGCCCTTCAAACAAAGCAGATCTTTTGAGTGCCATCAGTACAGGTTTATTACCACGTGCCATTATTGCTGGTTCCTCAACCTACAGCATACATGTCAAACACCTCTGTTCACATCAAGCTGACATGGAGCAAATGTCATGCAGCATAGAATCATAGAGTCACCATGGCTGGAAAGGACCTCCAGGATCACCAAGTCCAGCCTTCATCCCAGCATCTCCCTAATCCCTAGACCATGGCCCCACGTGCTCTATCTGATAATTTTTTAAGCACCTCCCTAGATGGTGACTCCACCACCTCCCTGGGCAGCCAGGTCCAGTGCCCAACCACTCTCTCAGGAAAGAACTTCTTCCTAAGATCCAACCTAAACCTCCCTGACGCAGCTTGAGGCCATTTCCCCTTGTCATAGCATGGATGCAAGGAGACACAGAAACTAGGACTCCAAACCAGCGAGAATAATTAAGCCTCACTACTTTGCAGGAGCTGAGCCAAGCTACGCGTAGCCTGGGGTCCCATCTCACGCACCCAGCGCCAGCACTTTCTAGGACACCAGATCTTTCAAACGCTTACACAGTAAATGTATTCACCAGCCGAGGGGTTTGCTCAGACATGTTTCAACAGGCATTCAAGGCCGTTTGCCAATACTTTAATTCCCTTATTGAAAGTTTTAATCGTCATAAGCCGAATTACACAGCCAAGTAACAGCTTCCAAGTGTTAGAAGAAACTCAAGAAATTCTATTAATGCTCACAGACATCTGCTGAAAGATGTAAAAATACCACTTCTCAACTGTGGGCAACTTCAGAGTTGAGAGGAAAAACATTTGGTCGTTGGGTCTCTCATCTGCAGGATAGTTTAAGTCCCGAAGCATTCGTGGGATGTTGGGCTTCCTGAGTTTTTCACAGGACAACTGAGCTCTTCACCGCTGCAGATTCATTTTCATACTCAGCAAAATGTTTTTCTTGTACATTTGCTGGTGTCTGTCTAGGCTCAGAATCACCCAGCATGGCAAGACATGTTAATCCTTTCTGCTGGTACTTATTAACATAAGAAACTCGTTAGTGTCACAGCGAAGATGAAGATTTTGTTTTCTTTTAAGAACGGATGTATTTAATTTGCCAAATACTGAAGACATTTTCTATTTCCATTAATCAATGTCTCCACATAAAAACACTGCATCTGATTCTAAGCTTCAGTCAGACTCTTCTGCACTAACTGCCTTGGAGCTACTGTTTTCTTCTCATTTCACAGAATCACAGCATATTAGGGATTGGAAGGGACCTCAAAAAATCAGTCAGCCCAACCCCTGTGCCAGAGCAGGATCCTCTAGATCCAGTCACACAGGAACAGGCCAGGCGGCTTTTAAACATCTCCCGAGAAGAGAAGGAGACTCCACAACCTCCCTGGGCAGACCCTTCCAGGACTCTGGTACCCTCACTGCGAAGAAGTTTCTTCTCTTGACATGTAACCTCCTCTGTTCCAGGTGACACCCAGTGCCCCTTGTCCTAGCATTGGGTGCCCCTGAGCAGAGCCTGGTTCCTTCCTCCTGACACCCTCAACATCATGGGGTCATCCCTCAGGCTCCCTTTTTCCAAGCTCAAGAGACCCACTCCCTCAGCCTTTCCTCATCAGGGAGATGCTCCACTCCATCATCTTTGTGGCTCCGCGCTGGACTCTCTCAAGCAGTTCTGTGTCCTTCTGGGACTGAGGGCCAAACACTTCAACAGAAGAATCATTTTCTTCCTCTTCTTAGCCTAGCTGGGCTAAAAATAAATGCCAAATGTTTACCTTTAATCTAAACATTCCTGATTTGTCAGGAATTACATCCATGATCAAGAAATACCTTCTAAGAAATCAGCTTAACTTAAGCAACAGATACTCCGATAGTCCCTACAACCGTTACACACTGATGGGACAGCTTCAGCCTGGGTTTGAGCTGAACCAGCAAAGCTGTGGTTTGTATGGCTGACAAATACATGAGCACTGACCTGCTTTGCACAGGGAAGTTGTTGTGGAGGTAGATCTCAAATCATCCTCAGAAGAAGAGTTTTCTGAAATCCAGCAAGACCGTAGCTGTTACTTAGGACCTGTCTCATAAATGACCCCGGGAGCAGGAAGGGCGTAACTTCGTTTAGCTCAAATCATACCCTGCAATTACTTACTGTAATTCCAAGTGTACTCTTGCTACAAGAGTAATTATGGGTAGCATCAACACCACTTGACAGGCAGCCTAAGTACTAGTCTTCTAACATGTGCAAGATATGCTGGCAGCCAAGTAGCCACCACCACACACACTGCGGGTTATTCCCAGTTTGGGATGCTAACGAGGTGCGAATAAGGCAGCGGGCAGGGCAGTTGGCCATCCCATCCTTGAAGCCTCCGTACACCCTCACATGGCTGACAGCTGCAAGAAGGAAACCTTGCACTGCTCCCAAAGGAGATCCCTAGAAAAGACCAGGGTACCCCTCAGGAGTGTGCACCTAGACCAGTATCAGCATCTCCCAGTTCAGACCCTGCCACAGTAGTTTTCACACGAGCACAGCCCTGATGATACCACCAGTGTAGATCCACGTTGGAATAACACTTGCAGTTCAAGTCCTACTTGGCTCTCCTGTCAACCAGCAACACCACCCCGTCCACAGGTAGAGCCAACGGGAAGGAGGGTGCTGGCTCCACCAGCTGCTGGGCCAGGAAAGATACCACAGCAAAGCAGGTATCTTTCCTGGATAGTAACAGGAATGCCAGGAGACAGTACCTGCCTGCTTTGAGTGAAAGCATCACAATTGACCTGCTTGGGAGAACACACTGGCTGGAAAAATAGTTCCATCGCTACAGAAGGGATCAAGCAGACTAGCAAGGGAGTTTGGTGTTTTTCCAGAACTAACCAGTGACAAAATGTGCTAGAAGCTAGAGGGCAGGTGCACAGAGAACAAAAGACACAAGAGAGAGATCTATGGCTTCATAGAACAGGAAAAAACAGTGCTGAAGCTGACGAGCTGGACAGAGACACTGTAAGCAAAGAGAAAATGCACCAAGTTGCAGCTGTGACTACCAGTGGTGTTGGAAACGCCTAAAAGCAGGAGCAGGGGAAGGAAGAAAACACACCCTACCCTTTCCCATTCATTCGGGATGAATAGGCACTTCAGAACTCAGTGCAAATGGAGACTTCTGGGGAGGCTGTAGGATGCAGAATGCCTGAAGGATTTCAAAATCTACTGAAGTGGATGGAAATTCTCTGGGGCACAGCAAAGCCTCCTTGTGCTCATGCCTGGCACAGTAACTCCAGCTCGACCCAGAAGTGAAAAACCAGTTCATGTTTTTTGTCCTCTCTAACTGTCAGGGAAGCCAAGTAGGGGAACCCTTTCACTATAAACAAACTGCCAACTCTTTCCCTCTGCAAGTCTCTGCTCTTGACTTCCTGGGCCAAGCTTGAGCCAGGACCTAAAACAAAAAGCTCCCTTCTTTCCTCATGAAGCCCCTTGGTGCCTGTTTTCAAACAGTGATGCAAAGCATCAGCCATTCTTCTTGGCTCACACTGCTGGTTCTTCAGCTGCTCAGGCTGAGGTTGAACAGAGCCATGTGCAGGGTCCTACATTTTGGTCACAAGAACCCCCTGCAGAGCTACAGACTGTGGAATGAATGGCTGGAGAATGGCCTGGCAGAGAGGGACCTGGTCAAGAACTGGCTAAACAGGAGCCAGCAGAGTGCCCAGGTGGCACAAAAGGCCAATGACATCCTGGCTTGGATCAGCACTAGTGTGGCCAGCAGGACTAGGGATGTCATTTTCCCCCTGTACTGGGTATTGGGGAGGCCTCTCCTCAAGTCCTGGGGGCAGTTCTGGGCCCTTCACTTCAAGAAAGAGATTGAGAGGCTCAAGTGTGTCCAGAAGAGCAATGAGGCAGGGGAAGGGACTGGAGGGAAAGTCTGATGAGGAGAGGCTGAAGGAGCCAGGGTTGTTTAGCCTGGAGAAGAGGAGATTCAGGGGGAACTTGTACCTCTCTATAACTATCTGAAGGGAAACTGTTATCAGATTGGGGTCGAGCTCTTCTCCCAGGCAACTAGTGATAGCACAAGGGCAGTGCTTGAAGCTGCCAGGGGAGGGTTAGTTTGGATGTTAGGAAGCCCACCCTCACAAACTGCTCAGGGCAGCAAGGGAGTCCCTGTGTCTGGAGGTGTTTAAGGACAGCACCCAGGTCTAGCTGCTGTGGTGATGTTAGGTCACAGGCTGGGCTGGATGATCTCAGGTCTTTTCCAGCCTCAATAATTCATGATTAGGATGCAGGACTGGAGCTCTCATTAGCCTAACGAAGGTGGGCACCAAGGTATTTTCACAGGAGGACTGAGTTTGGGCATAATCACATTATGGCTTCTGAGAGCCCTAGATAGCCACAGCAGCCTGAACACTACCACACTGAAAAAAAGACAGCAACTCGCCCTCCAGAAGGATCTGTATCTCCATTTTAATTCAAGTTTAATATCCTGAAATAAGTTCATCTCACTTGTTTATTATTAGACCAGAGTGGCTTCAAAGGAGCTGCTGCTTCTAAATGACAATCAAAATGCTTTACACTCTGCAGGTTTCTGTTGGCACAAGAGCCTTTACACAGTGCCTCTGTCAAATATTGACTTTAGTGATTCACAAGAAGTGAACTGTGATACAGCAGTACAACTTTCACCACCACCACTTCATGTAAAGATCCAGTCACCTAAATAGCTGTTAATGAAGCTCACGTTGCTACTGAAACGCAGAGTAAGAACTCTCCTGGTTTGTTTCTTGTTTATTTTTACCTCAGCAGGACATAAACGAGTGACTTGTTTCCAAGTGTAACATCACTCTCCAGTTTTATAAGCTCCTAGACCATATGTTCGTTTTACTTAGACTGGGTTTAATTCCAGCATAACGCAATCTTCAAATCCAGTTCCTGTTTTAAGATCAAGGTTTCTGAAAGCAGCAGTATCCAGGGAAAATAAAACATGACAACAAACAGAGGAAAAACAGAAGGAAAAGCTGTAGTAAGAGCCACCCACATAGTAGATTACAGTGACACTGGAGACTTTCAACACAAATGAAATAAAAGATAACTGCTCCTTGTTATGATGAGCAATAGCAACAGTAGTGAAGGGAGTACCTGAGAGCTTTCTGACTTAGCCACAGGCTCACATTTATTCAGAACCAGTAGCCACTGCCATAGAGCAAAGGAAACAAAGTGCCTTACACCTCAAGTAAACCTGCATTTATCTATGAGCTATTTATAGAGGACTTCCTCTCCTCCCCTTCCCCACAAAGATGACTCTGAGCTCTGGCTGGCAGGAACATAACGTGGGCTGGGAGCCCACACTGTGTAACTGTCACGCCAGCTCTCATGGTATCAAATACTAACGTCAACACAGAGCCGCAGTCACGACTGAGTTCAACATGTCAGGGCAAGGCAGCTTTGAGCCAATTCAAACTCTTCACTACTTGTCACAGTTCTAAAGAGTAGCTGCAGACACTTCTCCACAAGATGCCAGACATTCTGTAGCCAGGGGGCTGCAGTCCACACCTGCTGTCTCTCCCACAGTGGGACAGTCGTAGGTTTGTCTTGTGTACCCTTGAGCCCATCTGACCAGCCTAGAGCTCATGCAGCCACTGCCTCGCAGAGTCACAGAATGTTAGGGATTAGAAGGAACCTTGAAAGATCATCCAGTCCAACCCCTGTGCCAGAGCAGGATCCTCTAGATCCAGTCACACAGGAACAGGCCAGGACGGTTTTAAACATCTCCAGAGAAGGCGACTCCACAACATCCCTGGGCAGCCCCTTCCAGGGCTCTGGCACCCTCACTGGGAAGAAGTTTCTTCTCCTCTTGATGTGGAACCTCCTCTGTTCCAGCTCACACCCAGTGCCCCTTGTCTTAGCATTGGGTGCCACTGAGCAGAGCCTGGCTCCTTCCTCCTGATCCCCACCCTTTCCATA
>VZRI01002950.1:337432-349827 GCA_013397515.1 Upupa epops
GTCCCTGCTCATGGCAGGGGGGTTGGAACTGGATGATCTTTGAGGTCCCTTCCAATCAGAACCACTCTGTGAATCTATGAATTGCTACTTGGTAAAACTAACTCCAGGGTATAAATAGGGCTCTGATTTATTTTGCTAGCAGGCATGAAAAGGCCCTTATAATCAGAGTAAACTCACTGTGCAAAGGCAGCGTCACTACAGTGTTACTCACAGCAAATCTGCTCAGGAAGTACAAGGTGGATTAGCACAGCGGGGAGAAGGAACAGCAGCTCAACATCACTTTTACATCCCCTAACTACAGCAGCCACTCACAGCTGCTGTAAGAGAGAGAACAAGGGTGAGAGCCCACAGTACTCCCTGCTGCCTGTTTTGCTCTTCTGTAACCTTGAGACAGGGATGCTCAAAGGAGCAGCAAAACATTGCTGTAATGACTGGAATAGAAGAAACCTTTTATGTGGGGGAAGATTTTCTGTTTTAACAGCAGAAGTGTTAAACCTGGGCCAACAATGCTTTTCTGCAGGTTACAAAATCCTGCTGTTTCATGCTATTCTACAAACAGTCCAGTTAACAGAGCTAAAGCATCTTCTACAGGGACACCACTTGAGTATTTAGAACTGCAGAGCCACTCTCACCAGCCAAGGACTTCGCTGTCTTGAGTACCTGTGCAACCCTGCCAGGAGCTGGGCCAGAGTCCTCCCCCAGCATCACTCAACTGTTATCATGGAAATGAGTTTCATCAATATTTAGCAGTGCAGTCAGTCTTCCACAACACTCACAGAAGCAGCCTTCAGAACACTCTGCTGGCAATATTTCAAAGGCAAGAGCTGACAGTTCTTTGATGATACTCAGCATTTGAAGCCTCTGTCTTGCCATCCAGACAACACTCTAGTCAGCTTGGATCATTAGAGGTATTTAAAAGACAAGTGCTGTCTGCTAAGTAACATCCTCCAAATCCTAAGTAAAACAAAGCCAGCCAGAGTGGAACTCAGACCCCTCTAGGCTCGGGTATTTTCACAAAGCTGTTAATTGGTGGAGGGAGGTGATGTCTAAGTTTTCCAGTTTGATGACTACTGGGATCTAACAACTTGCTGATGATACCTGTGACTCCAGCATCAAGATGTTGTCATACTGCTGTGGGATGCGTTCCTGATGACACCAGGATGCTAATGGAGTCACCTTGGCTGTTCAAACAAAAATAACCTGCCAGCAGCCTGTCTGTGCTGGAGCTGCTGCTGGTAGATGGATGAGGTGGGTCCTAGCAATACCGGACATGATCTGCAAAGCATTTTCCAGCATTCTGATAAACTGGAATGAGTCCAGAATAGAGCTACCAAGCTCATGAGGGCTTTACAGAACCAGTCGTGTGAAGAGAGGCTGAGGGAGCTGGGCAGGTTTAGTTTGGAGAAGAGGAGGCTGAGGGGAGACCTCCTTGACCTCTCCTCCTTGGTGATTGCTGACAGAAGCAGGAGCAGTGGTCTGAAGCTGAGGCAGAGGAGGGTTAGATTGGACCTTACCAAGAAATCCTTTCCAGAAAGAGTGATTGAGCACTGGAGTCTCCATCCCTGGAGGTGTTAGAGAACCATGTAGCCATGGTACATCCTGACCTGCTAAAGTGGCAGCATGGAAGGGGTTAGTTTGTGTTTGTTAATCTCTCAGGTATTTAGGTTTTTGTTGGTGTGCGGATGGTTGGACTCAGTGATTTATGAGGTCCTTTCCAGCCAGGAATTGTTCTGTGATTCTGTGAAATAAATCCAGAAAAATATTCATACATTGATATTTAGGATGTGACACATCAGCACATGAAATACTCGATGGCTCCACTAGTGCACGGAAGGAATCCTCCAATCTTTCACGGATGATACTCTACCATCTACAATTTCTCTAACAATCTGGGGGATTGATATAAGTTGCTGGCCCCATAAATTGAAAGAAGTTTTGAATCAATCTTCTCTGTGAAAGCCAAAACAGTTCTAAGCCTGAAATCTAGTTGAGCACCCCATACTCCACACACTGCTGGCCTGAGCAATCTCTAGACATGAAATGCATCATTTAACAGCGGTACGTGTAACCAGTCCTGAGGCAATCAGCTCAGCTGCAGAATGACTGCAGTTATACGCTGAATTAGTCCAAAAAGGAGAAACGGTGTGGTGGGGATAAACTCAGCTCAAACTGCAGGATGCAACTACTGTTTATTTAATGCTCAACGACCAAAGGGGCTGGAATGGGCTTAACCACTTCTGACAATTCCCATCAATCTACTGGGTGGTCCTGGATGTGTCACTGAGGCTCTTCCTCATCTTCATAAGGAAAGCAGAATAACAATGACAACAATTTACTGCTGTTATAAACTTGACATCAAGCCTAGATTGTACTTGAGCAGCGTTTTGTTCAAACATCAGGTGCCAGAGATTGTGCTGAATTCAGTAAACAATGCACAGGCTGACAGTGGAGAGGAGCCCCCCTCCCCCCCCCCTTTTCAAGGCAGAAGGACAAACTTGAAAAGAAAAGCAAACTAATTCAAAAGAAATCTAAATATACTCTGCTGAAGATAGATTAGGAAGTCCCAGCTAGAGGCCTGTCTGCCAGAGCAAAACTAGGGAGGCTAAAAGTTGATTTCCTGCAAGATCTTGTTAAAAGAAATGGATATTTTTATTTTGAGAGGGGGAGCTTAGAGTCATTAAAACACAGTGAATGCTCACAGGCAGCATTTCTGGAAACTAGGGCTTCTTGTTAATCCAAACAAAAGACGTTAATCAACAATTTAAAGAATCACAGAATTACTGAGGCTGGAAAAGACCTCAGATCAAGGCACTAAGTGCCCTCTCCAGCCTTTTCTTAAACACCTTCAGTGATGGGGACACCGCCACTGCCTTGGGCAAGTTCATTGCAGGGTCTGATCACCCTTTCCCTGATGAAAGGCTTCCTAACATCCAACCTTACCCTCCCCGGGCAGCTTCAGGCCCTGCCCTACTTGCCTGTGAGAAGAGCCCGATGACCACCACCAGTCTACAACTTCCCTTCAGATAGTTACAGAGCGTGATAAGGTGTCCCCCCAGTCTCCTCTTCTCCAGGTTAAACACCAGCTCCCTCAGCCTCCCTTTGTAAGACTTTCCCTCTTATATAATGCAGCAGCCGCAGCCTTTAACCAAAGGACATGGAGCTCCTTCCAGAGAAGGAGCCTTACCTCACACCCCCACGTTGAGAGCCCACCTAGCATATATTTAAAGAAAATCCAAAAGGATTTAGTAGTGTGTGACTTTTAATAGTCTTTTTATTAACACAGATGCAACCGCCCTTAGATGGAAGTGCGTAAAAACGAGCTACAGGACTTTTCCCACCTCTTTTCTCTCGCTCAGTGTAAAAGCCTGGCTCAGGACCAGAAGAACGGGCGCACAATAAGGAAAACTCATTACCAGGAGCATGAACTCCCAGTCCGGTCTCTGTTACCCAGGAGAAGCAACTCCAGCCCGCCACAGTCGCCTGTCACTCAAAGAAACCGAGTCCTCCACCACCCCTGAAGAGCTCTGGGCTGTTTTTAGCCAGTGAAGAAGGGCACTGACATTTATTTGACCGTCAGAAAGCTGTTGTGGAGCCGGCTGCCGGGTTTCCAAACAGCATCCTCTCATTGCAGCAACGGCTGCTGAAGGGAACAGACCTCACAGATCAAAAAACCTTGTTGAAAGCGGGGCAAAAAAAAAATCCCAATAAAGCACGTCAGAGCTGGGCAATGCGGGATTTACAGCTCTGAGGGGTTTTTAACGGGGATGAATGAAGGGGCTGAGCACAGTCAGGGGACTGAGATGGATGAAGCCCGTAAATCACTACATTTCAATCTGCGCCGAGCTTTCACTGCAGGTAATTAGGGTTTTTAAACCACACTTTTAAAGCAAATAAAACCCCCAAAACCAGAGCAAACAACATCCTAACAACAACAAAAGACCTTTTTAAAACACACAGAACTGCGAGCTGAGCAACACCCCTGACGGCCTTCAGCAAAGAGCAGGAACATCGCAAGTGCGACTGAGCAGGGATGGAACGAGTCGGAAGGACCCCGACAGCTTTTAATCAGTCGGTTTCAGAGAATCTTTTAACTGATAAAAAGATTCTTTAACTGATATTTCCTAATTTATCCAAAGCTCCAGTGTGACACCTGTTCTGGCACAATGTCTGCACAATGGCTGTAGTTTAGACGAAGAAGTACAAACTCCACAACCCTGGAACTGCTGCGGGACTGTGGGCAGCCCCACTTGCTCAAACCCCTCAGTACCGAGCGAAACCCAGTAAAACCAGTACAAATCTCGCATTTAGAGCCCCGTACGGTGCTTCCCACTGGAGGGACGTCCCGCCGAGTGAGGCTTTTGACAACCGGAGCATCCACGGCGGGAGCAAATAAGCACAGACCCATCCTACAGCGGTACTAGAGCTCGGCGGAGATAAAAGCCGGGAGGCAGATCTTAGCGTGCGGAACGGCAACTCCGAGCTCTCGCTGTCACCCCGCAGCACCCGCACTCCGCACGCGGCCCCTTGCCGCCACCTCCTCCTCCCCCCCGACCCGCGCTGACCCCGGGGACCGGGCCGAGCCCTCCCCGCAGACCCAGGGTGGGAGCTCAGGAAAAGGAGGATCGGCGGCTCCGTTCCCTGCACCCGCCAGCCCGGCCCCGCTCACCATGGCGAAGCCGGAGAGCAGCGCGGAGGTGCGGCTGGACGCCTTCAGCTTGGCGCGGCTCAGGTAGAGCTTCCGCCAGGACAGCGCCTGCATCGAGTGCTCGTTCAGGCTCATGGGGCTCTGAGCAGCGGTAGAACGAGGGCAGAACGGGGCCGGGAGAGAGCACCCGGCAGCAGAAGCAGCGGCGGCGGTAGCAGCAGCGGCAGCTCCTTCCGGCAGCGCAGCGAGAGGAACAACCGCGCTAACAACAGCCCATGGCGCTGCCGGGACCGCGCCTGCCACCGCGATTGCTGCGAGCTTGCGCGCCCCCGCCCCGCCCCGGTCCCGCCTCAGGGGGCGGTGCGGNGCTTCAGGACAGAGAGTAATTAACGGGGATGTTCAGCCTGGAGAAGAGAAGGCTCCAAGGGGGTCTTAGAGCAGCTCGCAGTACCTGAGGGGGCTCTTCAGCGGCACCTGAAGGGGCTCTGGAAGGTCCCCTGAAGGGAAGATGGAGAGGGACATTTTCTGAGGAAGCCTGGTGATAGGACAAGGGGCATGGATGGGTTCAGTCTCAAATCGGGGAGATTACGATGCGATTCCTCCCTGTGAGGGTGCTGAGGCCCTGGAACAGGTTGCCCAGGGAGACCGTGGCTGCTCCATCCCTGGCAATGTCCCAAGGGCAACCTGGTCTGCTGGGAGGTGTCGCTGCCCATGGCAGGGTGTTGGCACTGGGTGAGGTCCCCTTTAACCCAAACCATCACATCATTCTATGAGCTTGTAGCTTTTCACTCCCTTTTGTATCTCTGTTGGTCAGTGGTTATCCCTCTGCTCAGGGCAGGAGGGATGGGGTGTCCCCACGCCTGCCTCCCCTCACAACAATCCCATGGCCGTTTCTCATCTTTCTTCCTCAGCCTCCCCTCTTCAAAATTCTAATCATTTCATCCACAGCTGTCCTGTTGAGCAAAACCTGAGCATCCACCCACACTTCCAGTAAAACTGATAACATTTATTATAACCATTTTGTGCACCTAGAATTCCTGATAAACTCATCTTTTTATCAGCAGCCAGTTGATAAAGTTGATTAAGGAGAACATTTCAAGAGATCTATACGCTTGTATTAAAAGCTTTTTTTATTCCTTTACATGATACCTTCTTTCCCTGTGTTTTACAGAGAGAAAACTCCAAAGCAAATACATGGCTCAGTTATGAAGATGATTTCTGAAAAGGTGAGACAATACAGTGCTTGTGCCACATCGATTTGCTGGTCTGCAGAATTAAGACTCATTTAAGAAACAAACCTGTCGCTATTGATTTGTAGTAAGAAAAATACAGTTTTAAACATAGAAGTAACTGGATGAGGGTACCATTACTATTTACAGGCAATTTAATCTTTAAGTATAAGCTGAATCACCACAACGCTGGTCCATTGATGATTTTCTAGTGCGTTAAAATTGATAATCTTAAAGGCAGGGCCATTATCTTTTACATTTTTTGCTTTGTTCTTCTCTTCACACCTTTATTTGCAGAATCGTTCGTTTTCCTAAGCGCAGCAAAGGCACTGCTGATCTCTACCAACACCAGTCACTTAATGCTATTTGTTTACATAACGTTCTTTTAGAAGATGTAGTTGAAGCATCCAAGAAAAAACTCTTAACAGTTTCTGATCTGATCTCGTTCCCTTCTCAGGAAATAAATGAAGTTCTCTTCAGATTATAAACAACTTTTGGTTAGATTTTATCTGTGGGACATTTGAAAAGTTCTGCAGAAGAATGAGCTTGATTGTCCTCTTACAAAAGCCTTTGCTGTTGTATGAATGACTCCACTGACAGTTTTCCACCTTCTTACTCTGTTATGGGTGAAGGTACTACTGTGTAGGATCCATCTGGTGTAAGTTAGCAACACTGCGACACTACGCTTTGTTCACTGCTTTAATTCTTAAGAAGCCCCAGCACACCTCATCACCACAATCAGCATTTTCTGTGACTCCTACTGATGCCTCGGGCAAAGTCTGAGCACCGCATTGCAAAGCAGTGAGTAACGACTCAATTGTGATTCCATTACCACATTTTACTTAGGGATATGATAACCATCGAAACCCAGAAACGCTACACTTCCTCTCCATCTCAAGCATTAACATTTAATTCTCTGTGGAATCATAAATCGAAAAACATTTTGCATTGCTGCTCACAAGCGATGAAAAATGTTTATGGACGGAACTGAGATTGATCGTTCACTGTTTCTTCTTGATTCTCAACTGTAGCATCACGAGGGATTAACTGCTGCACCAGTAATTACCTAGGGCTTGACCTGTTCTCCAAAACCAGGTTTGTAGTGTTAAGCTTCTGTTTCCTTCAAGGAAACTGTGTGGAAAAGGACCTACTGGATCAGTAAAGATTCCCATCCCATCGGTTCATCCTAACCAAACCCATGTGCAGTTTTAAGCTTCTGAGCCCCCAAAGCATGTAGCTTTAAAAGAAGTGTTAATTCCTTTCTTTTCTGAAAGAAGAAGTTTGTTAAATAAGAAAACGTAAATTAAGCACCAGGTTGCCTTCTGTAGCTGAAACGCGAGGACTGCAGCAGGGTATCCTTTTCCCCTTTTATATTCCATTGTACAGCTCCATGCTGAGGTACAAACCAAACAGGATGAATTCTGTTATTTCCATCGCTAATTACTCATTATTAGGCACCTCTAGCCTGCCACTCCAGAGTTAGCTGAAACAAAAGGAGTCAGTCATGCTTAATTAACTCAGAAATGCTTCAGGGAGTTCTGAAATCCTGCTGGAGCGCAGAGCTGTGGTCTGATGTCACCTCTGATCAGTGCAATTGCGAAAGGCCACCAAAAGGGTGTAGTCCTGCACTCTTCCTTCACCTCGCCCCACTCCAGCCTGCAGATTACACCAGAGCTTCACTGAATCGACCTTAGGAAAATAAAAAGACTCATTTTTGTCTTAATGTGTGAGTGTTCTGCTGGACGAGGCCACTGAGTTGGCTTAGCCAGTGGCCAGTCAGCCAGGAACACTAGGGCCTAGTGCAGAAGGCATGAGGGACACAGAGGCAGAAAGGAGAAAGCAGAGGCTCTTTCAGCAGCAGGTTGCCACTATCCCTAATGAGAGGTAATGTCATCCTATTCTCTGGATCGTTTATGCATGAACACAGTCGGAGCAGATGGCAGAAGTCCAAGTTTCTTTCCAGAAAGCCCGGAGAAATGTGTATGCTGTCACAGGGACACTCACAGGGTTTGTCCTGTTGGGTTTGTTTGCTGCTAAAAATGCACTCCTGTGTTTTCTGTGGGAGGACTGAACAAGAAGAATAGGTTTGTTGCGTTCCTATGATTAATGCGATCCGGAACAGAGCGTTCAAAGGTGTTACCTTCTACACAGCAGTTCTTCTAAAAGGCATTTCTAGCTTCATAGGCAAATCATCGCTTCCATTTGTTCCTGTTATTGTACCAAACCCCAAACCATCTTGGTACAGAATGGAAGTGGTGAGGAGAGGCTGAGGGAGCTGGGCAGGTTCAGTTTGGAGAAAAGGAGGCTGAGGGGGGACCTCATTGCCCGCCCTACACCTACAGCTCCCTGAAGGTGGGTGTTGTCCTCTTCTCCTTGGTGACTGCTGACAGAACCAGGAGCAATGGTCTGAAGTTGAGGCAGGGGGAGGTTTAGATTGGATCTTAGGAAGAAATTCTTTCCAGAAAGAGTGGCGAGGCACTGGAAGGGCCTTCTCAGGGAGGTGGTGGAGTCCCTGTGCCTGGAGGTGTTGAAGAACCATGTAGCCATGGTGCTTCATGCCCTGCTCCAGTGGCAACATGGAAGGGGTTAGTTTGTGTCTCTCAGGTATTGATGTTTTTTGGTGGTGTGCAGTGGTTGGACTGGGTGATCTAGGAGGTCCTTTCCAACCAGGATTATCCTGTGATTCTGTGATGGTAGACCTGCATTAAAAATAACACATCAGAAATTGCAGAAGGCAAATAAAGGTTGCTCAGTGGTCCCAAGCAGCAGGGAGGTTATAGTAAGCAGCTCTGCAGAGCTCCTCTAAAGTTTGAATTTCTGCAGAGGCAAGATTTGGATCTGTCTTGTATAGAAAAAGTATCATTTGTACCTTCCTTCATACACCAGTGAAACAGTTAAATGTCTGGTTACAGAGCTTCCTTCTTAACCCCAGGCAGTGCATGGAATGGTAGGTCTTACAGGATAAAAGATACTTTTAGAAGTGTTTTAAGATTATTTCAGTCCATTCTCTGCAGTGGGAAATGGCTGAAAGCTCAGTAGGGATAAAACTACCCCATTTCTTCACAGAGCCTTCCCCAGCTCAGTGCTGGAGTGCTTATTTTAGCATGAGCCCTGTGGTTTAATTAACTGACAGCTCCTTGTTTTAAGCTAACAAGGTCAGGATCCAGCAGATTGTCATGACTGTATCTTAAATCAAGTTACATTAACATCTAGCAGAAAGTTTTAGTGTTTTTTTGAGAAGGGGACTGGCCCCCTTCTCAAGCACTACTGATACCTGAAGTGTTTTCTTCCTCATATTTTTGCCTGTGAAGAACACCAGCTTTGAATTCTGCCTGGCCCAGGGCTGGGCAGTGGTAGAACTCTCTGGTGTGCCTTGTGTGGAAAGAAATGAGCCCTAACCTTCACAGAATTATCGAGGCTGGAAAAGAATTCTGAGCTTACCCAGCCCAGCCCATGAGCTAACATCACCACAATCAGCCAGAGCAGGGCACTAAGTGCCCATCCAGCCTTATCTTAAACACCTCCAGGGATGGGGACTCCACCACCTCCCTGGGCAGTCCATCCTTCATCTACCAGCTCCTTAATAAATGAAAATGGAATGAATAAATACTTTCATCTTTCCAAATACTTGTACCCTACCTAATGCAGATGTGGATATTCTCATCAGCCGCAGCCTGCTGCCGCTCTTTCATTCTCCAGGTCTGTTCAGCTTGAGAGCAGCGGTTTTGTTATTAATACAGGTAGTACACCATTACTTTAATGATCAAATGAACTGACAGGAATAATTTCTGCCTTAACACAAACTTCAAAACATGTTTTCTATTTTTGAAGACGAATAGATTGAAATTCTGGCATTTCTGAGACAAACTCACTTCCATACTTCACTAACGTGCTCTGGTGATCAATGCAGTCCTTGTGGGTTTACTCCGCACACCGCGAGCCTCAGTTCTTATGAAAGTCTCATGCCTAGAAAAAGATAGATACGGAAAAATGGGTCTATTTTCTTTTATGTCTCTGCTCCCTCCTTTTGCGGAATGGATGGATGATGTGTTTTTTGGCTGATGATTCTCCAGTAACATCCATTTATCTTGTACAAGAACCCTGGCCTTGATCCTACAGTCGTACACGTGCGTTTAATTTTAAAATTGAGTCATCTTGGCTGAAAGGTCAACACATGGGTCCAGCTCTTCAGGATTATGGATTAATAATGCACTTGCTCTAATAGACATCTGGAACCCACACTTTGCTCTGTATATATCCACCCTGCAGGACACTCCTGGATGGTAATAAAGTTCAATCAGCCGCAAACCAGGAGATGTTGGAGAAAGATTACATGAGTTTTCAAGCTTCTGCAAACAGTTATTGGCAGATGCCAAAGGAGAGGCTTCTTGCCTTAAATCCCAAATTAGAGCTCTGTCCTCTCCTGCCTTTATCCAGACATCATGGGTCATTCAAAATGGATCTTTCCAAAGAGCTGATCAGCACAGTGCACAAAGCTGACTTTTAGTGTTATCTGCAGTAGTATTGAATGTCTTTTGTACAGTACCTGGAGTTTGCAAAGGGCAGTGGGATGCTCTGCACGTGCTGGCAGTGCTCTGTGAATGGTCTGCTGGGAGAAATGGACACAACAGGATAGAAAAGTTTTGGTCTCTGATGAAAGGATTTGAGAATTAAAGCCAGTTTGAAACTTCTGACGTTTTTACTGGTCAGACCTGAGTATTCTTTGTTTGTGCTAGTGCAGGACAGAGACAACTGTGAATAACAACCATCCTGAAGGTAGAAAACACATGTTATTCTTGAAATATCACAGAGAGCAAAGCTGAGTAGCACTGTGGAAACCACCAGCCAGACACAGGGCTTCATGTTCTTTGATGTTCCCAGCATTGGTGGATGTGGAGGGGAGGCAGAGGAGCCACACTTGGAAGAACTTGGAGCCTGTTCAGACCCTGCACTCTGACCCTACTGAGCCTGGGATTTGCTGGGTGGCATTTAGGGGAGAAAATCAAACCCTCCTGTAGCCTCAGGAACCTGCAGCATCACTGTGCGCAAGACTGTATTTGAGATCAGCAGCTGCCTTCAATAATTTCTACCTACCTGTTGTACCTGCTTATCACAAAGACTACTCTGCTCCATTTATCATTGAATACTACATTACAGGTACTGGAGCCTGTTCTCCTGGAGCAGTGTAGGGGCAGATCTGGGACAGCTATATGCCCCAGCCAGGGTTTAGGGCAGCTCCACATATCAGAGGTACTAACTGAAACCACAGCTCCCAACATCACCATTGACTGGCTATCAGAGGTACTAACTGAAACCACAGCTCCCAACATCACCATTGACTGGCTATCAGAGGTACTAACTGAAACCACAGCTCCCAACATCACCATTGACTGGCTATCAGTGTATTTTTAAGATTATTTTAAATAGGTTTTAATTATGTCTTTCAGATTTTAAAAAGAATTTTCAAGACTTTTTTAGATATTTTAAAAGATTTTCAAGTTATCTGTAGATTTTAAAGAGAATTTGCAATGTAACAGTAGATTTTAAAAATACTTTTCAATATATTTGTAGATTTTAAAAAGAATTTTCCAGATATTTTTAATTTTAAAAATAATTTTCCAGTTATTTGTACATTTTAAAACAAATTTTCAAGACATTTGTAGATTTTTTTAAATTTTCAAGGTAATTTTAAGATTTTAAAAGGAATTTCAAGACTTTTGTAAATATTTCAAATAATTTAAGTCATTTAGATTTGAAAAAAATTTCAAATCTGTTTGTAGATATGAATACTTTTTGAAGAACATTTTTAGATTTCTAAAAGGATTTTTAAGATATTTGTAATTTCAAAAAGAATCATCAAGTTAATTGCGTATTTTAAAAAGAATTGGCATGACATTTAAAAAAAATTCAAGATTTTGTGTTTTTAAAAGGATTTTCAAGGTAATTATAGCTCTGTAAAGTTGTTACGATATTAGATTTAAGGTTTTTTAAGACTTTGTGGAGATTTGGGGGCTAATTTGGAGATCATTTTCAAGATTATTGTTATTTGAAGGTTCTTTGGTACCTTCACCACGCGGATTCCCCGCTCTTCTCTTTGCTCCTCCAAAACTCCTCCTGGCCTCAACCTCATCCCTTGCTCAACTTTTTGAGCACATCCCGGGGCGGGGAGGGGGGAGTCCTCTGCCGGTACCCCCGTACGGCCATCTCCCCCCGCCCCTCCTCTCTCCGCTCCGCTTAGCGCCTGCGTACCGCGCACTCGTGACCCAGTCCCGGTACCGAGCCCCGGAACCCACCTCCCGGGGCCCGGATCTCCCCCCTCCCATCTCAAACCGCAGACCCTTTTCCCCGCCCGTTCCCCCCGCTGCGTTGCCTGAAAAATCGGGACCGCAAGACTTCGCAAAGCGCAGCAGCAGCAGCATCGCCGCCTCCCTCCTCCCCTTCCCATCCCTCCCCCTTTCTCCTTCCCTCCACCCCCCCCCCCAAAAAAAAAAAGTGCTGGGGCAAAATTCCCAAAGTTTCCC